>JADBJO010002735.1:67857-105357 GCA_016801955.1 Conus betulinus
CATTAACAGACACCATGCATGAACTGGTTTTGCAGACAGAGAGAATTTCCCAGCCACGAGGGCATGCAGTGTCCCGGTGAGTGCTAGATGAGTCACTCATCTCTGTGAGTATCTGTCACTCATCTCTGTGAGTGTCCATCACTCATCTCTGTGAGTGTCTGTCACTCATCTCTGTGAGTGTCCGTCACTCATTCTCTGTGAGTGTCCGTCACTCATCTCTGTGAGTGTCTATCACTCATCTCTGTGAGTATCTGTCACTCATCTCTGTGAGTGTCCATCACTCATCTCTGTGAGTATCTGTCACTCATCTCTGTGAGTGTCTGTCACTCATCTCTGTGAGTATCTATCACTCATCTCTGTGAGTATCTGTCACTCATCTCTGTGAGTATCTGTCCGTCACTTATCTCTTGTGTCACTCATCTCTGCGAGTATGTCACTCATCTCTGTGTCACTCATCTCTGTGAGTATGTCACTCATCTCTGTGAGTATCTGTCACTCATCTCTGTGAGTATGTCACTCATCTCTGTGTCACTCATCTCTGTGAGTATCTGTCACTCATCTCTTTGAGTATCTGCCACTCATTTCTGTGAGTATCTGTCACTCATCTCTGTGTCATCATTTCTGTGAGTATCTGTCACTCATCTCTGTGTCATTCATTTCTGTGAGTGTCTGTCACCATCTCTGTGTCACTCATTTCTGTGAGTAACTGTCACTCATCTCTGTGAGTATCTGTCACTCATCTCTGTGTCACTCATCTCTGTGAGTGTCTGTCACCATCTCTGTGTCACTCATCTCTGTATCTGTCACCATCTCTGTATCTGTCACTCATCTCTGTGAGTGTCTACCACTCATCTCCGTGAGTATCTGTCACTCATCTCTGTGAGTGTCCATCACTCATCTCTGTGAGTGTCTATCACTCATCTATGTGAGTATCTGTCATTCATCTCTGTGAGTATCTGTCACTCATCTCTGTATCTGTCACTCATTTCTGTGAGTATCAGTAACCATCTCTGTGAGTATCTGTCACTCATCTCTGTGAGTATCTGTCACTCATCTCATCTCTGTGAGTATCTTGTCATTCATCTCTGTATCTGTCACTCATCTCTGTGAGTATCTGTCACTCATTTCTGTGAGTATCAGTAACCATCTCTGTGAGTATGTCACTCATCTCTTTGAGTATCTGTCACTCATCTCTGTGAGTATCTGTCACTCATCTCTGTGAGTATCAGTAACCATCTCTATATCTGTCACTCATCTCTGTGAGTATCTGTCACTCATCTCTGTGAGTATCTGTCACTCATCTCTGTGAGTATCTGTCATCTGTCACTCTCTCTATCTGTCACTCATCTCTGTGAGTGTCTGCATGATTGGGTTATGTGCTTTTATATGCCTCTCTCTTTTTTCAGTCTTTTTTTTCCTTTTCTGCTATCTCTGTATCTGCCATTCTTTTTCCCTCCCTCCCCTCTCTCTCAGTCTGCCTCTGTCTATCTCTTTCTCTCTTTGTTTGTCTCTATGTTTTGGTCTCTCTCTTGTCTGCCTGCCTTTCTCTCTCTCTCTCACACATGCCCTCACACACACACACACACACACACACACACACACACACACACACACACACACACACACACTTCTTCTTCTTCTTCCTAAAACACTGGTTCACTCAAAAATGAGTAGGTCACCAGCGTGCATGTTAAAACAAAAAAAAAAAACAAACAAACAAAAAAAGAAAAAAATGCGACTCAGCCTGTTGGCCCCATGAGCAAAAATTTGGCAACAAGGGGTCACACATGATATTTAAAAGGTTAAAAGCAATGGCCAGGTTAAGGCCTAGGTAACCATAAAATATCTGGGGAAGTTAAAACAGAAAAGTCCGTCAATATGCAGATCTCAAGATTGTCTTATCAATTTGATTTTTAAAAGAGACTGCATTTGTGGCAAACTTGATGGCACCTGGCAGTGAGTTCCACAGCCTTACAGAACTGGAATAAAATGAATGTAAATGGCTGTCAGTATTGATGCAGGTATGGCATAAGATTTATCGCCACTCCTGGTGCTACTTTCATTAAATACTAGTTGTTCCATTGGGATATCAATTAGTTTAACTAAGCCTTTGAAGAAGGTATTAAGTTTGATAAAAGCTCTTCTCTCTTCTAAGGGTTTCCATTCTAATTTCCTCATGTTCTTCCTAGTATTCCCTTTCTCTCTGATATGATCCCTGTTACACACACACACACACACGCATGCACACACGCATGCGCACGCGCGCGCGCACACACACACACACACAGAGGCAGGCGCGCGAGTGCACAAGCTCAGTCACAGAGAAACTCCTGCACCCCCCACCTGTCCCCAATGATTTGCTCAACATTGTTATGGGTCCTATCTGAGTTCAAATGACTACTTTCGCTTTTTTTTTTTTTTTTTTTTTTTTTTTTAAAGTTGACCCTCGTTCACCATGCACAATTAGACTGTTTCGTTACAGGAGACATTCCTATGCTGTTGTGAATGTTTTGATCCAGAGAGTCTTGCTCATTTCTGTGCAAATACACGAAACATGATATTTTATTTGTCCTCATAGAATACCAGGAAAATTAGTTTGTGGTGCCATCATCACCATTCACATATTACAACACATTATAAACATATATATCACCCCCCTGTTTCTACAATCTAAGACATAAGAGCAAGCTTTGTTTATAATTATCAACATTTCTTGCAGTCATTGCAACACCAAGCTGCTCTGAAAGTTGCTGGAATGGTGCTCGGTACTTATCTTTGGAATTTATTAGTTTATTGTAATTTAGTCCCTTGCGGATTCATTCCAAGAACTGGCTCTCAGCACTTGTGTCTTAAGAGGTTATCTTTTTATATTTTCTACTTTTCACAAGAAAAAATATAGCTTGTTTTGCTCTTTCATGATTTTCTTTTGTTTCATAGGTGGCACCTTTGGTTGGTTTTTTGAAAACTCAACAAACATACTACGGTATTGCACACCAGCCTTTTTCTGGGATAGCATTCTTCTTAAAATCGAAAAGGCAGAGAAGTCCGCTTTCCGCGGTCAGTAAGGAGAAACAGTCAGGTTTCGAAATACCGGTATCTGACCAGGAGTTATATGTTAGTGAGCTCCTCCCCATTGGACATTGTCTCCCGCTTCGGAGACTATAAGCTTGCTGAAGGTTCATTTTGAGAAGCATTTATTATTCCCCATTCACCCACTCAAGCACATACTGTTAGGCAGAATTATCTACCACCGCAGATACGAAGGCTTATCACCCCCTATTTCTACAATGTAAGACATAAGAGCAAGCTTTGTTTATAATTCAATATTTCTTGCAGTCAGTGCAACACCAAGCTGCTCTGTAAGTTGCTGAAATGGTGCTCGGCACTTATCCTTGGAATTTATTAGTTAATATATATATATATATATATATATATATATATATATATATATATATATATATATAAAATATTATATATAAAACTGTACAAAAACTCTAGCCGGAATAGCTCAGTTGGTAGAGCGCCGGACTCGTGATCCTGAGGTTACGCTTTCGAAGTTTCAGGTTCAAATAGGGACAAAATCTAATAGATTCATTAAGCCTCACGGCTTATAATTTGTCCCATCATTCTATGAAAAATAAGTTAACATCAAAGTCATAAGCATGCTAAGATATTTAGACATCGTAGTCAAATAATACATCTATTAACATGTTTCCTTTAGATTTTTGAAAGCATTTAAATTAGGGGCATGTTTAATATTTGGTGCAAGTTGATTCCAGTAAGGTGCAACTCGATTACTAAAAGTGAGTTTTCTTCTGTTAGTACGGCTAAACTCAATGTGAATTTTATCAGTAGGATTTCTTGTTTTGTTGAAAGTAGATAAAGTAAAAAATTTAGTAGGGTCAATATCATCAACATGATTAAACAATTTGTAGGCTTGAATCAGGTCACCCCGTAATCGTCGAGCTTCCAAAGATGGTAATTTCAACTTTTCCAATCTATCTTGATATGATAGGTCTTTCAATTCCTTTATCAATTTAGTAGCTCTCCTCTGTACTTTTTCTATTGCGGAAGACTATCTTTTCAAATATGGATACCAAACAATATTTCCATACTCAAGGATCGGCCTGACTAAGGCTTTGTATAATTTAAGAAAAGTATCTGGATCTGGGTGAACTCCATTCTTGTTGATGATATGTCCCAGGAATTTCACAGATTTCTTGGAAAATTCACACTTTTCATTAAGTGTTAGTCCTGCATCCTGACATATCTGCAAAACTTCTCTAAGAATTTTGTCATACGTAGCTTGGTCTTTTGCGTGGATCAGAATGTCATCCATGTGGCAAATGACACCCTCCAAGTCAATCAGAATTTCAGTCATCATTTTCTGGAAGAATTCTGGTGCAGAGCTTATGCCAAATGGAAGACGATTGAAGCAGAAACGACCAAACGGCGTTATGACAGTGGTGAGTAGTCTTGATTCAGGGGACAAAGGGATTTGCCAGAAGCCGCTCTTACAATCCAGTTTCATGAAGATTTTAATCTGGCCTAACTTTGCCGGCTTTCTTCAACTGAGAACATTGGGTAGATTTCTCGTTGCACCGCTTTGTTGAGTCATGTTAAGTCGACACAGATTCTGACTTCTTGAATTGTTTTTTGGACCATCACCATGCCTGAGCACCACTCTGTAGGCTCACTAACAGGGGATATGACGTTCAGTTTGAGCATGTTTTCAAGTTCATTTTTTACCTTTGGGAGCAGTGGGTGAGCTATTTTGCGTGGAGTGTAAATACAAGTGGGTTGCATATTCTCTTTGAGTTTGATTTTGTATTCATTTTTCGTTTGTCCTAGACCACTGAAGAGGTTTGGAAACTCTTTCTTGATTAGGTTATCTGGTGAAGATGAGCTGGCAGAATCTGATCGTGGTTTGTACCGAGTCAACCCTCTTTATCATGCCCAATTCAAAGCATGCTTTCCCGCTCAAAAGAGAACACGATTGGTTGTTGAGCACATAGACTTGTCTCTGTGATTTTGTCTTTCATGGTAAGAGATTGAGGCGTTGAAGGCACCCACTGGTGACAATGTCAACCCCCCTGGTCCACGTGAAATCTGTTTGCAGTCTGGATGTGTAACCCTTTAAGCCATGGTTCATTGCTGCTAATGACTGAGACAGATGCTCCAGTGTCAAGTTTGAATGTGGTTGGATGATCATTGACGTTCAATGTTTCACTCCACATTTTATCAAAATCTCTGTCGAGAGATCCAAGAAAAAATTCCGAGTCCTCATGACTTTCTGTTTGAAAATTGCATTCCGAAAAATAATCTGCCATGGCGTCAATTTCATCAGAGAGTTCATGGATAGATTTTGTTCCTCTGCTGCGGCAGACTGCTTTAAAATGTCCTCTTTTCTGGCACAAAGTACAAATAGCATTTCTGGCAGGACATTCATTTTTTGAGTGAGGTTCTCGTCCACAGTAGTAGCATTTCCTTTTCAGGTGTTGATCTTCTGCTGAGAAACGCTTTGCGGAGTGAACGAAAGTTGAAGGGTCTTTGTGATCTTGTAGTTTTTGTTTTGTATAGTCTTGCTGGTTTACTGCATTGACTGTTGGTCTGTCTCTGAGAAGAGGTTGGGATTCCCATCTGGCTTCAGCTTGTCTGCTGAGCTGAATCGCCATGGCAAGGGTTAATTTAGGCTTGGCTTGCAACTCTTCTGATAGTGAGTCATTTAGCACTCCAACAACGATTCTGTCACGTATGAGTTCTTCTTTGAGTTTGCCGAATTCACATTCAGCAGCCAGCATATGAAGATCTTGGATAAAGTTGTCGATAGGCTCTCCTGGTTTTTGCTTTCTCTGGTTAAACTTAGCTCTTTCCACAATTACGTTTTTTCCTGTCACCAAAATGACGATCGAGCTCCTGTTTTAACTCTTGGTAAGTTGTTTTAGCTTCATCAATTTGTAAAACAGTCAGTCAACAGATCGTCTGCTTGTTAACCCGTAACGTACAGGTAGACAGACTTGTTCTTGATCTTTTTGATGCAGCTGCGTTGCGTAATAGTAACGGTCAAACCGTTGGGACCAAACTTTCCAGTTTGCTGACGTTCCGTCAAAAGGTTTGGGTAGAGGAAGACTTGTAGCTTGAGAGCGAGCGATAGGCACATCGTCGCGATCCATCCCGTCGCTGCCACCGTGTAGTATTTCCAAGATCTACGTATTCACAGCAGGAGACGTCGAGTCGCACCGTCGATGTTTACGTCGTTGCCTCGCAGTCCCCGAGTGAGGCTCGCGTGAGAGTTATGTCCCTTGAACTTGGCAGACGACGATCGATGTCGAACTCGAAGATAACCATCCCACAATTGTAACAGAGGATTATCTTCTATTTTTTTTTTCCCTTAAGATCTCCGTAAGTGTAGGTGATTTCAGCCAGCTCTGACAACCAAGATGGGTAGAACAACATGGAACAGCGGCAATTCCGTCAAGAGAGGTTACAGTTTTGATTGGAGACCGGAGAAGCCAGGAGCTGATCCACCATGTCGAGAAAAAAGAAAGCCGACGCGCCAGCATACCAAAGATACGCAGATTTTGCTGTGTTAATGACGTCAAGATCTGTGAGAGGAGGAGAAAACAAAAAAGACGTCACAAACAAGAAGCAGGATGTGCGGTGTGCTGACACTGTTACTCTTACATTGACTATTTTAACAGAATGACACAATTAAAACGAATGATAAAATCAACAGTAATAATGAAATGTACAATGTGCACACAATGTGCCTCTGTGTTTGCGAGTATTTTTTTGTGTTTGGGAGAGAGAAAGAGAGTGTGTGTGTGTTTGCATGTGTGTGTGTGTGTGTGTGTGTGTTCCGTGCACACACATACACCATATCTTGAACACTTCATAATATAATCCATTTGCTTATGCCTTGGCTTAAGGCTGTGTCAGGCCAACTGACATAGGCCAGAACACCAAGGCCACATCAAAATGTTGTTATGCTTTGCATAGTTATGCGGGGATTGTCTTCAGTTGTGACAAGCTTTTAGCATAACATTATCAGTCTCCAAAATCCCCCGAAGTCAGATCGAGTGTGGCTGCCCAAGTGGCGGGTAATCAAAAACTGCCACACACATAATGTTTTCATCCCCAGCTGATGCATTTGTACCTTAGTGTTCAAGTACTTCGGCTGTTTGGATCATCCCTGGAGTCTTTCAGCCAGAGTATGACAACAACAACAACAAAAACAACAACAACAACAACAACATCCATTTGCTGTAGCATCCCAGCGTATTTCAGTTGCTATTTACCGAGGAGATCAACATGCTAGACATGAAAATACATCATTATGTTGGATAAGTGATAGTGATGTGACAGACAGGTAGAGTGATGTGACAGACAGGTAGAGAGATGTGACAGACAGGTAGAGAGATGTGACAGACAGGTAGAGAGATGTGACAGACAGGTAGAGAGATGTGACAGACAGGCAGAGAGATATGACAGGTAGAGTGATGTGACAGACAGGCAGAGTGATGTGACAGACAGGACAGATGTAGGTAGTGATGTGACAGACAGGTAGAGAGAGATGTGACAGACAGGTAGAGTGATGTGACAGACAGGTAGAGTGATGTGACAGACAGGTAGAGAGATGTGACAGACAGATAGAGTGATGTGACAGACAGGTAGAGAGATGTGACAGACAGGTAGAGAGATGTGACAGACAGGTAGAGTGATGTGACAGACAGGTAGAGAGATGTGACAGACAGGTAGAGAGATGTGACAGACAGGTAGAGAGATGTGACAGACAGGTAGAGAGATGTGACAGACAGGTAGAGAGATGTGTGACAGACAGGCAGAGAGATGTGACGGGTAGAGAGATGTGACGGACAGGTAGAGAGATGTGACAGACAGGTAGAGAGATGTGACAGGTAGTAGAGAGATGTGACGGACAGGTAGAGAGATGTGACAGACAGGTAGAGAGATGTGACAGACAGGTAGAGTGATGTGACAGACAGGTAGAGTGATGTGACAGACAGGCAGAGAGATGTGACAGGTAGAGAGTGTGTGACAGACAGGTAGAGTGATGTGACAGGTAGAGTAGGTAGAGTGACGTGACAGACAGGTAGAGTGATGTGACAGACAGGTAGAGTGATGTGACAGACAGGTAGAGTGATGTGACAGACAGGTAGAGATGTGACAGACAGGTAGAGTGATGTGACAGACAGACAGGTAGAGAGAGTGATGTGACAGACAGGTAGAGAGATGTGACAGACAGGTAGAGTGATGTGACAGACAGGTAGTAGAGTGATGTGACAGACAGGTAGAGTGATGTGACAGACAGGTAGAGAGATGTGACAGACAGGCAGAGAGATGTGACAGACAGGCAGAGTGATGTGACAGACAGGCAGAGAGAGATGTGACAGACAGGCAGAGAGATGTGACAGACAGGTAGAGTGATGTGACAGACAGGCAGAGAGATGATGTGACAGACAGGCAAGAGATGTGACAGACAGGTAGAGAGATGTGTGACAGACAGGCAGAGAGATGTGACAGGTAGAGTGATGTGACAGACAGGTAGATGATGTGACAGACAGGTAGAGAGATGTGACAGACAGGTAGAGAGATGTGACAGACAGGCAGAGAGATGTGACAGACAGGTAGAGAGATGTGACAGGTAGAGTGATGTGACGGACAGGTAGAGAGATGTGACAGGTAGAGTGATGTGACAGACAGGCAGAGTGATGTGACAGACAGGTAGAGAGATGTGACAGACAGGTAGAGAGATGTGACAGACAGGTAGAGAGATGTGACAGACAGGTAGAGTGATGTGACAGACAGGTAGAGAGATGTGACAGACAGGTAGAGTGATGTGACAGACAGGTAGAGAGATGTGACAGACAGTAGAGTGATGTGACAGACAGGTAGAGAGAGATGTGACAGACAGGTAGAGTGATGTGACGGACAGGTAAAGTGATGTGACGGACAGGTAGAGTGATGTGACAGACAGGCAGAGATGTGACAGGGCAGTGATGTGACAGACAGGTAGAGTGATGTGACAGACAGGTAGAGTGATGTGACAGGTAGAGAGATGTGACAGACAGGTAGAGTGATGTGACAGACAGGTAGAGAGATGTGACAGACAGGTAGAGAGATGTGACAGACAGGTAGAGATGTGACAGACAGGTAGAGAGATGTGACAGACAGGTAGAGAGATGTGACAGACAGACAGACAGGTAGAGAGATGTGACAGACAGGTAGAGAGATGTGACAGACAGGTAGAGAGATGTGACAGGGTAGAGAGATGTGACAGACAGGTAGAGAGATGTGACAGACAGGTAGAGAGATGTGACAGAGATGATGTGACAGACAGGTAGAGAGATGTGACAGACAGATGTAGAGAGATGTGACAGGTACAGGTAGACAGAGATGTGACAGACAGTAGAGAGATGTGACAGACAGGTAGAGTGATGTGACAGACAGGTAGAGAGATGTGACAGACAGGTAGAGAGATGTGACAGACAGGTAGAGAGATGTGACAGACAGGCAGAGAGATGTGACAGACAGGTAGAGTGATGTGACAGAGGTAGAGTGATGTGACAGACAGGTAGAGAGATGTGACAGGTAGAGTGATGTGACAGACAGGCAGAGTGGTGTGACAGACAGAGAGATGTGACAGACAGGTAGAGTGATGTGACAGACAGGCAGGTGACAGACAGGTAGAGAGATGTGACAGACAGGTAGAGAGATGTGACAGACAGATGTAGAGTGATGTGACAGGTAGACAGATGTAGAGAGAGATGTGACAGACAGGTAGAGTGATGTGACAGACAGGTAGTGATGTGACAGACAGGTAGAGAGATGTGACAGGTAGAGTGATGTGACAGACAGGTAGAGAGATGTGACAGGTAGAGTGATGACAGACAGGTAGGTAGAGAGATGTGACAGACAGGTAGAGTGATGTGACAGACAGGTAGAGTGATGTGACAGACAGGTAGAGATGTGACAGACAGGTAGATGTGACAGACAGGAGAGTGATGTGACAGACAGGCAGAGGATGACAGACAGGAGAGGTAGAGTGATGTGACGGACAGGTAGATGTGATGTGATGTGACAGACAGGTAGAGAGATGTGACAGACAGGTAGAGAGATGTGTGACAGACAGGTAGAGAGATGTGACAGACAGGTAGAGTGATGTGACAGACAGGTAGAGAGATGTGACAGACAGGACAGTAGAGTGATGTGACGGACAGGTAGAGTAGATGTGACAGACAGGTAGAGAGATGTGACAGACAGGTAGAGAGAGTGATGACAGACAGGTAGAGAGATGTGACAGACAGGTAGAGAGATGATGACAGACAGGTAGAGAGATGTGACAGACAGGTAGGATGTGACAGACAGGTAGAGAGATGTGACAGACAGGTAGAGTGAGTGATGTGTGACAGGACAGACAGGTAGAGTGATGTGACAGACAGGTAGAGTGGTGTGACAGACAGGTAGAGTGATGGTGACAGACAGGTAGAGTGTGTGACAGACAGGTAGAGTGATGTGACGGACAGGTAAAGTGATGTGACAGACAGGTAGAATGAGATAGAAAAGGTGAGCAAACTGTGATCTTGATGTCCAGTTTTATCACTGCATACCACAGTTGAGAGGCGTGCATTCGTGCCCGTGTGTGTGTGTGTGTGTGTGTGTGTGTGTGTGTGTGTGTGTGTGTGTGTGTTCGTTCGTTCTTTAATTTAACGTTTATCCACCTAACAGTGTGTGTGTGTGTGTGTGTGTGTGTGTGTGTGTGTGTGTGTGTGTTCAAAATATGATCCTAACATTCCCTGTTTACATCCCCCAACCACCTTCACTTCTAGCATCTGGCTTCTTCCTCATCCACTCTTTTTACCCCCCTCCCCCCTCCTTCCCTTCCTCTTCTCCACACCTCTCACTTCCTGGATTCTCTGTCTGTCTGTCTGTCTGTCTGTCTGTCTGTCTGTCTGTCTGTCTGTCTGTCTGTCTCTCTCTGTCTGTCTGTCTGTCTGTCTGTCTCTCTGTCTGTCTGTCTGTCTGTCTGTCTCTCTCTCTCTCTCTCTCTCTCTCTCTCTCTCTCTCTCTCTCTCTCTCTCTCTCTCTCTCTGGCTTTTGTTGATGAGGTCATCCTCTGCCCAACATGTTAAAAAAAAACGTGCAATAAAGAACGTTTGCCAAGCTGATTCATTTTGCTTCTCTTTCAGTCGGTTCGGGCGGATTAAAGGCTGACCTAGTGTCGGTGGCTCTTGCAGAGAGTAAGTCTTCATTGTCGCTGGTTATTTATTGAATATTACAAGTCACACCAGAATGTATATTATCAGCATGTAATGAACGGCACTGATGATCACATATTCAAAGAAGCAGAAGAAAACGGTGTAGTGTATTACATAAATGAAGGACACGTGATTAGAATGACATAGACTGGAGACCCCAGACTTGGGCTGTTAAATCTTCAGACCTTACTGAAGGAGCGTGTATATGTAACTTAAGTAAAATAAAGCAAACCCTTTGCAAATACAAAAGGTATAAGTCAACCAAATAACATCATGCACAGCAAATAAACCTTTTGCATGTATTAATCAAACAAATCAACCAAATAACATCATACACAATAAAATGTAATCCAACATTAAACGTGATCATAGTGTGTAATGCAAACCCTTAAGTTTCTGGTTCATACACATGAGTACATTTGATGACATAGACTTGTGCCTTGTCAAAATTGAGCAAGCGATCTAAAATTGCACGCATGCATTTTTTTTTGTTGTCCCATCTGAATTGATTTTATTTTATAATCACTCAGTGCAGGATGGCAAAAAAAAAGAGAGATTTAGTTGTTTACCTTCTTTAGCCTTGTTACTGGTGGTTATGTAGTGGTGTGTGTGTGTGTGTGTGTGTGTGTGTGTGTGTGTGTGTGTGTGTGTGTGTGAGAGAGTACCTAAGATAGATATTGAGAGTTCCAAAGTGTTTGATATGTGCACAAAAATAATGTTTTATATCAGATGTATGGTAGTTGTATTTTCATGAACTTTGACTTTATTTTAAACGGTATTTTTAATTTAATTTGATTTGATGAAACATTTGACAGCGGATTATGTCAAGGCAGAAGAGGACGCTTGTCCAGGCATTAGACAGTGCTACATTGATTCCGACAACGAACACATGATGGCTTACCGTAGGAAGGACCTGAATGCTATTTGCAGGTAAGTGTGTGTGTGCGCACGCGCATGTGTGTGTGTGTGTGTGTGTGTGTGTGTGTGTGTGTGTGTGTGTGTGTGTGTGTGTGTTTGGGGTGGGATGGCACGGAGAGCATATGCGTCTAAGGAGGGGGGGGGGGGGGGGGGGGGGGGGGGAGATGGAGAAAGCGGCGCAGAAGAAATTAAATCCCAGAAATCCAAGAGCCTTCTTAAAAAGCTTAACTACACCTATCGGAATGATGTTTCGATGTTCTGGGGGTACACCGGTACATATTTAGCAGCAAGATACAGAACATCCTCTCTGTATGAAAGAAAAGATCAAATCAGCCAAATAGAATATTGTCCGATTATGCTGTGTTTTGTCGCTTCTGACTGTAACGACATTCTTCATCATGTGTTGGAACTTTTGTCAAACTGTCTCTGCTGTTCCAACTTGTGAGATCTTTTCGATAGTCTGTTTCCTCTTGGAATGTTGACCAGTTTCTGTTCTTAGTCTATCAATACACATTCGTATTTGCACACAACGCCTGCCTACATCAGTTTTTACACAATCGATCAGGCAGAGTTGAATCCTGTATTTTCTATGAATATTGCTATAAAACTGAAGATGGGATGGAGCCCTCCCCCTCCCAATCCCTACCCTTTTTTTGCTTCCGAAACGATGTACGCTCATTCCCTGACTGTTATATATACCATATATTGTGCAGATTTGCGAGCTCTAATTGTAAACTGATTTTTAGGCGTGTGCTCCAGACTGCTTCATACGCAATCGCTTGAATGAAATTATCTAAGATATTCTATTTTAAGTTGTTGCCGTACATGAATGTTTGCTCGGCTTATGTTAAAACTTTCTTCAGAATGAAGTATGTGTATTTAAAATGCAAGATTTTTTTACACATATTTCTTTAAATCTAGTGGGAATACTTCCTGTTCTGCAGACAGAAATACGAAGCTGCATTGTCTTTTCATATGCATCATTGATGTTGATATGTTTCAGTTTTTGACTCTGTTATCCAATAAAGAGGTAATACTGTTGACGTCGATATTTTTCAATTTCGAACTCTTTATTCAATAAAAAGGGTAATACTGTTGACCCTGACAGGTCTTAAAAGTCAAATGAGGACTGAATGCATGTTGAAAGGTAAGAAAGTGTGAAATGGGATCAGGGTCTACATCCAGTGACAAACGACAACACCGGATATGTTCGTTCATACGAACGAGGCTTTTTGCATATGAGTTTTCTGTTGTTGTTGGGTTTTTTTGTTTAGGTTGTCAATATATATCTTGTAACACCACAGCGCAATGGTGATTCATTTCGAAATTTGGGAACATAGAACAGAGTGACTGACTCACAGTATTCCACACAGACTTTTCAGGAGAGGTTTGATTTGATTTTAGTATGTAAATTTAATTTTAAAATGTTAAAGGCGATCAGTGGATTCAGATGGATATGTATTGTGTGTGGAATGCTACATTTATTTGATTTTTTATTGTGTTATGAATTCAGTGCGAAGGCATTTCATGAAATTCATGGGCAATGTTGTTTAAACTAAGAAGGTTTGTTTGTTTTGTTTACTGTAATTACTGCGGTTGAAATTATACACTTAATATGTGACCTGTTCGTTTGTCCAAACTCTTTCTTTCGCGCGGCCTTTATCCGTGTCACGTGCTATGATTTTTTTTTTCGTGCAACCTTGTTTCTTTATCAGGAAACAAGAAAAAAAGGGGGAAATGTGTGCTTGTTGTTCATAACATTAGACGTCTGAGCGAAGGATTCTTTTAAGCTGTTAAATTCACACACTTTGAATTGTTTCGGCCTACCTTCAATCCTGTGCCAGAATTCTCCTTCTGGGGGTGGGGAGGGAAGGGGGGAGCGGCGGGAGGGAGGGGGAGAAGGCAAAAATGAGGATGAGTAGATTTCTAAATGAGAAAGTTGTGTGAACAGATGTAAGGCTGTGAATCATTTGGCATTTGATCAGACAGAAAACGTCATTTCCTCAGACTGTACTTCTTTTTGAAACGCTCATAGATTCTCTGTCACCAATGACACTCTTCTTGTCACACAACCATGCCTTCCACACTATCTGGTTATTTTCAAAGAATTTTGAGACCTTTTTTTTTTTTAATCAGGAGAGCTGGGGGGCGGGGGGGGGGGGGGGGGGGGGGGGGGGGCGCGGAGCGTTTTTTGTGTCTGCCCACACACTTCCAGTCAAGGTACCCTGGGGCAGAGCTGGTGGGGTTTGTTTTGCTGGTACTCGTTGTTGTCACAAAGTCTAAGATGGATAACAAAGTCGGTCTAAGCTTGAGTAACGTAGGGCCAGAAATTTCTATGGAACTCTTCAACAGCCAGTGAGGTGCACCATTTTAGACGAGAGTCGAGTGTTGCAGAAACGGACGTTAGAAGTGTGTAAGGGTGTGGGCGTGAATGGTGGTGGCTTGAGTTGCTGTTATTGTCAATGCCTTGTGAATCATATGAAATATCTTAAGTTCCATTTTCCAAGGAAATGGAGGGTGGTGGTTTCTTTTTCTTTTGGAAGTAGTCACATTTGGCGATAGCTTTGTGGTTGTTGGTGTAAAAGTGAAATAAACGTTTATCAGTCACTGTGTTTACACATCTTTTCACGTTTTTTGAGATGCTTGTGAGGAATTCCTTCTAAGGCATGTTTTTAATTTTGCGGTACACAGTGGAAAATAATATCACTGTAATTTTCATTTAGCGTTACCATCTGCATCATCATTGTAGTCATTATTGCGATTTTAACACTATTATGATACAAACGACGAGGAATACATCCCGCGTTCATCAGTGCGGCAAGATATCTAATGAAGGGACTATGAATCATCATCATCATCATCATCATCATCATCATCATCATCATCTTCTTTCTCTTCATCATCATTCTCGTCATATTTGGCAGGGTGGAATAGAAACACATTCCGTACATGGGGGACAGAGATTATCAGTTTGATAAATTTCAGAATAAGAAACCATAAACATCAACATTATCATCACTGTCCCCCGTCATCGTCATCGTCGTCATCATCATCATCATCATCATCATCTGCATCATCATCTGCATCATCATCATCATCATCATCATCATCATCTGCATCATCATCGTCAATTTCATCATCATCATCTCCATCATCATCATCATCATCATCATCATCATCATCATCATTGTCATCATCACCATCATCATCATCATATTCATCATCATCATCATCACCATCATCATCATCATCATCAACATCATCATTATCATATTGATCCTTTATTAAGTAAGTTTTTGATTCTGAGTCTATAGCTACGTTTCCAATGTCGAATCCAGAATCCAGAAACCTATATTTTTACATATTGATCCTGTTTAGTTGAGTGGATGACGAAAGCATTTCGTATTTCAACGACACAATGCCTGTCAGATGGGTTAAAAAAAGTCATACAAAATGATCACAAAGAAAATAAACATGTTCATCATTATTGTCGTCATCATTATTGTTATGGTCACTATCACCATCAACACTGCCATTGTCTTCATCATTATCATTGTTCTTCCATGTTGCAGACTACAGGAGGAACGTATACTGTGTGTGGAAGACAGGTACTGCCAGTGCGGCCAAAAGACTGATCCAGAGACCGTGATGAGAATCGTCAGGACCAGGAGTGCTCACAATGAGCTCTGCTACCATGGTAACGATTTCTGTCTGTAGGTCTGGCAGCCTGTGTCTCTTAAAAACCTTTATGTTTGAAAGTCTCCCCCCACTCTCTCTCTCTCTCTCTCTGTCTCCACTCACCCCCCCCCCACCCCCCACCCCCTCTTATATGTCTGTCCAATTTGTCATACGTCCTTGTTCCCCTATTCATCCACCCTCACCCCCCTCTCTCTCTCATTCTTACCCTACCCTGGCCCCTTTTCTCCTCTTCTCCCCCCTCCCCCGTCCCCCCACCCCCCGCCCAACACACACACCCTCTCTAATATAGCGTCCTTGAGAGAAACACGTACAGGAGTTATAATGACAATACCAGGAAATTCTTGTAACGTTTTCTTCTAGTGCCATATTACTTTCATAAATTGCTCGAATGAACACATCTTTTTGTTGTTATAAAGTAAAAAAATTCCTGGAATACGTTAGTTATAGATTCATTGGCAAAGAAGCGAATTTTTCTTGAACTGTAACATTTGACATGCTTTGAGCAAATTCGTGCGAACAGTTTGCAGGAAAGATGAATGTGAAACCGACATTGAGAAACTCGCTGATCGTTATTTACACAGCTGGCCTGTTTTTGCTTTTGTTTTTAAAGGGAAAACATATTTATAAGTGATGGACTATTCAAGTTTCTTTAACAGTCCATCTCTGATGTTAAATACCTTTTGTCAGCATGGATTCCAAGACTGACTATTGACTAGATCTGGCCCATAGTTAAATAGATAAGAGCTTTTTTCCCTGCGTTGTTGATGGTGGTGAGTTTGTACAATTCGTGGAGTCAAAAACAGTTTTTTTTAATGGCTTTAAAATCCTCTTTGCTTATTCCTCCGTAAATTGGTACCTGATTCAGGTCGTGGAAGGTTGAGGCGGTGGAAGAGAAGGATGGGCAACGCCTTCGTTCCTGCCGTGTCCCAGATGCAGTAACCTCTAATGTCATTACCTACAGGGCCTTTAGGTGTGTGACTTAAGCCGTTTAACATCTTGCAAGCTTATTTTCATTGATTTTGGGTGTTTCTTTTTCTATCATGAAAGCCAAAAACTTGTTGACATCACTGTTTTCTTGTCAAATTCCTATCTGACTACGTTGCAATTGTTGCTGAAATCCGAATGTTCCTTTGTCTTGAAGAGTGTGTTTGTATATACAGTAAATTGTATAATGTGGACTGTATTTGTCATTTGAAGTGATCAGATATCAATTATCCATAATGTAAAACTTGTTGTAATCCTGCTCTCTTTCTCTTGCAGTGACTGGGATGATGACCGAGCATTCATGCAGAAGTGAGTCTATGTTTGTGTGTGTGTATGTGCATGCACGCATGCACTCGTGTGTGTGTGTGTGTGTGTGTGTGTGTGTGTGTGTGTGTGTGTGTGTGTGTGTGCGTGTGTGCTTGGGTGATGTGTATGTATATGTGTGTGTATCATAACATATTACGTAACACAATATCCTATTATATTATTATATCATATCACGTCATATTATGTTATATTATATTGTATCATATTGTGTTGTAACATATTATATTGTGTTATATTGTAGTGTATTATATTATATCATGTCCAGAGCCGTTTCAAGCCTGGACGGACAAGATATCATACTGATTTACAGACTTCCAACAAATACATTAATGCTCGATTGACTTCTGGGGACTCGCGTTTGCTGAAGAACGCCTGTCACGATGTTACTGTTTAGCCTTCCATGTCCCATCTCGGTTCTTAGAGGAAACCCATTATTGTTTCATTTCTTCGCCTCATGCACAATGGTGTGTGTGTATGTGTGTGTGTGTGCGCACGCGTGCATGCATGCGTGCGTGTGTGTGTCCACACCTGCAGAAACTGGTCTTTTTTGTCTTTCATTTACTTCTTGTTTATTTGTGTGTGTGGTTCACCTCTCAGACCTCTGTATATGGTCCTGTTCATGTCACTCATGACGCGTCTGCAATACATAGCAGTAGTTTTCATAGTCATAGTCCTATCTCAATGAGATGATTTTTCACGTGTGCATGACGGAGTGTGTGTGTGTGTGTGTGTGTGTGTGTGTGTGTGTGTGTGTGTGTGTGTGTGTGTGTGTGTAGACGAATCATGTGTGTAGAATGGCAGACCCACTGTCCATATGCGACGCAGAGTTTGGTATGGACTACAGTGCTGCCGAAACTCCAGAAGAGGCATGCCAGTAAGTCGGCACTGTGCAGTGTTCTCTACATAGCCCGTCTGTACCGCTTCCCTGCTACACTGTGCTGTGTTCTTTACATAGCCCGTCTGTACCGCTTCCCTGCTACACTGGGCTGTGTTCTCTACATAGCCCGTCTGTACCGCTTCCCTGCTACACTGTGCTGTGTTCTCTACATAGCCTGTCTATACCGTTTCCCTGCTGCTCTGTGCAGTGTTCTCTACATAGCCCGTCTATACAGCTTCCATTCTCACTGTGCAGTGTTCTCTACATAGCCTGTCTATACAGCTTCCATGCGGCACTGTGCAGTGTTCTCTACATAGCCCGTCTATACCGCTTCCCTGCTACACTGTGCAGTGTTCTCTACATAGCCTGTCTATACCGCTTCCCTGCTACACTGTGCTGTGTTCTTTACATAGCCTGTCTGTACTGCTTCCCTGCCGCTCTGTGCAGTGTTCTCTACATAGCCTGTCTATACCGCTTCCCTGCTACACTGTGCTGTGTTCTCTACATAGCCTGTCTATACCGTTTCCCTGCTGCTCTGTGCAGTGTTCTCTACATAGCCTGTCTATACCGCTTCATTGCTGCACTGTGCAGTGTTCTCTACACAGCCTGTCTATACCACTTCCATGCTGCACTGTGCTGTGTTCTTTACATAGCCCGTCTATACCGCTTCCATTCTGCACTGTGCAGTGTTCTCTATATAGCCTGTCTATACCGCTTCATTGCTGCACTGTGCAGTGTTCTCTACATAGCCTGTCTATACCGCTTCATTGCTGCACTGTGCAGTGTTCTCTACATAGCCTGTCTATACCACTTCAATGCTGCACTGTGCTGTGTTCTCTACATAGCCTGTCTATACCGCCTCCATGCTGCTCTGGGCTGTGTTCTTTACACTGTGCTACAGCACTGTGCTGTGTTCTTTACATAGCCTGTCTGTACTGTTTTTTGTTACGCTGTGCTGTGTTCTTTACATAGCCCATGTCTATACCACTCCCCTGCTACACTGTGAGTGTGTCCTTCACATAGTCTATGTCTATACCGCTTCCATGCTGCACTGTGCTGTGTTCTTTACATAGTTTATGTCTATACCACTCTCCTGCTACACTGTGCTGTGTCCTTTACACAGTCTATACCGCTTCCCTGAGGCCCGGAAATGTTGGGGCAAAGGTGATGGACAAGAAGGGGTTGGACTTGGAGAATGGGGTCACGTTTTGAGATGACGGTGCTTCAGACGGTATTTTCAGAGATAGTGGGTACATTCGCTTTAAGTATTTGTCAATGATGGTGTCAATTTTGTCTGTGCAGAAATACACGCCATTTTACGATAAAAATGTGTGTAAATGTAATCTTCTAATAATGTTTTTTGTCAAGGGTACGTATCTATTGAAAATGTTCTTGCTAATTTCCGGTGTAAGTGGAGGAGGGTTCCAAATATACAGCTCCAAACAAACCTGGCTTACTTTGAATTGAAGTATGTTGGAAAGGGATGAATAGTAGTATTAAGTTTCAGAGAGAGACAGATTTGTATTATTGACTGCTGTCTTCAGAACCATCAACCGGTACTTGCTGTGTATGGAGGATGTGGGATGTCTGAGGGAGACAGAGAGAGAGAGAGAGACAGAGACAGAGAGAGACAGAGAGAGAGAGAGAGAGAGAGAGATTTCTATCACTGACTGTTGTCTTCAGAACCATGAACCGGTACTTGCTGTGCATGGAAGACGTGGGATGTCTGTGTGGCCTGCTGTCAAACGGGTCGTCCAAAGCAGCCATGGAGATCCACAACATCACCATGTTTGGCTTGAAAGAGTATCATGAAATGTCTTGTCATGAAGGTGAGGAGCTCTTGTGGCTTTTTTTTTTTTTGTTTTTCTTCTGTGAGCTAGAAGGCTGTAATTGTGTATCATCTTTGGATCAAAGGTTGCAGGGATATCGACACAGACAGGTCTGGAATACACAGACAGATAACAGACTTTTCCAGATCCGTCCTAACCTAAAAGAGTTCTTCTCATCTACCTCTGGTGGTCGCAAAGAAGGAACGGACATTTGTTTTTAACTCTTTACCTTTTAAAGAGTGAAGAAGTTCCGTGCTGCATTCCATGTCATGTGCCACTCACAATGAAACATGTTCTTCAAGAGTGTTGGGACCTGCGCGATGTGAGACATCAACATTTACAGCAGACTCTAAGAAAACCTTGTTTCAGAGATGTTCCACCTGATGTGATCTTTGAATTCTTGAAAAAAAGATTAATAACATATTTCATCTGATCTGAGATTTTACAGTAGGAAGATTTTGAACAAAGTTTCGTGTGTGTGTTTTAGACGGTGCCTTTGAAAGGGTTGTGTGAACGAATGACTTGTGAGTTGACTTCAACGCAGTGGCAGCGCTGATATGGCCCTTAGCGGTCGGCTGGGCCATCAGCAACATTGCCTTACCTTAGCAGTGTTAATATAAGTGAGGTTCAGTCAGGCCGTTGCAGTGGTCACAGCGAAATAGTCGGCAGGGACCATCTCCTATGTCCCCTCGCGCATGCCAAGTTGGTGTTCCTTTCACCGAAGGAACAGTTACAGATGTGTCTGATCTGATGATGTATTCACTAGTATATCCTACAGTTGATCTGAAAGGTTGTTGTTCGTCCTTCGATTTCGAAGATGACCATGACTTCAATCTCAGATGGAAGATTGCTGAGTGTGGGTCCGCAGGTGCTGGTGAGGCTGATCTGGGCCCGGAAGGAACGCCCACATGTGGGACACATGTGGGTGGGTGCTAAAGTAGAGGTGGAGGTAGATCTGGCCTTGCGCGTGGCTCGCTTTCTGTCAGCTTCTGCTGTGCGTCTCTTCTCTGATGCACATGCACCCTTTGTGAGGCTGCTTCGCCAGGCTGGGCGGTCCAGGGCAAACGACTCCCAGGTGTTGAGGTTGATGTCAGGCCTTTGAGGGACACTTTGAGGCAGTCCTTGAATGTTTTTTTTCTTCTGCCCCCCCCCCCCCCCCCCCCCCCCCCAACTTTGTGCTTGCTGTGACTCAGTTCTCCGTACAGCAGTTGTTTTTGGCAGTCGACTATCTCACATTCTGAGATGTGGCCAGCCCATCTGGCTCGGGATTTCTGAAGGAGAGTGTAGATGCTGGGGATGCTGGATTTTTCCAAGACCTCAGTGTCTGGGACTTTGAAAGGTGAGGAAAAGCTTGCTCCACACCTCAGCCACTGACCCTGCTGCAGGGGAAGTGACCGGGGACTCTGTCTATCCAGTGTTCCAGACAGTTGGTCAGTTCCTTCATAGACGGTGTGCCTACAGTCGTTTGATCTCAGAGATGACCACTGGTTATTTCTCTCTTCTGTTTTTTTTGTTTGTTTCTTTCTTTTAATGTTGACGGTTTTACTCTGAACGAATGAAAATACTATGTAGATGTCATTTTTAGAAATGAACTTAATAATGATTTCTGAATGAAACTAAAATCATTTTAACGGGGAGGGAACTGATGTATAAAGAACGTAGTACAGTTCTCTTGTTTTGGTGAAGGCACTTTTAAATGAAGCAACGTGAAATATGTTCGCTGTCACAGATTTATCACGCTGAAGGTTTCAGTTGTCACCTGTGCTGACTCTGCACGTGTCTTAGTGTTTCTCTCAATCAATTAATACTCTATTTTATTACTGGCTACTGTGTTGTACAGCGGTTGCTGTTGCAAAATAACATGCGGAATTTGTGCTGATCCCAGGGAGATGAGTATGCTTTAGGCTCAAATGGAAGGACTGGAAGCACAGTCGAGGTTTTTCGAACGCGCCTCTGAGACTATTGCTCATATTTCTTGATCAGCAGTGCTGGTATTTACGTCTCTGGAGCCTGGGTGATGCCATGATCACCAGGATATTGTAAAGGGAAAGAAAGCATGTTGACAGTCTTACCATGTCACATATGCTCAGAATGAAATTGCACATCACCTTCGCTCATCATCCTCATTGATAGCCATACAAAGTAGTTTCGAAATCAGTTGTTTAGAAGGTGCAGGTCATTCTAAGAAGATTTCGACTGTAAGAAAAAATGTTGGTAATTATATGTGTGGGAAAATGTGTTTATGAGAAATGTGGGTTTACGAAAAAAGAAAAGAAACCATTCAACTAAAAAAATTCCTTCTTAGGTGAAGAAAGCACACGAACACACACACACACACACACACACACACACACACACACACACACACACACACACACACTGGCATCACCACTACAAACATATATATAGCTTTGGTTGCCTGAAGTCACAACGACATGTTCACTCCAGAGAACCCACTCTTTATGGATTTCTGCATTTGTTCGAAACTTATGTTTGAAACTTATGGAGAACGTATCCAACTGTCAGAATGGTGCTGCACTTGTATACAGCTCAGTGAGGGAGATATTCACCTTTTGTAATGTCATGGGGGATTGCAACGTCGTCATGTTTTTAGCAAGATGCATGATGAGACCAATGGGTGACGTCACAGTTTTCTGTTTACAGCGCGGGCCTTTAAAAGGTAACGGTAATTTTCTTCCGATCAGAATCGTCTCGGCAGACTTTTTCGCAAACTGAATTCCATACTGTAGTCAAAAAAAAAAGAAAAAAAGAAAAAAAAAATTAAGAAAAAGAAGAAAAAAAAAAACATGCCAGCCTAGCTTCAGCAAATCATCACCAATCTCTAAGGCAAACGTATAAGGGGCATAAAAGTAAGTAATGGTGGATGCGTTAGCCATCCTGTGCGGTAAGTTTCTCGAGAGTGAATCAGATTTACAAAAACTACAAAAGCATCTTTAAAAAAAAAATCCATGCCCCCCCAAATCTCTATTGAAACAGAGCGCTGCAGGTTGGACAGGCTGTGTCCATGTCAGTAGTGATGGTCTCACTCTGTAGCCGTGTACAGAAATGAAACCTGCAATATCATAATCTGCAACACGAGAAAAACAAAACAAACCCGTAAAGCACAGGGACGTTAGAGGACCATGAAAGAAGTGGACAGCAGAAAAAGAACGACATCTTGAGTTACCAAAAACAAAAAAGTTTACGGAAATTGGGAATATAGTTTACTCTAAAAGATCTTCCAGAGTTCCCACAGGGTAAACAGAAACAATCTAGGACAAAAGACAGGTGACTAGACTACAGAGGCAGAAAAGAAGTGAAGTGACAGTAAAGAAAGAGAACACGACTGAACAAAGGCACAGAGTGGAAGAAGGAAATTTCTAGCATAGAGGAGACAGAAGAGTAGAAAAAACAACAACAACAACAACATCAATACTTATATAGCGCCTATTCTCGGCTGGAGACCAAACTCTAAGCGCTTTACAATCCACACACGTTTACACAACGGGCTGCCTACCTGGGTAGTGCCGACTGAAGAGCTGCCAGCTGGCGCTTCATTCAGTGTGTTTCCGTGTCATCCAGTCCATATTGTTCAATATCGTTCACTCAGTTTCCTTTAAAAACTTCTTTCATTCTTTCCGTTTCTCACGCAACCCTTTCTGTGATTCAGCCTCTTTTCCGTGTTTTGTTGCTTACTCTTCAACGCGAACAAATTTGACATTCAGCGGTTAGGAAGCCGTTTCTCCGATCATGTGTGGCTCTCTTTCTTTTCCATCCCCTCCCTCCATACCCCCTTCGCCTCCATCTCGCCCATCCCACTGTACCCATAATAGTTCCGCCGTATGATTGGTAGATTATCACTCTCCATGGCAGAGAAACGGTGTACCAACTTGACGTTGTCTAATGCATTTTGTTCGTTTGAAAGTCTTTTCACAAAACAGAATTGACGGTTTCCACACGCTGACGACGAGGGATTGAGTATTTGGACTTTAACTCTTTTTTTTTTTTTTTTTGGTTTCCCATCAATCCTGCCTCCCATGCAGGGTTTGCGTCTGTTTCTAGGATGTTTGGTGTGTCAATCTACATAAGTTTTAAAAGGTACTCGAACCAACTCTGCCAAATGAAATGGACAAAGGAATCGCAAGACAAAAGACAACACGTTTCGACCTCTTAGGTCTTCTTCAGGCAAGATAAACACCGACCAATCACTCATCTTGTCAAAATTGGTGCTAGATGAGCGTTGAATCGTTTGAAACGCTCATCGTGAGCTGATTTTGACAAGATAAGTGATTACTCGTTTTCATTTTCGTTGTCCTGAGTGTTGTTTATCTTGTCTGGAGAAGTTCTCAGAGGGCAAAATGCGTCGTGTTTTGCCCTGTAATTCGTTTGTTCATGTTATCCGGCGACGTGAGTTCAAGTACCTTTTGTTGTTGTTGTTGTCGTACCCTGGCTAAAAGACTCCAGAGATCATCCGACGAGCCAAAGTACTTGAACTGTGGTACAAATGCATCAGCTGGGGATGAGAACATCACGTGTGTGACCGTTTTTGATTACACCGCCACGTGGGCAGCCACACTCCGACTCGGGGGATTTGGGAGACTGGATAATGTTATGCTAGGAGCTTGTCACAAGTGAAGACAATCCCCACATAACTGTGCAGAGCATAACAACATTTTGATGTGGCCTTGGTGTTCTAGCCTATGTCAGTTGGCCTGACACAGCCTTAAGCCAAGGCGGAGGTACCTTTTAAAATGAGATTGTGTTTCAGTTTCCGCCTGCAGTCATCTCCCTTTGCAACCAGTCTGGGCCTCTGATCCTGTCCTTGTCTGTCTGTTTCAGAAGTGCTGCCAATACAGCCAGAGGAGGATGGGATCCAGTGTGCAGGTTGTGTGCGTGTGTGTGTGTGTGTGTGTGTGTGTGTGTGTGTGTGTGTGTGTGTGTGTATATGCGTGTGCGTGTGTGTGTGTGTGTGTGTGTGTGCGTGTGTGTGTGTGTGCGTGCGTGTGTGTGTTTGTGTGTGTGTGTGTGTGTGTGTGTGTGTGTGTGTGTGTGTGCCTCTGTGTGTGTGTGTGTGTGTACGTGCGTGCGTGCGTGTGTGCGTGTGTGTGTGTGTGCATGCACGTGCACATGTGTATTTGTACTGGCTGTTTGCGTTCCCCCGCCCCCCCCCCCCCACGCCCACTCCCCCCCCCCCTCTCTCTCTCTCTCTCTCTCTCTCTTGTTTCACGATCTTGAAGGTCAGAGTATGCTGTTTTTGCTGTATTGTATACCAGTGCACATTATTGCTTTACAAACCATTTTAAGATTATACATGATATTTAGACCGGAAAACAGTTTCAAATATTGTTTACTATCGCGGCAGCATGCGGTGTGTTTTATCTTATGTCGTGTTTTCTAATATTGTAGATGAAATATTCAAGCAGACCGTGGGTGTTCTGAAAACAAGCCAGAATACAAATAAAAGCACAAAACAGTACAAACTAACGCATATTTGGAACACAACACAAACAGGTGAGTTGTCAACAGATGCCTCCTTCACAAAAAAAAAAAAAGAAAAACCAGACAGACGAGAAAAACGGTTTCTCATTCTTTCTGTCTTTCTGCATACGCGGGCTGATACTCCTGCGGACACTGCCTGTATAGAGAGGCAGTCGAGTTTTGTGTGTATGACCATTTGTATCCTGCCATTAAGGCAGCCATACTCCATCTTCGGGGAAGATGCATGCTATGTGTAACATGTCATCCATACCAATGGCCAAACTGGCCTTCTCTTCCGAAAGTTGGTGATGGGAATTTACGTGTGTGCAAGATGTTGTGCTTGCGTTCACACACGGAACGTCGGTTTATAGTCTCATTCGAAGGACTGTATGGGAAATGAAGTCAGAACCAACATTAACTCTGAGAGAAAAATCCCCCCCTGTACCGAAATTCGAACCTGCAACCCCAGGATCATGAGTCCGGCGCTTTACCAACTGAGCTATTCCCCCCCCCCCCCCCCCCCCCCCCCCCCTGAAAAAATGTTCAAACAGATCATTCCTAGATGGGCAGCGATTCAAGTGGTAAGTCGGAGTGGCAGTTGAAAGCACTATAATAGAGGAATTGCCTGGCGACAGGTGGAGAAATGTTCATCGCATCCTTTTATGTCTGTTCAGTGTGCCGTCTGAAGAAGGTATCTTTTGCATTTTGTATTAACTATGAGAAGAACTCAGTTGTAGATAATTTACAGGGAAAGTAACATTTGGTCTCTCAGGGAAACAATTACAGGCATACAACTATAAAAGAACATCGGCACGACACTCATTTACTTAGCAAGCAAGAGAGGTACATTGAACAAGCCAGGAAACTTCTTTCAGGTAGAAACTGTTGAATTGTCCAAATGTGCGCAGGATGTGAACACAATTCACAAGTGCCGATTCACAAGTCAAGTTTACCCAAACCTACATGGCTGAGCACTATGTGTAAATTCTGCGGTTGTGAGCCTACACCTGCAGTCTGACTTGTAACGTTGTGGTTACTGGTTACGTCACCGTTTGGGGGGACGGACAGCCGAACACTCTGGGATTTTCGGACAGGTGTAGTACCATGCCAACATCACCAGCTGGACATCCTATCCAAATCAACGTGAAGAAAGCACCTGGTTTCTGATCGAGGTGTCCGTGACAGCGCATTATGGGCAGAGAGTTCTTTCAGATGCTGTGATGGTCGTGAGCGATAAACATTTGTTCAGCTTTAGGTGTCAACTTTGCATTTGAATCCTCTCACTTTGATTTTTTTTTTTTTTTACAGTGTTTCAGCCCTGACATGGCTTTTGTGGTCTGCAGGGCTTGAAACAACATGATTTGATTTGATTTCGGGGGCCGGAATAGCTTAGTTGGTAGGGCGCCGGACTTGTAATCTAAGGGTTGTGGGTTCGAATCTCTGCCGGGTCGTTTCAGTACAGGGGGATTTTTCCCTCAGAGTTAACATTGGTTCTGACTCCATTTTCCAAACAGTCCTTTAAATGAGAACTATAAACCGAGGTTCCGTGTGTGAACGCACGCATAACATCTTGCACACACGTCAAATCCTATCACCAACTTTCGGAAGAGAAGGCCAGTTTGGCCGTTGGTATGGATGACATGTTACACATAGCATGCATCTTCCCCGAAGATGGAGTATGGCTGCCCTTAATGGCAGGATAAAAAAAAAACGGTCATACACACAAAACTCCGCTGCCTGTATATACAGGGAATGTCCACAGGAATATCAGCCTTCGTACGCAGAAAGAAAGAAAAGAAAAAATCCTATCCAAATCAACGTTCAAGAAAGCATCAGGTTTCTGACCGAGGTGGCCGTGACAGCGCATTATGAGCAGAGAGTTCTTTCAGATGCTATGACGGTCCTTACCGATAAACATTTGTTCAGCTTTAGTGTGTTGAGTTTTAACTTTACATTGTAATCCTCTCACTTTGATTTTTCTTTTACAGTGTTTCAGCGCTGATGTGGCCTATGTGGTCTGCAGGACTTGAAACAACATTATTTGATTTGATTTGATTTGTTCAGCTTTGGTGCTGACAGGACTTAAAATCATGCTTTAGGCCTGTTGGGCAACTTCAATCTGAGACGATCACCATTGTTGTTAATGTTTCAGGACTTTTCGGACGCCCCTCGTCTGGCTACTTTAGTATGACTCTGACTACTACCGTTGTTGTTGTTGTTGTTGTTGTTGTTGTTGTCAGTATTGTTGTTCTGCTACTTTAGTATGACTCTGACTACTACCGTTGTTATTGTTGCTGTTGTTGTTGTTGTTGTTGTTGTCGTTGTTGTTGTCAGTATTGTTGGTTCCCTTTTCCTTTATTTCAGGCCAACCTGATGACGACACACAACGGAAAATCGTGCTGTCCTATGCCGACAGTGAGTAGGGGGGGGGGGGGGGGGGGGGGGACCCATAAAGGAAAAGGAGGGAAGGGAGAAGGACGAGGGAAAAAGAAGAAAGCTAAACATGAAATGAAAAAAGAAAAGAAAAAAAAACAGAGAAGAGGAAAGTAAGGAAAGAAAAACATAATACAAAAAAAGGAAGAAAGATGAGAGAAAAAAGAAGAAGGCTAATCATGAAATGAAGGGAGAAAAAAAAAAAAAACAAAAGAAGAGGAAAGTAAGGAAAGAAAAACATAATACAAAAAAAGGAAGAAAGATGAGAGAAAAAGAAGAAGGCTAATCATGAAATGAAAAAGAAAAAAAAAAAAAAAAAAAAACAAAAGAAGAGGAAAAGTAAGGCAAGAAACAGAATACAAAAAGAATTTAACCACAAAAAGTGACCGAAACGACAGGGAAAAAAAGGGTTTTGTTGGTCCAGGCAGTGTGAGATGGGACTACTGAGTGGGAATGCAATTGGCACGGATACAAACATTATGGGAACAGAGTTGGGGGGGGGGGAGTGCGGATAAAGAAAAGTGTGGGGGAAGGGTTACACGAAAGAAGGAAGTGGAGCAGCAGTGTGTGTGTGTGTGTGTGTGTGTGTGTGTGTGTGTGTACTGTATATTTTTCACGACCGTAGAGTACATGTGTGTGCCTGTGTGTGTGTGTATGTGTGTGTGTGTGTGTGTGTGTGTGTGTGTGTGTGTGTGTACTGTGTATATTTTCTTAATGACCATAGAGTACATTTGTGCATGTGTGTGCGTGCGTGCGTGCGTGTGTGCGTGCGTGCGTATGTGTGTATGTGATTGTGTGTGTGTGTGCACGCGCACGCGCGTGTGCTTGTGTGCATGAGACAGCCTCGAAGTGGCGGCCCTGGTGAGCGAGTGTGCTACAGGGTGCACAAGTGTTTCCAGGACGACGACCACCACAGAGCCAAAGCCATCACCAGCAGGGACTACGTGCAGTATTGCCAGTCAGCCATTCAGTTTTTGCCATGCCTTTTTGTTGTAGTTGGAAAATGTCTGTTCTTGTTGACGTTGTTGTGAGCATTGCATGTAGAAGAAGCTTTTTTTTTTTAGAAGGTGTATTTTAAAAGGTTGTGTGGATTTTTTTTTTTTTTGATGACTTATGAGTTGACTTGGGCATGATGACAGCCCTGATATGGCCCTTTGCGGTCGGCTGGGCTATAAACAACATTACTTACTTACTTAGAAGGAGTGTTGCACGGCAGAATCATGTTGTCAGTACTGTCTGGTTTCCGTGTGCCTGCAGGCTGTTTTGGAAACCAGTCGGGCAGGTTGATGGAATCATACTAGACACAAAGGTGTATTTTCACAGACCCCCCTTCCCCCTACCCCCACCCCCCTCAGTCATTTTCCTGTAAAACACTAACTGACATGGAAAAGATTTTTTTTCTGTGTTAAAAAACCTAATTATCCTTGGAAAATAGTCTTCTTTTCACGTGACGATTATTCGTGCTCAAGTGAAAATGAGCTATTTAAAGCCATTATTGTTCCGGCAGTGATCAATAGTTTCACTGGAAAATAACTTTTTTGTTGTTCAAGATAAATTAGCTGCTTTCTTTTGGAGTATCACATTTCCAGGGATGATTAGCTGTAATTATGGGGGGAAAGGTGTTTTCGTGGGATTGTGATTTGTTTATCACAATAAATGTATTTTATCTGAGAATAATTAGGCCTAGCTGTTATAACAGGGCATTTTCCCACAAAAAATATTTCCTGTTTTTGTGGTGGTGAGGGAGGGAATCGTTTTCCTCAGAGGACTGGAAATTTTCTCAGGAAAAGATTTTTTTTTTTTCCCGGATAATCTGCTGTTTTCTGGGGAAAATGAATTCTTCCCCTGGATGATACCCTTTTGAAGCGAAAATGCTCTCATTCTAATCTTCCTTAATATCCCATGGGGGTTGTACGGTCATTTTCCACCAGCGATCACATGTTCAGTCTTCTCAATGGAACACTGACCAAATGCGGAGAGAAAACTTGCAAGATTGCACGGTTCATGTCCAACTCTGTGAAACTGTTTTAAAGTCCTATGCATCGGCCTTTCTGTCATTTATTGCAGTAGGTACGCACACACATAGACGGTCATGAACTTGAAGTCACATTAGCGTGTGGACTGCACTCACCACTGTGTGCACAGACTGAATGTTAGTTATCTCTGTAAGGGTCACGGCTGGTAACCTCCATGTTCAGAAAGCTGCTTTCATTCCGGCGACACATGAGACTTGACTGATCTTGAATCAAAAGAAAAATGTAGAAAAAGAGGGTTAGTTACCGACAAGGACATTGACAAACAAAGCACAGGACAAGACACGATGCACTTTGACCTCTTGGGTGCTTTGTTTGTCCGTGTCCTTGGCAGTAACTAACCCCCCTCTCTTTCTAAATTGTTGCCTCGTTCTCCCGCCCTCAGTCACTCCATTTTGAAGCTTTGATCTTGAATGGATAAATCAGTACTTGTGTAACCACACGCGGGCAGGGCATGAAGGACAGCACCATTCAGGACTAACTTGAGGATATGGGGAGACGCCGATGATCATGATACTATGGCGTTTCACTTGGGTTTCAGGTTAGTGACGGATCCCCCCCCCCCTCCCCCCTACCCCCCCCCCCCCCCCCCCCCCCCCCCAAGCTTCTTGTCAAAATATCTGACCTGCCATCCACCCGATCTCAGATATGGCTCCGTTTTGATCCAGAAATTTGAACAACGCTCTCAAAGATGCTCCGGTGAAGTGGATGATACTGAGCTATGTCACATGACCCAAGTGTTCCCATTTGAGCCCAGGGTTTCTCTGTCTGTAATTTCGTCGAGTCTGTGGTTCTCTCTTCTATCTGTTGCATTTTTGTGTATGATTACTGAGCATACTCTCACTTACGCCTTCAACAGGGAAGAAGAAAAGTGCCAGTATCGTGTGCTGAGAGATACAGATCCTAAAGGAAAAGATAAAAGATCACCGTAAACATAATTACGTTAAACGTACATTTTTTTTTCAGTTCCTTTTTGTTGTTTCAGGAATCTTTCACAGGCCATGGTTAAAAACTCACCATCCTGAAGAGAGAGAGAGAGAGAGAGAGAGAGAGAGAGAGAATGATTTTGTTGCTTACAGAGATCTTTTCACAAGCCATGTTTAAAAAAACTCACCATCCTGAGAGAGAGAGAGAGAGAGAGAGAGAGAGGGAGGGAGAGAGAGAGAGAGAATGATTTTGTTGCTTACAGAGATCTTTTCACAGGCCGTGGTTAAAAAACTCACCATCCTGAAGAGAGAGAGAGAGAGAGAGAGAGAGAGAGAGAGAGAGAGAGAGAGGAGAGAGAGAGAGAGAGAGAATGATTTTGTTGCTTACAGAGATCTTTCACAGGCCGTGGTTAAAAACTCACCATCCTGAAGAGAGAGAGAGAGAGACAGAGAGAGCGAATGTATTTGCTGTTTCCAGAGATCTTTTCACGGGCCAGCTTGAACAAAGTGACATTGTCACGTTGCAGGGTGCAGTCCGTTTTGATCGACTGCCTGGACGAAGCGTACTGCCGCTGCGGTATGAACGGCACAGAGAAGACTGAAGCCTACATGACCATGCAGATGAACATTCATCACGAGTACTGCGATGGACATGGTAAGTCCGGAGTGTTGAAGTGCTGTTTTTTTCTTTTTTTTTTTTTTTTTTGCTACAACATGTGGGAGAGAGAGATTGAGAGAAAAAAAATTATAGAACTAACTTACTGTCTCGGAAATTCCAGCAAAATATTGTCCCCTCTCACTCCCCACTCCCAACCCGTGCATCGACAACGAATTGAAGAGCCTTCCATCTGAGGTTGTGACATCATTCTCAGCTGAAGGTTGTGAATCTCGGATCTGGATCCTTCACCAGTCACCTGTTCCCTCACCTTCTCCAGCACGCACGCACGATCACACACACACGCACGCACGCACGCACACACACACACACACACACACACACACACACACACACACACACACACACACACACGCACGCATGTACGCACGCACGTGCGCACACACGCACGCACGCACACATGTACACACACACACACGCACTCACACACACGCGCACACACACACACACACACACACACACACACACACACACACACACACACACCATCACCACCCATCATCATCATCTCCCCTCCCCTCCCCCGCGCCTGTGTTTGATGCTGCTTCTCTGGGTAGCTGTTTCCCACAACACCAATTCCTTTTTTTACTGCAGTGCACAGAATCATCATCAACATAATGCCAGAGATTAAAAGACAGACAAAGGGCAAGAGAAAAACAGTAAGCTGGTAGCCACTTGCAACACTATTTCCAATGTAGTGCTTAGTGAAGCTGGTGACAGAGTTCATCTTGTGTCAATTTTTCTTTCTTTATTTTCAAAGGAAATAATAACCTTTTTCCATCTGGCTCAGTAATTCCTTTGTTAGACCAACACGATGGCTGTCAAGCGGTCTGAACACTTGCTGTACCAAATGAAGGACATGGGTTAAAATCGTGGCAGTGCTCTGTGAGTGAAATGTGGCGCTGGATTTTTTTCAGTTTCCAAGACCAACGTACGTGCAGACTTGAAGTCCTTTTCTTTGTGTAGATGTTAGTTATCTGAAGATGATACGTATACGTCGAAGACCCTGTAACCCACACCAGGATTCAAATGGATATGAAAAACACAACGCATCCACCATACTGTTCGACCTTCCGTGCTCTTTAAGCAACTTTACTCCAACGGCACCTGTGTCGGCTGCTGTCTCTCGCAAAGCCACACCCAGAATCATTCTCTACCGCACTCCCAGCGGCGTGGTCCACAGAGAGCAGCCGATATGAGGTCACCAAGGCAACCTCAAGGAAAATACAGCACTACTGACAAGACACTTCAGTAGTGGTAAGCGACGCCTGTTCTGATCCAACATCCGCAGGACTTCACAAGCTAGGTCACCTAAGTCTGTTGATGACGATAATTGTTTCGTAAACCCAGCATAAGCATTTAACTGTGGAGGTCACCATCACTTCAACCGCCATCGGCGTACCAGCAGCGACGATTTTGATTCAGACTTGGCATGGGCGTGGGCGTGAAGAGGAGATTGAAATTAAAGTCAGCAGAGGATGAAAGGTCACAAGTTCTGAGAATTCTCTTTATGAATATCGGTGAGGTTTGAGATGATGAAAGTGGGGCTTTATTGTTCAGATCTGGTGTGTAGTTTTTTTTTTTTTTTGTTTTTTTTTTTTGTGTCCCAACCTCTGCACCACCTCAGAGGCAGTGCACTCACGCCGCTTATTCCGACACCACGTCCACAGCCACAGCCCGGTCGGCCCCGCCGCAGCCCCGGCACCGGCAATCCACAGGGAACAGTCAATGTCAAGCCGTCAAGAGGCAACTCTCTGGAGGAGACACTGCACTGCTGCCGAGTCACTTCGGTGGTGTTCAGTGGCGCCTGTTCTGATCTAACATATGCAGGACACCACCTACTAAGCCCCCTACTGACGACAATAATTGCTTAGTCGCGGAGCCGGCGTGAGTGAGCTCTCCCTCCGGAGGGCGCCACCACGTCCGTCCAGCGAGAGCCCCCATGGACTCGCTGATACCGGTGACTCCGACGGAACCAAAGCAAAGCCACAGACATGGAGAGGACATCGAAATTGAGGTCACCATGAGAGCAGGGCATGAAGGGCCATATAATTTGAGACATTTTTTTTTATGCTGATCGATGACAATGAGGATGATTAAGATGATCTACGGATTTCCATTTCAGTTCTGAGACTACATGACAGGGCTGTACTCTACGCTTCCTTTCATAATATATTCCTTTCGTCAACCAGGCCCGAGAGATACAGGCACCTGCAGTGTTGGTCAAGAAATTTGAGCAACACTCTCAGAAATGCATCCATTAAGTGGATAAAACTCGACTGTGTGGTCCCAGTCTTCCCAACTGAGTCTGCAGCAACTCAACTCTGGGTAGGAGCCGGTCGGGGCAGAAAACCCACATGACTTCTGATGGGATTCGAACCCACGACCTCCCAGCCGGGAGTCCGCAACGCTAACCACCTCGCCATGGCAGCTGGTGATCTGGTGTATAGTTGACACTTCCTTTGATCATATATTCCTGGTGTTCTAGAGGCCCGAGAGACACAAAGACACATCCATCAAGTATATAGCTCAACTCTGGCTGCGACGTTTACATTTGAACCCATAGCAAACTCAGCTCTAGGAAAGATCTTTATGCGGCAAAAATCACATTCCCACAAATGAATGTCTGTGATGGGAATCCATTACACAATCTCGCATCCTCAAGCTTGTGACACAAACCACTCACCAGGGTGGTTGTTGACTGCTATGACCATATCTATAGACTTGACAATCCTGATGTCCTGAAATTCTTTCCCTACCCGAAAGAGAGAGAGAGGTAAACTATTTCAGCTTTTCATCGGTATGGATTGAATATGCCCCACTAGGCAATATGCGTTCTTGTGCCAGTTTAAATTTCAGATGGCACAAAAGTGGAGGAAAGATGCTCTCATTTTTTTTTTTTGTTACATAAAATGTATAAACGATTAAATAAACTTGATGTTTGCATGTAACAATGAATGATTACAAACAAACGAGTAAATGATTAAACAAAAAAGAAGAATAACACTTAACCTATATATGTTTTATATTTGTGATACTCGGTTTCTATATGAGAAATAACAAAGATGTTCAAACTACCAAATTATTTCTTTGTTGAACTTATATTGGTCCGTTGTTGTTGTTTTTCCACCCTTTTATCTGTGAATTTTGTTGACTGACTTTCATTTTTATTTTGTTTCAGTCCCAGAAATCAAGCGCAAGGAATGTGGTAATTGTTTTTATACATTTTCACAGTCATTATGTTACTGGCTGAACGCAAGTCGAGGCCAGATTTCCAATCGTATCCATTCTCCTATATAATGGTTTTGCATTCAAATATTAAGATTTAATGCGTTTAACCTCAACGGTACTGTGTTCCGAGCATTTTGCAGAGTTCAACTTTTTTGAAAGAGGACAGATAAAAAAAAAAGTGTATTAATAGCATGAGTTTGTGCCTATGCTTGAAATGCTCGTGATCAAGAAAGAGAGAGAAATTGTTGGGTGAGGTAGAGATGGAGAGAGGGAGGGGTTGTGATACTGGGTACATGGAGGGAAGTTGAGGAGGGGGTGTGTTTAGTGAAGGGAAAATAGTGAGAGAGAACACAAATATCAGTTCATTTATAGCCTGGAAGGTTTTACTACAGGAGGTGTTTAAAAACACAACAAATCTTCGATTCCAAATGAAGAAAAACAATAGTATACACAAGGCTCTAGAAAGACAAGATCAGCTTTACATGCGAAAAGATATCATAACACTTTTCTCTTCAGTGTTTTGCTCATACACAGCCAGTTTAAAAATAGAATGCTTTGTCTAGATGCTGCACCAGGTTAGCCCAGCTCATCTTCACTTCTGGCCAGGCTGTTGATGTCATCAGCAAACATGAGATTGGTCATTGTTTGCCCTCTAGTACTAACTGTGCTGTTAGGTTCTGCCAGGACATCAGCCTTGACAGTATCAAGTAGAGGGGTAAAAAGAAGTACATTGAGAGAAATGAGTGACCTTCCCAGATTTTTTTTTTCAAACATTTGGCAAGGAGACTATATTGTCAGCATATTTACCATTTTTCTTTTTTTTTTTTTTACACCAAGTATCACAAAGAGAGAGATGAGAGAAAGGGTGGGGGGGAGATGGGGGGGGGGGGGGGGGCGTGAAAAATAGAGAAAGGGGGGGGGGGGAGAAAAAGTGGAGGAGAGACTGAGAGAGTGAGAATCTGGGGAAGGGTGGGAGAGGGAGGGTTAGCAGGAGGGAGGGGCAAGAAAAGAAGACAGATGTATGCAGACTACTGGTGCCCATGCACAATATGTGCGTGCGTGCAGCTGTGTATGTGTGTGTGTGTGTGTGTGTGTGTGTGTGTGTGTGTGTGTGTGTGTGTGTGTGTGTGTGTGTGTCCATGTGACGTAACAGCTGGTTGTGGTTGTGAATATTACTGTGAATTTGTATGCGTCCATGTATATTTAACTGTGCTTGAGAGCCGGTGTGCCAACACGAACTTGCACTGTGTGCGTGCGTGCGTGCATGCGTGCATGTGTATGAATGAAATTGGTGTGTATGCATTGCAGTGTCTTTGGATGCTGAACTAAAGAGCCAGTGTGAGGAACTCAAGGACTGCATTGAAGACGTTGACAAGAAATTGGCTGAGGCGCTGTCTATTAAAAACTATATCGAGTTTTGCCGGTAAGATTTTTGAGTCACATGTTTGAAAAAAAAGTGTACACCCATGTACGTCCCCTGTTTTGGATTTCTGTGTGTGTGTGTGTGTGTGCGCGCGCGCGCGCGTGTGCGTGCGTGCATGTGCGTGCGCGCGTGCGCGCACGTGCGTGCATGAAACTTTAACATTGACATTTTCCCAGAAATTGCAAGCGGTAGCATGACCATGTCAGGCGCAGCATTAGATATCATGACAAAAAAGAAATATAAAGAAATGCCTTGATTTGCTTCAGAAAGAAGGATTAAATGACAAGTAGTGATAGTGAGCGATGACTTTTATTAGAGCACATGAAATGAAATCCATACATCTAAAAGGGCTTCAGACATTGCTCACACTCATAATGTGATAATGTGCAGGTTGTTAACCGATGGCAGCACTTGTAGTGTGCCATAGTTTGTTTTTGCAAAGCCTGGTTACATTGTTCCATATCACTTGTTTAGTTATTGACGTATTTCCCAGAATACCCCAACAATGCATAACCTGTTTTGACTGGTTTGATTGTTTGTTAACACCATATGTTTTTGGGGAATCACCCACATACACAGTCCCACACCACTGGGTTTTTATTAGTGATATCATGTATCTCCAGACATCTCACTGCATCTTCCAAACAAAGCTCCATACAACTGACTCGACCAGTAATGTCAGATGTTTCCCATGATGCATAATCCCTATGCCAGCTGGTTGATTTTTGTCCTATCGTGTCTCCAGCAATTTCCTACAATATGAAGTCCAATACTATTGATTTTCGTTTTGACGTTATGTGTCTCCACTAATCTCCCACAATGTAGAGTCCAGTACTACTGATTTCAGTCTTGACGTCATGTGTCTCCAGCAATCTCCCACAATATAAAGTCCAATGCTTTTGATGTTAGAATTGACCTCATGTATCTCAAGAAGCAATCTCCCACAATATAAAGTCCAGTACTACTGATTTCAGTCTTGACGTCATGTGTCTCCAACAATCTCCCACAATATAAAGTCAAATGCTTTTGATTTCAGAATTGACCTCATGTATCTCAAGAAGCAATCTCCCACAATGTAAAAGACCCATACCGTTCGTTTGATTTTTGATGCCATGTATCTCCAGGAATCGCGTTCAGTAAATAGTCCCATACCACTGCTTGGAACCAGAATGTGTCTTGCTGCACAATGAACACACAGCAGAGGAAGTCACGTTTCAGATATCATCAAACCTCAGAGTGCTCTAGTCATGCCTTTGTATTTATACTTATTTCTTCAGAAATGACTTGTGGTTCGTTACTTAAGTATGTGCACCATGCCATACTCAGCCTTACTACCAGACCTTAACGTGACCTGTTGTTAAGTTTAACGAATCTTGTATACAAGGTTTTC
>JADBJO010002735.1:110357-155357 GCA_016801955.1 Conus betulinus
TGCCATTTGGCAGACGACAGTTCCACAGTCATGGATGAGCGACAGGACATTGATCATCCCCTGCAGGGCATTGCCTCCTTTAGCTCTCTTTGAGCTTGCTCACTCACAGATCAGCCAGCCATTCTGTCGGCTCTGTTTTGTTCTCTGTGGTTTTTCAAAGGCATCACGTCATTTCGTTCATGTCAACTTCCAATCAATACTTTCATATTTCAATGTAAATCTAAATTTCAGTCTAGGTGAAAACCTGTAATAAATGAATCTACAACATGACGTCATTTGGGGTTCTGTCAGGACTTTGCCCCACACTATCACGGACTGGCATGTCCTGCAGCTTGCTACAGAAGGAAACGTATTCCCCGCCGCAGGAGTTTGCAAATCTTACACTTTGGTCTGGTATGACTGTTGCATTGTCATAGTCTTTAACACCACCAAGTTACTTCCCATCTAAGTTCATGTGTGACATAATTAATGTAGGACACATTGTCTAACATTCTGGACGCCCACACAGCAAACTGAGAGAGCTTTGTGTGCTGAAGAAAGTGACAAATAAACCGTGAAGGCCTTTGAAGTAGCAGACTTTATTCCTTGCCACAGAATTGACCAGTCGCTGTTCTCACCCCTTAATGGTTCCTGACGGCCAGGGTGGTGTGTGGTGATGGGTGGCTTGACAGTTGGCCATTTTGGAGAAACAACTCTGTTTAGAGGTGGGGCTCTTGAGCTGTGTGCCTGCTTATGACGGGGAAGGGATGGGGAGGGGGGGGGCAACTTTTTGACCTTCCATTCCAGGTGTCTGTCAGGGGCACTGGAGAATGAAGAAAGTCTGCCTGGTACCCCTGAAGACTGCATAGGAAATGGCCAATAACTTTCATTTATACAGGAGGTTTCTCACCAAGATTAGTGAAACCTGGTGCACATCTCTTACCTGCCACCAGACGACGCTCTCTAGATTTACTAAACCACAGGTTTGGGTTTAGAAAGAACAACTAACTGACTAACTGCCTTCCAACGCTGGATTGACAAGAGGATCGTGGTCTGTTGTCGTACTGTGCCCAGCTTTCATTGAACAAGACACGCAGACTCCATGCAGACTTATGTCTTGAACAAGTTGTCTGAAAGGGACTGGAGAACAGGGCATTAATCCTGCCATTAAATGCCTATCCTACATTACCATGTATCGGTTCTCTACCTCATGATATTGTTACAAAAGCCAAAAAATACAGGCATGTCCTAGGAGCTAACTGCCAGGCAAAATTCTCTGTGGCCCTAGTTTTTATTAGCGCCCCCTTTTCTTTTGAATCCGTCTTGCTGATGGGCGTTGTCATGGAGAAAACCATTTGCTGTGTGAGAATGCCAGTCAGTATTGAGATAAATGGAGGTTACTAAGCTAGAACTTTGTAATGCTGAACAAATAAGTAGTGGGGGGAAGCAAGCGCAGGTTAACAATTCTTCCATCATTATAGTAATGACTTGGCAACGATTTGAAATTTAAAAGAAAAAAAAATGAAGATGGAGAAAATGGGAAAAAATATATATTATAGATATGAAAGCCCTTCACTAGCTACATGAGGGAACCATTGCATTCCCTCTCGAAGGCAGATCTATATGTATTGCCTGCTCCTAGGCCTTTCGTCCGCTGGATCGGACTCATCAGGGAGACACGGCTGACTGTGTCTGTGCTCTTGGCGTCAAATAGAGACACACCACAATCCATAATTCTTTGGTGTTCTCACCACCAAGGGTTCAAAAAAGAATCCAGCAGCACCCCAAAAGCAGCCAGCGAAAGGCAGTAAAATAAAAGCTAGAACTTTGCTATCGATCACTTCAGGAACCTTTTTCCGGGAGCCGCTACCTGCATTGTTTTCACATTATTAAAACAATTGTCTACATACTTAGATGATGAAACACATAAGTGACTTCTTCCCTCTTCCCGATTCGTTTTTTCTTAAGAAAAGATCTGGAGGCAATGAATCATTTTATTCAGTGAGCCTAGTGACTTCTCTAAGAGGGGCACTAACCCCTAACAGTTAATTAGCTGTGAGCGAGAGCCATATGCTTTGGTTCTAGTCCAGAAGTGCAGACATGTCACACTCAAGTCACTGGGGCACCCATTTTCATTTTCAGGAGAATATTTATAAAACAATTTACTTTAGTAGAATATTTAAAATGTGAAACAACTTACTTTAGTAGAATATTTAGAATGTGAAACAACTTACTTTAGTAGAATATTTAGAATGTGAAACAACTTACTTTAGTAGAATATTTAGAATGTAAAACAACTTACTTTAGTAGAATATTTAGAATGTGAAACAACTTACTTTAGTAGAATATTTAGAACGTAAAACAATTTACTTCAATAGAATATTTAGAATGTAAAACAACTTATTTTAGTAAAATATTTAGAATGTAAAACAACTTACTTTAGTAAAAGAAGTTTCTTTCACAGACAGACATACAAAGACTTCCAAGATTGTGATCAAAGACTGATTGAAATCTCATATCTTGTTGCAGTGCGCATTTGGTGAAATAAAGTGTGTGTGTGTGTGTGTGTGTGTGTGTGTGTGTGTGTGTGTGTGTGTGTGTGTTTCTTCAAGCCTGAATGGAAAGGACACATTTTGATGGAAGTGCCTGTAGATACTTATTCTGAGGGGCAAGACACAATATAATAATGTAATATGTGGTAAAGAAACGATCGTGTACAGGTGTTTTCACTTACCTGACCACGTTGCAAAACACAAAAGCTGATAATTTTGATAAAAACTGAAGATAATTCATCCAGTATCAGAATATAGAGGAACAGAAAACAGATTTGACCACGCAAACATGTAAAATGCACATAGGACAGGAATCTTGTTTACAGATACTTTGCTCAAGAGAATTTACGGTCACAGTCTATCCTTAGGGATGTTGAGCCTTGCAGTCACAGAACTTCCATGTAAAGGCTTATAAAATCATCATGAGATCCTTGAAACGTCCTTGGTTTTCATGTGTGGCAGCGGCAGCGTGTGGGAAGCCTGAGCTTAGTCATAAATATATACAGGATACCCCATACACAGGGACAGTAAAATATGAAATATGCATACCATGAATCATCAGATACGCAGTAGGCTGATCCTTTTTGTGTTTGACGAATCTATATAAATTTCAGCTATAGGTCTCATCACAGCAGGCACATGTGATTGTTCAAGATCAGGATTATTCAAGAGTAGCTGAAGTCATTTTTAGCAGTGCTGTAGGACCATTCATGAGAGGCTTCAGCTGTACTGAACAATGGTGTCTACCTAACGAAGGGTGGCCCCAGCCTTTTTCCTTATCAGTGTTCCTGAGTCATCACAGGGTGGCTTCAGCTATTTCTTACGATCATGTCGGCCTGTTGAAGGCGGTACAAATCATTTCTATGTGCTGTAGGCCTATTGAAGGTGGCACAAGTCATTTTTCGCAATGTACTGAAGGACCGCTTGTGTATGGCTTCCGCCATTTTTAAGAGAGATGTAGATTTATTCAAGAATGACTTCAGCCATTCCCAGCCATGCTGAAGGTCTGTCAGTGAGTCGTTTCAATCATTTTTGTGATGTTGTAGGCCTGTTTAAGGAATGTTTCGATAATTTTCAACAATACAGTCGGCCTATGATGAAGTGGTTTCAATCATTTTCAGCAATTCTGTATACCTGTTAAGGAGTGGTTTCATTTTTGTAAAGTGCTGTAGGCCAATGGAGGGTGGTTTCGATCATTTTTAGCAATGCTGCAGGCTTATTAAGAAGTGGTTTGAATAATGTTTAGCAATGTTGTAGGTCTGTTAAGGAATGGTCTCAATTATGTCAAGCAGTACTCCAGACCAATTAAGGAATGGTTTCTCCATTTTCAGCAGTGCTGTAGGCACAATCAGGAGTGGTTTCAATCATTTGTGTGGCAATGTTGTCGGTTTTTTTTAAGGAATTATGTCAGTCATTTTAGCAGTGGTAAGAGCTATTAAGGAGTGTGTGTGTGTGTGTGTGTGTGTGTGTGGTGTGTGTGTGTGTGTTTGTGTTGTGTTGTGTTTTAGCTCCATGCTGCAGGAGTATTAAGGAGTGGTTTCCATCATTTTAGCAATGCTGTATGCCTACTAAGGAGTGGTTTCAGCCATTTTTAGCAATGCTGTGGACGTGTTAAAGAATGGTTCCAATCATTTCTGCAATGCTTCAGGCCTATTGAAGAGTGGTTTTGATTGTTTTACCGATACTGTAGACACTAAGGAGGGTTTTTTTTTTAAAATTATTTTAGCATTGCTGCAGGCTTATAAAGGAGAGGTTTTCAGCCATTTTTAGCAGTGCTGTAAAGGCCTGTCATGGGGCGCTTTCAGCCTTTCTTTTTTTTAGCGGTGTTGTAGACCTAGTAAGGACAGGTTTCAGGCATTTTTAGCTACCTGAACGCTTAGTAAGGGAAAGTTTCAGCCATGTTAGCTGTTCTGCAGACCCATCAGACGTTAGTATCCAGTGCAGAGTCAGCCTTCTTTTTTCACGTGCTCTGTTAAAGGCCGATCTAGTTATAAGCCTTACCACCAGTTGTGAACTCTACTGGCTCTTTGTCGATTCAGTTAGTGTCACAAATGGCATCAAGTTGGTTCACCTTTTTTTTTTTTTAGTCACCAAGTTAAAAAAATATCCCTGAAGAGGTCTGTGCCATTTGCTGGGCGTTTCAAACGCCATAGCTCGAGTTGTTCAAGTGCAATTTACTTCCCTCCCTCAACGCACTAACAATAATTCATCTGAACACCCTATGGAATTGAGCACTCTTTCCTGTTCGACCGGTCACTGAGTAGGTTATCACAATCAGTGAATATTAGTCACGTAAGTGGCAGAACAAGTCCAAAAGATAGATGATACTGGTCATTTTTCTAACCGCCCAGAGGCAGAGTTCTTAAAAGAGGCAGGAGCAAAATGCACTTTGATCTAATAATGGAGCATGAATCTGACGTTGTTCACGTGCCATGCACAGAGAAAAGAAGAACCTGATCATCAACTGCCTGGACGAAGTCATTTGTGAGTGCAATCAGAACGGAATGGCCAAGGCTACACAGTACAGGGACAGAGACTGGATGAGTACAACGCTTTCTGTAACGCATGTAAGTGTGAGATACGGTCCACTGCATTGTGTTTTTCTTATGATGAAAAGATACTGTAGATACTTTGAACAACAGAAAGGTCTTGAACTAAATGAGATACTTCCAAATAACAGAAAGGTCTTGAACTAAATGTGTCTTGGTTTAGTGTACAAGTTGTTAAAGTAGCAATGTGCATAGAGAAAATGAGTTCTCAGTCACTCTCATAGTTATGATCTGATACTATGTGAAAAGACGTGATAAAAGAAAATAATGAAGAATGTTGATCTGCTCGCATGTGTGTGTGCGTGTGTGTGTGTGTGTGTGTGTGTGTGTGTGTGTGTGTGTGTGTGTGTGTGTGAGAGAGAGAGAGAGAGAGGGGAGGGGGGATAACCAGCAATCTGTGAAAAACTGTATGTGTAAGGATTCCACCTGTGAAGACTATCATGACATCCACAGCCACAGTTAACATCATTCAGCACAACAGTCACTCCATCAGTCGGTTGGTAAAACCTAACCACATGAAATATGACAGAAAGGATTATCATTACGTTGCCGGACTGGGTCTGTATGTGAATCATGTTTTCAATGAGAACTATGACATTGTGTCACGTCATTGGCAGGACTTGTGTGTGTGTGAATTGTGTGCTATCCAAGACATTGTATAAAGACATTGGCGGGACTTTGTGTGAATTGTGCTATCCAAGACATTGTAAAAAGACATTGGCGGGACTTTGTGTGAATTGTGCTATCCAAGACATTGTAAAAAGACATTGGCGGGACTTTGTGTAAATTGTGCTATTCAAGACATTGTAGAAAGCCATAAGCAGAACTTTGAACTTTGTGTGAATTGTGCTATCCAAGACATAGTATAAAGATATTGGCGGGACTTCGTGTGAATTGTGCTAGCCAAGACATTGTATGAGACATTGGCGGGACTTTGTGTGAATTGTGCTATCCAAGACATTGTCATGGCACTGGCAGGACTTGTGTGTAAATTGTGTTCTCCACCACACTGGTAGGATTTTCCATCCATTTGGACTGTTGTTGGTGACACTGGCAGTTCTGGGGTCAGCACTGTATCGTTCATGATGCTCCACATCACACAGTGGGAAGTCCATAGATAGTGTCGTTGTTGGGAATACTTTGTTTCAGGAATAACTAATCTTTTTTTTTTCTTTCCTTGTTCCAGCCATTGGCCATCCCAAAAAATGTTATTCCAGTAAGTACGATAGTTCTGGTATGCAAACCTGTGTTTGTTAGAATGTGGTTTGGGAGATTTGTGAGTGTGCTGTCTGTGATTTAGACTGCATTGAATATGGTGTACGTATATGTTGATAGGTAATAGATAGACATCGATAGTTACAGGATCTTATCGCATATTTTATCTGTCTATCTATCTATCTATCTGTCTATCTATCTATCTATCTATCTATCTATCTATATATATATATGTGTGTGTGTGTGTGTGTGTGTGTATATATGTATATATATATATATATATATATATATATTTGAAACTTTGGGATAACGAAGAGCCAGCTGTTGTTCTTTTGTGCATTGTTCTCTCTCTCTCTCTCTCTCTCTCTCTCTGTCTCTCTGTCTGTCTCTCTATCTGTCTGTCTCTCTGTCTCTGTCTCTGTCTCTCTCTCTCTCTCTCTCTCTCTCTCTCTCTCTCTCTCTCTCTCTATATATATATATATATATATATCATGGGAAATTCAGGATTTGGTGGGATGGACTGTATGGTCACAATCCAAAATTCAGGATTGGCAGGATGCCGCAATTCAGTCTCAAGAGTTGAGGACCCTTCCCCACTTGCATCCTTCTGACGTGCTCTCATCAGTTGTCTTGCTATTACGAAAGTCCTTTGCCCCTGTCCATCTGCTCCCTGATTTTGAATCTCCCATCATCTTTCTGTTACCTCTCCTGACAACACTCTCCATGCTTTCTCTCTCTTTTCTCTTTTCCTTCCTCTCTCTCTCTCTCTCTAATTTCCTCTCCTCTCTCTCTAATGCTCTGGTATGGCCTTTGCGTTGGCTGGGCTATAAGCAACATTACTGTCTCTCTAATAGTATACAATCTTTCAAAACTTGATCACAGTACAGTCGCATCTTACAAACCCATGTGTGTGTGTGTAGTGTGTGTGTGTGTGTGTGTTGAGTCCATGTCTTTTTATTGTGAAGCCGTTCCACATATTTTAATGTGTGGCATTGTAAGTGAGGCATGCACGCTTCCAAGATAGTGACCGTTACTTTGTGAATGCTACTGTTTTTGCGGCTGAGTTGTCCTGGTTTTCAAAGTGTGTCGTGCATGGATGTGTCAAGGTAATCCGTACGCAGGTTGGTGTGATCCGTTTTTAAAGTGCATCATTAGATACAACCATGGTAACATGACAGCATTGTCCCTGAGTGTTTATGGCAGTAAATTCGGCGCTTAAAAAAAATCATATTGGTTGGACCTGAAGAATGAGAGTGTAGGTGTAGTTCATCTTAATCCCTGTCTTTTTACCTTGTGCATATTTACATTGTTTTACATTCAATTGCAAAGTGAGACGACTGCAGGCGGAAATCTAAACAGTTCTTAAGTAAATGTTAACGAATCGCCAAGAGAAACATGGACAAACGAGTCACAAGACAAAAACACGACGCGTTTCGACCTTTTAGGTCTTCTTCAGACAAGACACGAACAAATAGGACAATGAAAAGGAATCAACGCCTGCCTACCTTGCGCGGAAGAGATCTAAGCTAAGTGAAAAATTCATTCATTTTCATTGTCCTATTTGTTCGTGTCTTGCCTGAAGAAGACCCAAGAGGTCGAAACGTGTCGTGTTTTGTCTTGTGACTCGTTTGTCCATGTTTCTCTTGGCGATTCGCTAACATTTATTTAATAATAATTTTTATTGTGTTTTACATTGTCTATACTTTTTCTTAATGATGAAGAAAAATGATGTCCAGTGATGATTGAGTGACTGTTTTACATAATCATGTTCTCTACAAGCACACGGACGTGTGTGTGTTACTGTTGCATGTGTGAACACACCAATGCAGTATACAAGACACTGTAGCCTTTTGTTTTCCTTCGTTGTTGCAGTACCGACTGGAGCTGCAGGCGAAGTGCGTTTGTCTGTGCTCCTCCTCACTCTGATCCTCTTGGCAGGGATGACTGGCGCATCATGGAACCCATGAATGCCATAGCGATCACATTGTACAATAAAGACGACATTGCATCCACAAGACATCGCTTAAAACTTTGGTGTCATCAGTCTGCTATTGAAATTGAAACCTTGATATACTTGATGTGCATAAAAATGGGCTGGTTATGAAACGCCATAATATTATTTGGCATGATGGCCACAAATAGAATTCTTTAAAGTATGGAATGTCCATCTGTTAAGAAAAGTCTTGCTCTGCTGTATGCCCTTCTGAAATAAAGACCTAGAGTCACGTGTCTATGATGTGCCCTTATAGTATTCTATCATAAAGCCTTGGTGCCATCATGTACCCATATACCATTCTTATTTGAGTGTTGGCAAAGTATACCTATCTGAATATGGGATAAAAAAAATCATTGTCCTAACAATGGATCAATTTGAACACATATCAATGAAAATGTATTATATGTATTATATCATGATGTTCCAGTACAATTATTTGGACTAATATTGCTACGTTCACGGTACCCCAATGCAGTATTTCTATTCAGAAATCATGGTATCAAATGTACTCCCATGAAATTCTTGCACATTGTACTCTAATACAATTTTTACACCACACACTGATGAAATGGAACCACAGTATACTAAAATGCAGAATACAAGACTGAAATGAAGCACTCAAACGACATGAATATTCCCTTGAAGCCAAGGTGATTTATTAATCCTTATGGAATTTGAATACATATCCAACAATATCCATATATACATAATTCTCATTGAGAATATGGTGCCACAATGTCCTGTATTTCTTTCCAGATTATACGACCACAACGAACCACACAAAACTGCTGTTTCAAAATGCGCTGCTATAATGTTTGTTCATGGATTTTTTTTTTTTTGTAGCTGTACCCTGTCATGTTTCTTTTGGATGAGCAATGGCCTGGTGTTCAGAACACGTCTCCGTTTATTTCTTTAATCTGAAAATATTTTGTTAAGTGATCAAAGGAGGAAGTTTGTTACTGGGTTTCTGAGGTTATATCTCATTTTGCTATGTAGGAGTTATGACTCTAATTTGTAGACGATTAAAGAACAGAAGTTTTATGAAAGTGGATTCATGGGGTATGTCATTAAGAAGACTTTGACACGTGGAGATTTTCAGCAAATGAGTTATGTGTTTCATCAAAAGTGAAAAAGAATGGAAATGTGGTAGGATACATTAGAGAAACTGTTAGTTTGCGAGATGACAAATGTCAGTCTTCAACATTTCTGACCTCACCTAAACTAAGACAAAACATCACATCAGGACATAAAAACTGTACAGCTGTGACGTAGACAGACTTGCGAAAAATAATTATCAATTTTTGTTTTGTAAAATTGTATCCCATTTTCATTTAGAAATGCTTGTTTGTATTGTTGAGTATCTCTGAAACGTACTCGTGACATTTGATGGAAAAGGGGATTTTGTGGAGATTTTTGCCTTCCTCAGTTATTCAAGAAAATGTCACTTTAACAGAAAAGTGTATGTTGTATCATCCCTCTTGAAAGCTTTTCACACACAAATTATACTCTTCTCCCGTCCATCCTGCAAATCTTAAGTCTTGATTTATCTCTCTCATCCAATCAGGTCCAGCTTTTTTCTTTTTCCCCAAGCAGATGTCAGTGAGGTTCAAAATACAGCTTTGTGGAGATACTTGCGCGTCTTTCGACCGACCGCCCCAGTTTCTCAAAGTAACCTCTTTCACCCTGTACTCAGTTGACCATCCTCTTAAACAACCCAGTCATGACACATGCCCACACTGACTGAAGTGTGTTGGCAGTGATGCATGCAAAAGGAAGGCTCCTGCATCTTTAGTACTTTGGAACCGCCACTCCTTTATTTACTTAGGCCCATAGCTAAGGGTGAGCGGGTTCCGCCTGGTTCTGCTTGCTGAATGCCTGTCCAGTTGGTCCCCTGCCTCTTTATCTCTGCCTCAGTGTCTCGCCTCCAGCTGCTGCGAGGTCAACCTCGCTTCCTTTTGCCCTGCGGGTTCCATGTCAGGGCTTGGCGTGTGGTGCTGGATGCTGGCTTCTTGAGAGTGTGTCCAATCCAGCCCCACTTCCTCCGCAGAATCTGCTTGACTACTGGTTCCTGTCTTGCTTGCTTCCAAAGATCTTAATTGTTGATTTTTTTCTGGCTCATTTGATTTTGAAGATGCGCCCTCAGACAGGCGTTGATGAAGGTCTGAATTTTTTGCTGTATGCCACTCCTTTAGTTGCCATTTATCTTTGGGAAATCAAAAGAAGTCACTAGGAGCAAGGTCAGAAGAATACAGAGATGGGAATCGGCTGGACGCTGTTATCATGCAGAAACTCGATCCATAGCAGCAGCAGCATGCATTGTCATTATCATGGTGAATGCATAGACCTTGGGACTGATCTATGGGTGAAGCGTACGCCGAAGCCTCAGAAACTTTCGGCAGGCAAACACTGATATATCACTAAGTGTTCAGTATTCTTGTGTCTTGAAGCAGTACAGGGGCAATATGGCCAGGTGTTGAGAAGAATCATGTTCTCATTTTTCTTTTGTGTGTGTGTGTGTGTGTGTGTGTGTGTGTGTGTGTGTGTGTGTGTGTGTACTTCTCCTCCTGCTCATTTTGAAGTGCACTCTGACCAGGGAAGCGCCAAAATGGCAGATTACATTCAGAGTCAGATAGAAAGAGGAATGTTTCATTATTTGTTTACGAGGTCCCATACATAGTCTCACTTTGCCCTCAAATTTGCTCAACGTATGGGTGCACCCAGTCGACCCTACCACTGATCTGTTCCTCTGTGTGCTGACAGGGAACTCGGTCCCCATCTTCCGCCTTCCACACTTGCCAGTCCCCTGTTCCGTTCGCCTCCACCTTGTCCTGTCCGCCGTTTCCCCACTTTCCCCCACTTTCCCCTTTTCCCCCCCTTTTTTTTTTTTTTTTTTGTTTTCCCTCAAACCTCCTTGAGTTCGTTGAGGTTTAAAAAGAAACAAACAAACGGAACATGGCACTTTGACATCTTTAGTCTAACACTCCCAGCTGAGCTATTTTGGCTGACAGTAAGTACGGTATTTGTAATTTATATGACCAGCAGCAGCTTGAATTGTTTTGACTCACTTCGAATGACAACTGTTGTGACTTCTAAGCACAAACGTGATTCACCTTTTTTTTTTTTAACATGCCCAGTATGCTAATGAGTCACCATATCAAATTTGTAGATAAGAAGAAAACCTATAATGACTACATTCATTTCTTCCCGATATTTCGATTGTTCAAGGTCTTCGTCAAGGAATTTAATGATGAAACGGTACATAGTTTCTAAAAATAGTTCACCACAGGCTTTAAGAAAAAGAGGAGGTAGAAGGAGGGGAGGCTATACGAGCAACATTTATCTCCGTTCAAATTTATGTTACAAATACATGCATACATGTTGTGCAAAAATGTCTAATCAGATGTAGAAGCATGTCAGAAATGTCCGAATATTCTCATGTTCATGAAAGTCTTTTTTTTTTTCCTGTAGATTTGTTATCAAAACTTAACCAGAATTTTTGTTTATCTTACTCAGAGATTTGTGAGCAGTGACTGAAATTGTAATGTAGAAAGAAACTCGTGGAGAGCGTGGCAGCAGAGTCCTCAGAAGAGAAGCCCCCTTCAAACGAGTGTTTCGGCTCTTATCTCCTGACACTCTAGGGGGTTGGGCCACACCCGGTTCATGACTCCGGATGTCCCTCTGCTGCCCCTTTTTTTCCCATCTTGGGACGAGCTATGACTGGGATTCGAACCCATGCCCTTCTGGACATGCTCATTTCCACTTAATGACTCGCGCACTAACCACTGAGCCACAGGGACACCTGATACTTGTAGGAAAGTTAAGCTTTATGAAGTTCACTTTTGTTCCTCCTTGACCAGATCCAACTTGAACACCTCTCTGCCGCTTCTGCCATTGCTTTCAGGGCTCTGGTTTTTTTTCCCTCCCTGCAACTGAGAGCTGTTTCATGAGGCTGTATGCAGACGTTCCCACAACCCCCCTAGCTCCAATTTCTGCAGTGAGGACTTTGACCTGATAGCCTTCTCTCCTCAGGCTGTTTGCCAGATCAGCATACTTTTCAGTCTTGTAGATTTGAGCTGCCTCCATTCTGTTCTCATATGGCACCGTGAGCTCGATCATGATCAGCTGCTTGGTTGACTGAGAGTGTACTACTATGTCTGGTCTCATGCCACTCTTGCTGATAATCTCTGGGTGACTATTCCATTCTGGGAGGGTCTGCTGTGCACTCCCAGTCATCTGCCCCGTCCAGCAGACTCTGCCTGCATGTTCCGAGTGGCACTGTTGTTCTTGGCCATGATTCGCTGCCTCCTGCCGTGAAGAATGTTGTCTGACAAATTTTATTTTTAATGCATGTGTTTGTTTTTCATGTGCTCATTCAGATTCGGAAGCATGCCAAATTGTCGAGATATTCTTATGTTCATGAACAGAATTTCTTTTCTCATAAGTTTGTTTTCAAATTATAAGCAGAGTTTTTTGTTTATCTTATACAGACATTCGTGGGCAAGAAATACAATTGTCATATCGTGATATATGATTTTGTTTTGTTTTTATTTTTCATCAGTGTGAATGGTGATTAGCAAGCAGTCATCATTGTCATTCACAACTAATTTACGCATAGTTATACAAGCAAGCATAGTATAACTAGCATTACACTACATACACACACACACACACACACACACACACACACACACACACACACACACACACACACACACACACACACACACTCGCACATATCTATATATACACACAATGTAAAGAAAGTTGTGGATTTCCATCCAACTGAATAAAGCAAGTACACATGTTGACCCATCTGTGTAAGAGTAAAATTACATACCTCCCAGAGGGATTTCATCAACAATGATGACACTGTACACGAAAGAATGGGATCTCATAATGTGTGCACTGGAATGCTGTTTGCCGGGAGGGATGGGAGAACTGTGCTACAGGGAGAGGAGAGAGAAGCAGAGGAATACTGAAAGAAAGACAATAGTGGAAAGAGATGAGCACCGATGGATACGCAGGCAAAGCAGAAGACAAACGGGATGGAGAAAGGCTGACAGACCTACGAAGGAAGAGAGCACACACCCCACACCCCCCCCCACCCCCACCCCTCCAAAACACACACACTGTCTAAAATGACTTGTTTGTTTTGAACTCGAGAGTCACCTATTTTTCAGTATTTTTCACATTGTTGTGTGAGTAGTGTTAAGACCAACATGTAAATTGTGAGGTCTGCAAATGAGTTACTTATATAAACATTTCTGAGCTTGTGAAAAGATTCAAAATAATCGGTTAACTTTTAGACAGCCTTATATTGGTAAGCTCAAACGAAAGAATAATACAGAATTGTGTGATTGTTGGAATAAGCAACTACACAGACACAAATTCCTCAAAAAAAAAAAACAAAAAAAAAGACTTAACCTTAAAATGTACATGTAGATTGAATGAACACAGGAGGATTGAATACAGCCAGTGAATATGGCCTTGGCAAATGACAGTTTCTGAGTTTGCAGAGACAAAATAATATGCAAACCAAGACATCGATAGGAAGTGACGGTCACCCAATGAAACAAAACAGTTGCGTGTTTTTGTAAAAAACACAAGAATGACGGAGTGTACAAATGTGATCTGTGCTGGGAAAGATCAGAAAGGAATGGTGTGCTGCATATTGTAAGGCTTGTGTGGCGTGCAGACACAAGAATCATTTCACAAAAGTGTGTAAAAGCAAGAGTAAAATTTAAAATACCTGTACTTGTGTGAATGACTATGGTGAATTGGAGTACGTAACGGTGATATTCTGTTTGGTGAAAGATCTTAAACGCTCCAGTAATTGCATGAGTGACTTTGCTCATGAAACATTTTGCAGTATGATGTTTCTTTGGCAGGCAAAGATAACAGAAATGAAAGTGACTTAAAGAATAGGGGACTGTTGGCCCAAAATCACATTGTTACTGTCAGTGATAGTGCATATCGACTGGACTGAAAGGTTAAACTATGATGAAATTAACAAGATGACCAGGCTTCGTTGATAATGACATGATTTTGTGGGTCGGTAGTGGTGATAATGAAATATATTGCATTTTGATGATTACGATTGGGCGATGAAAAAAAATCGGTACATGCCAAAATGTATGTCAGTGTTATGTGTGTCACAGTGTGTCACTTCAGTTTGAAGGTGGACCTGCTTTCACAGAATATCGGTGCATTTGTTCAAGAAAGTCCCAAGGGATAGGAACCTTGTAATACTTCAGTAGACAAAACAGGGAAAAAAACTTTTACAACATTAGCGATATTCATGAGATTACTGACCACTGGAATTTTTGTTTATTTGCTTGCTGTGGTTTAACTTTCATTCATATGAAATAGCTGCAAACATTTCTTAAAAGTTTAAGTGTGCAATGATTGTAATTATCATGGTTTTGAATGTCAAGGGAAATAACTTGGGACAAATGGGTAAGCGAAGGGCATAGGAAGCCATCTGAGAGCCCAAATGCAGCAAACATAAAGTTTAGCACTTCGTATTCAAAACTATGAAAACTACAGTTTTGTGCAAAAAAAACGTCTTTAAGGATGCTCCTCAGATTTCAAAATAGAAAAAAAAATCAGAACAAAAATGGTACAGTTTGTACCATTGTAAAGTAAGTAATCATAATTTTCATTGTCAGTCAAACTGTCGCTATCAAAGTCTACTGGATAACGCCAAAATACTTGTAGCTTTAAACACATTCTTGATGGCACTTGAAAGGCCACCCTGAAGCCTAACATCAGTGAAAAGCTGGGGAGAGCACAAAACATGTTACCTCACCTACCAAGCCCTGACGTGATGCCAGATTCTCCAAGGGTATCCTGGCTTCTTTTCTTGTTTTTTTAGAGGGGGATGGGGGTAAATAATTATGGGGAGGGGTGGGCTAATGGGTAGCTGAGGGTGGGGGTGGAGAGGAGGTCACAGGGTGCTGTTTTCTGCCAGGGTGTGGTTTGGTGGACAAGGCTTGAATTCCTCCACTGATGAAGCAGACATGATGTTGTCCTTAGTTGTTTCATTCCCACACGTTCTAGAAAAATAAGCTTTCGTCAGCTTTTCAGTTTTTGCAGTATTGACTCTGAAGTAACATGAGCTGTTCCTTGTGAAGCACTTGACTATAATTGTGCTTCTTTGAGTCCTTGTTTCTTCTTGTTTAATTTTTTTTTTTTTTATTTGCCTTGAGTTCTAGTGTTGGATGTATATAAGACTGTATGGTTGGGAGACGACTCCCAAAAATTTGGTAGAGGAATGTGAGTGGCATTGTCTGCATGAACTGTAAGTGTGGGAAGGCCAGAGCTATGAGTGTGGGAAGGTCAAAGTCCTTTAACACAGCTGTGACATACTCACATAGTCTGGATTGTGGGACTATATAAGTCATGTTTAATGAGCCTTTGACCCTGCACTGTATACCATCAAGCTTGTCAATAACCCTCTGTAGATGAGGGTATCACACAGTACATATGTACTCAAAGACATATCTCTATCAAGTGGAGCATATGAAGTCTTAAAGCAGGTCTGTAGGCAAAATTGAAAATTCTGATGAAAAACTTGGGATGTAGTAGTTCCTGACACTGAACCTCTTGCCAAATTCACCAGGCAATTAGTCCACTTAGGTCATCTTGCTGGGCAGTGTGATCAGCCTGAATTTTGATTTCCCAGTAAAGCAGGCATCGTCATCGTCATCATCATCATCATCATCCTATGGATGTTGGAGACATCCCTTTGGGGATGACATGGTGGATGCCCTGGTAACCGTGAGGCACCATCGCTCTCTGTCCTCAGTTGTGCACAGCAGGTTGTTCATGTTGTGTCCAGTCCATTCCCTGATAAAGGTCATCTGCAAAGAGTGTGACTTGTGATGACTTGACAAGGGCTGGAAGATTATTAATGTAGCAGGGGAACAGAACAGGGCAAAAGACAGTGCCTTGTGGTACACTGGAATCGACTATGACTTCAGAATAGGATTGTCCCTATGACCATCTTATGTACTGTGTGCAGAAGGTGGTTAACCATTGATTGGATGGTGCTTCTGTTGACTCTGTAAATGTAAAGTTTTCATAGGACTTTGAGTGGGATGCCATGTTGAATGACTTGGACAGGTTCAACGTCAAGATGTTCTACTCAAAACTCTGGCATAGGTCATGGAGGGCTGTCACCTGCTGGATCTCAGACGAGGAGCCCTAACAAAAGCCAGGGTTGTGGTTTATGAGTATTTTATGTTGTTCCAGGTGCTGCATCAACTGATGGGAGATAACAAGTCCAAGAGCTTGCATGTCAATGATGTCAGTGATACAGGTTTGCACTGCGTGCCTTGTATTTTTTCTTCTTCTTGAAGACGTATTCTATATTGGCAGACAGCCCGACATTTGACAGAATTCCAGTGCTTGCTTATTTCTGGAAAGTGCCTTTGCCAGTTGGGAGGTATACTCTTTTTCAGTTTATGACTCTGGTGTGGGGGTTTTGTCTGGTCTTATTGCTGTATTTGGGTTTGTGTTCTCAAGCAGTTTCTCTGGATCATCTCTGTATTTGTGGTTCTTGATGTGTGCGTGTGTGTGTGTGTGTGTAGGAAAAAAGTGAGGTGGGTGGTACGTGTCTGAGTTGGCATACTAACGTATAAAACAGGCTTTGTGGAGTTTTTTTTTTTTTTTTTTTTTTCTATTAAATCAGATTTGTCGACCGTTTTTCAAAAATCTATTTCACCATGCCATTTTACGAAAATTGAAAATGTCCACTGGAAATGTTTGAAAGGGATTGAGTGCAGAAAGTATGAGGCCTCAAAAACAGAGTTTTGCTTCAAACGGCGATACTCGAAAGGCTTCCCTAGTGACGATTAAAATCAAGGGCAAAAACATTGCATTTACTGGCGTCGAGTGACGTCTGATTGACAGCAAATGTCTACGGATAAAGCATTCCAACGTTCTCCTCAAGCGTGACCCCATAATTCATTTTTATTGTTTGCGGAGTGTCTCACCAAAGCAAATAAACAGGAAAGCGTCTTTTGTCATGTTTCTTACTCATGGGCGCAGCCATTTTGATCGAAGGCACCGGAAGTAGCTTGTTTTCACTTCGTGGTGGTCTCTCTGGCTTTGTTGACGGCCAACTGACATATCAGAGAGATCCAAGCATTCTTCAGCTGGAAGACGGTAAGTGATTTTATTAGCCAAGCATTCGTTATTTTACTGAGGATTTTCATAACCAGACATTTAATGTATGCATGCTGCCTTGGATGTTTAAATGAGTTAACATTCAAATGCAGTGTTCGAGTTCGACTGAAAATCATGGTATCGAAGTTTGTGCAGTGCATGATGATGATGATTATTCTTCGACCGATTCATTCAGTCATTGGCATTCTTAGTCTTGAAAACGATTTGATCTGTAAGTCATAGTCAGACAGTGTTACGACTGTTTAAAGCTTCAAGAAGTTTATAATTGAAAAGGGGTGAAACTGAAAGTTGAAACACAATGCAGGTAGTGATTTATAATATCATCGTTATTTTGGCACAGGCTTAATTTACATCTCCCCATCCCTTACTTCCCAATTTTTATTTAATAAATTACTTACGAGTTTGAAGTTCAGTGCAAGCACTTTACAGGTTACAAGGTTTCCCCCACCAAAGTCGCCAAACAAATTACTTGGCCAGATGGGTTAAAATCATGCCTTGGGTTGGATGTCAGTACTGTTTTCACCAGTATCATCACACACACACACACACACACACACACACACACACACACACACACACACACACACACACACACACACACAGTGACACCCCATGAAAGAATCCATCAAATTGTCTTGTAAACACTTGTTTTTCATTGTATTTCAAAAAAACACCTCCTGGGTCAAATCCGACAGTCCACAGCTCTGTTCCCACTAGAAATTTTATCAAAAACAGCATACCCACTGGTACAGACAAGTTTGAAAGGTTTTTTTTTTTTTTTCCAAATTTCAACCATATAATATCTTTAAGAATACACAGAGGTAAATGTGAATATTGCTATAGGGGCCTTCATTTGTCATTCAAGACTTCAAGCATCCAGGATCTCTGGTCTCCTCCATTCCACAATCTGCTTAAAGCTCTGGCCTATCATAATGTTCTAGGCTGAAACCTTTAAAGTTGAGGGAGGTACAAGAGCATTGGAAGCCTTTTGGCTCTGTGTGTTTGAAAATGAAATTGAAGTAGAAAACTGACTGCCTCATGTTAAAAAAAGCCATTGTCTCAGTCCAGCTAGACCTGTAGATTGTAAGATGGATTACCTCGGCCTTTCAGAAAATAGGAACCAATGACAGGGCACATTAGGGCTGCTGTACGATGCTATGAAAATGGTTGTCTGCTCTAAAAATTCTGACAGCCACTGCACCAACATTGGGTCTTCATAAAGATCAAGTTGGTGTCAACATTTTCAGTCAGAGAAGTTTAGAATGAACTGCACTTGTTGACACTGCAATGCACTTGCCCGAGCAGTTGGGCAACCTCAGCCCTGAGCTAGAAAGAAGAAAACATCTGAGAAAGAAAAAAAATAAAAAAAAAAAAAAAAAAAAAACCCAAGTGCTGTCAGTTAAATGAAAGTTTCATCAGGTCTGAAGGACGGTTGATCATTAATTTCTAATCTCATGAATCCTTGAATAATCACTGACCCCCTCCTCCCCCCCCCCCCCCCCCCCCCCCCCCCCCCCCCCCCATGAATCTCTCCCTCCCCCTTCTCCTCTTTCCCGACATCTGAGGTTCTAATAGTTCAGCATTTTTTGAGATCTAGTTTAATTCTTTTTTTCTATTTCTGTGTGCTCAGACCTTTTCGTTTTTGTTTGTTTGTTTGTTTTTTTCCTAAATATGTGCTTTTCAATTTCAGCACATTGATGCCCCTGTTTGCACTTGATATAATACCTTGGTGGCTTAATGAAGAATGTGCCTGTTTGTGATGTGATTATTATCCAGACCCATGGTAATTTGCTATGGGTCTAGTTTTTTTTTCTCCCACATTTCTCAAGACCAAAGATGGTGGTCAGTGTTCTTATCTTTGTGATCAGCCCCAAACCAAAGTCATACATGCAGAATGAATTGCTGCTACTTCAGCTGGGGGGGGGGGGGGGGGGGGGGGGGGGGGAAGAAAAAAACTGAGGAGTAATCGGCCACAAGCCTAATACTAGTAATATAGCAAGTAGATGTTTAGTCATGGCTCAGGCCATTTTGCTTGGTGGTTCCACAGGCAAGATTTTGTAGGAAAATATTCTGTTTTCAGCAATTGCCCTGTAGCTTTAGAAAAGAGTAATGAGACTAATAAGACTTATGTATTTAATTTCTGTAAATCAGTCATGCAGAGATTTTTTTAAAAAGAAAAAAAAAAGTGCAAAAACCATACCACTGAGATCTACCTTCTTCAGGGAAAGCAGCCTGACATGAAACACAATGTCGCTCCAAGAAAGTACAGTGTATAGACTGTTATTTATTATTGACATCTGATTCGTTGCAGTGCATGGAATGCCTGTATGCCAGGCGACGACAACTTTGAGCAGCTAGTGTGGCTCCTGTCGCAAAACTCTGACTCAGAGTCCCCAACCATGGCCACCCGGAGGGGGAGGGAACAGACCGGCACCCATACCCCGTGGCAGCAAGCCGCCGCCCATGGCGCCCAAACCTCACCAAGCGCAGGGCGCTCACTCGCAGCTGAGGGGGCGCAGCATGGCGACGTTGGCCGCTGACGCCGCAGCCAGTGTGGCCCAGTCGCATGCTCACCGGGGTCACGGTCAGATGAACGAGGCTCGAGCCAAGACGGTGCTGAAGGAGGCGGTGGATGCAGTGGTGAACAGCTTTGCCAAGCACACCCATGGCTATGGCAGAGGTGAGGTGGACAAATATCGCTTTGTTTGTTTGTTTGCTTTTATTGAGGTCTGCTGCCAGCTGATCATTTGTTTCTCAGATTATTTTTTGTTGTTGCTATTGCTAGAGGAGATGGACACAATTTCAGTTTGCTTTGACAAGGTGGTGTCACTGATTGTAGACAGGTACATTTATTGCATCGAGCTACCAAGTCATCAGAGTACAGTGTGTGGAGTTCCCACCTAAAGAAAGAAACCAGTACAAACCTGAACAAATAGTTAGTTTCAAAGTGAGGTGACTGCAGGCGGGAATTGAAACAAATTTTGAAAGGCATTTGAAATAACTCCGCTGATTAGTATGGACAAGCAAATTGCAAGACAAAAACAATGCCTTTTGACCTTTTAGGTCTCAAAACAAGTCATGTTTTGTCTTGTAATTAGTTTGTCCATGTTAATTGGAGGAGTTATTTTAAATACCTTTCAAAATTTGTTTCCTGAGTAGATAAGGGGAAGAGTGAAAGAAAGCGGCATAGGGACAAGAGCTAATGCCAGACACGACATATGCCACATGCTTGTCATCTTCACTGACAAGGTCTGTGCCACTTAAAAATTGCAGTGTGTGTGTATGTACACAGCTGCCAAGTGCTGTGCTTTCAGTGTTGCATGTTCAGTTTTCCTTAACAATTCACACTCCTACAAAGTTTGGGTTATGCATACGCTTGTCTTGGATCTCATGCCTGAGACCTTCCTTGTTCTTGGAATTCTTAGTTATTTGTTCAGGTATTTGTTGACTTGCTGCAGCCTCTGTGTGTTGCTGCTGCAGTGTAGCATATTATTAGGGCTAGTTTGCACTTCTATTCAGCGACACTTCTGTGATGAAATAAAGATGGAGTAATTTGTTGTCCGTAGACCCTCATTAGTTTCAGTCTGTGTTAGTTTGAGAAGCGCAGTGTTTTGAATGAATATATATAATGTCATGATGGCAGTGAACACACTACCCACTGAAACTGTTGTGGAGTCTGAATCATCAGCAGGATTTATTAGTTCTTTGCCTGCCAACTTTCAGTCTTTTTTCACAGTGTATTTCATGTGTGCTAAAAAACATCTTTGTGTTTCAATTTTTGATGTGTGCTGAAGCAGTGCAGTACTATGTAGTATTTGTTTTTTCTTTTTGTTTTAAAGAGGAGAATAGTTTTTTGTCTTTCTTTGTTATACTCCTCTCTCTCTCTCTCTCTCTCTCTCTCTCTCTCTCTCTCTCTCTCTTTAATAAAGGTTTTCTGAGCACTGTTGTTTGTCTCTCACAGACACACACACACTCTGTCTGCCATCCTGTCTCTCTGACTCTTTCTCTCTCTTAAACACTCACTCCTTCCCTCTCTCTCTCTGTCACTCTCTCTCTCTGTCTCTGTGTCTTTGTCTTAAACACTCTCACTCCTTCTCTCTCTCTTCTCTCTCTCTCTCTCTCTCTCTCTCTCTCTCTCTCTCTCTCTCTCTCTCTCTCTCTCATTAGAATTATTGCTGGTGGTGGCCATGATATTCCTGGTAGTATGAACCATAGCAGTAATATTAATTATGGAAGTTTGTCTTGATTATTTGGTCAAATTCTGTTCCCTGCTGATGCCATGTTACCACCTCTTTGAAGAGGCCTTGGGGATGAGGGGGGGGATGCTGATATCCCCCCCCCCCCACCCTCCCTCACCTCCCCCTCCATGCCTGGTCTGTGGGCAGTGAACGTGGTGGAGGCCCTGCAGGAGTTCTGGCAGATGAAGCTGGAGAGAGGGGCCGACCTGAAGAACGGAGCCCTGGTGGTGTACGAGTCCCAGCCTGCCACTTCTCCCCCTTACGTCTGCTTCGTCAGTCTGCCAGGGGGCAGCTGCTTCGGGAGCTTTCAGGTGAGCTTGTTGGAGAACAGGGCGAGGAGGATGACATGCATGGGTTTAAAAGAATAGGGGAGACAGGAATATTCATACACACATGGGAGACAGGAAGGTATGAAGGATTTTACATTAAAAAGGGAGGCGGCGGGGGGACATCCACAGGGTATGTGTTTGCATGCATGATGTAAGGTAATGGACAGAAATGTTTACTGATCTTCAAATTCAGTCATGTATATTAACTTATTCATGCAAAACTGTGGGTTTGGGGTCGATTTGGTCGTTTGATGTGATATATGATGCATTTGTTTTGTGGAGTAAAAGGTATATGTGATGAACGATGCATTTATTTTTTGTGAAATGAAAGATGAATTTATATAATACTGTGTTTAGTGCATTTTGTATTATTTTTTTTAAGGAAGTGTGTTCTCAAAATCATGCCTAAGAATGGGACATGTACACAGTGGCATACTTTGATACACAGTTTGTGCAGTGTTGAAAGGCCCCTGATGCAGGCACCACACTAGTCACTTTCAAAACTGGTACAGCAAACGCGGGAAAGGCACAAACATGAGACAAAAATCAGTAGCCTGGTCATGGCAAATGGGGAAAAAGCTAAATGCATGAATGCAATGGTCCACTTTTCCAAGACCGGTTTGTGAAAAAAAAAAAAAGAAGAAAAGCTGGTCACATGCAGATTAGATCGGAAAACCGTACTGATGGTTGTGGGGGTATTTCATGATTTGAACTGGTAAAGATACCAGTAATTACTAACAAACGTGAACTCCTTACTGTAATTTTTATCATGCGTAAACCCTTTTTTTTATATATTCCCTGACATTTTTTCATTTAATGATTTATATCTCTTATCAGCTGCAAGTCTGTTTTTCATCTCTGAATTCTTCAGAAACAAGTTGACTGCTTGATGCTCAAACATAATATCAGCTGATCATTTGGACCGATTTCTTGAAATGGTGTTTCATAGACTGTACAACAAACTGTACAAGTCCATAACTCTGCTGTGAAGAAATTTACTACAGTCAAGGTTTTTTGTATCAGTAGGAAGAGATTTTTCTTTCAAGTCTTTATATTCTCATTCTTATCAGTATCTGAACTGTGCCAGTTCATGTATCTTATTTTGGTAATGGTTCGAACTTTGTAAAGGGCAATGTGAAAAAGAAGACAAATCAAGATAAAAAAATATATATATATAATCTGTCTATCCATCAAAACAAACTGCTTGTATCAGCAGTAAGCTAAATTTTGTTTCTAATTAAATCAAAAGCATGAAGTTCATTACCATGAAGGACATTTGTGATGGTTGCAGAATTGTGCTACAAAGGCCGAGGCCAGAAGAAGTGCTGCCAAGATTGCTCTGATGAACTCCGTGTTCAATGAGCATCCATCCCGCAAAATTTCTGACGACTTCATCGACAAGGCTGTCACTGACGCCATCTCCAGTTTCAAGGTCAGGAGAGAAGTGATGTGTTATGGAGTATGGAGTGTGTGTGTGTGTGTGTGTGTGTTGTGTGTGTGTGTGTGTATGTGTGTGTGTGTAGGTTGTGTGTGTGTGTGTGTGTGTGTGTGTGTGTGTGTGTGTTTTGCAGAGTGTATTTTTTTCTCTTACAAGATAAGAGGAAAGCTGGTGGACATACTGGTTGGGGTCATTACACCTGTTTGTTTCCAGTCTGGAATGTATATAAGCATGGAAGTCTCCCCTTCGCCGCTGTGTTTTTTTTTTTGTCTGACCAATCCAACCTTTTGCTCCTCACGGGGCTAAGAAAGCACCAACAGCAGTGGCTACATCCCATTCTTGATTCTTCTGGACCCAGTTTATCTCTGTAGACTCTGTCAGGGATGGACTCTCCTTAGTTTTAGCAAGACGCCCTGCATGTCCAGTCAGGGCATCCTATGGACCCCCACTAAGTGAACTGCAACAAGGAAAGTGTTCCTATGGAGGTCAGAAGAAATGCTTCAGATGAAAGTGTTTAATATCAACCCTGACACATGGGAACAAACTACTGTGGATTGAGCTAGATGGCACTACTCTATCCACAAAGGCGCCAGTTTATGTGAAGAAAGGACAGCTGCAGCACAGTCAAAGAGACGGGCAAGGAAAGCCGCGCTGCTGCTGTCAAGAGGTCTCCAACATTCCCTGTTTAAGCTGTCACCACACATTCCGTGCACGCATCAGCTTGGTCACCCACCTGCGTATCCACAAATTGTCTGACCCCCTCAACCCCAAGATGACTGAAATGGTCCTCATCGACTTGTCAAACAAATGAACGGACTCCCTCTAATTGAAAAAGCCTTGATCAGGATTAGTGCCTTCACAAGGTTATGTATTAACTGAGAAAAAAAGTTTGGTTGATTTGAAGGACCCAAACAGAAACACCAGACCTTCCAAGTTCATGTTGTCCACCATGTACTGGTAGCAAAGTTGAAGACCCAGCGTGGAGATCAAGACATTCCTCTAAATGTTGTTCTTCGTCTTACTGCTGAGCCTTTACGCTGACCTTATTCTCAACTTATTCACGGTGAGTCTGGCTGACAGTGTGGACCCAAGCACAGAGCGTGGCCTTCAGTTTTCAGATGTGCTGTATTTGTTGTTGTATTTACTGTTGTTTCATTTGTTGTTGTAAGCTGCTCCGTGTTTGTTGGCAGGGAAGTGCGGCTGACATCGATGACCCCAGCACAGGGATCGGTGCCTTCAAGTTCATGCTGGAGGCCAACAAGGGGCGCTCCATGCTGGAGTTCCAGGAGCTGATGACCGTCTTTCAGCTGCTGCACTGGAATGGCAGCCTCAAGGCCATGAGGGAACGCAACTGCTCCAGGCAAGAGTGGGGCGGCCATCTTCCCCTTCTCCCCTCTGTCTTTATGTTTGGCTATGTCTCAGTGTTGATTCTAGAGGGCAAGATTTTTGGGGAATTCTACTTGATTTCTTCAATGGACATAGGAATGGAAGGTGGTCATACCACAGGCTTGCATGACAGGAAAAAAGTTCCTGGTTTATGAATGGCCCTTGTGAGACAACTGTAGGCGAGCATCAACAGGTTGATGTACATGCTTGGGTCAACCTCAAAAGAAGTGAACTTGATGCATGCATTTGTACTCATCCAAACCCTATTTGTGTAGAAATAAATGTATAATTGGTCCGAGTCTGCCATAAGTAGATCCGCCATCCCTGAACAGCAGGCCCAGAGGCAAGTTTCATAGACACAAGAACACTCAGGGTGACCAGCTTATCCTCATAGCGAGGGATGTGAGAGGCAAAGGGGGAATGAAATGATGAGAGCCGAAGGCTATAAAGTGAGAGGTGAAGGCAATAGAGTGAGAGGTGAAGGGAGGAAAGTGAGAGGTGAAGGGAGGAAAGTGAGAGGTGAAGGGAGGAAAGTGAGAGGTGAAGGGAGGTGAGGTGAAGGTGTGAAGTGAGGTGAAGGGAGTGAAGTGAGAGGTGAAGGGAGTACAGTGAGAGGTGAAGGGAGGAAAGTGAGAGGTGAAGGGAGGAGGAAAGTGAGAGGTGAAGGGAGGAAAGTGAGAGGTGAAGGGGAGGAAGAGTGAGAGGTGAAGGGAGGTGAGAGGTGAAGGGAGAGTGAAGTGAGAGGTGAGGTGAGGAGGAAGCGAGAGGTGAAGGGAGGTAAAGTGAGAGGTGAAGGGAGGAAAGTGAGAGGTGAAGGGAGGAAGCGAGAGGTGAAGGGAGGAAAGTGAGAGGTGAAGGGAGGAAAGTGAGAGGTGAAGGGAGGAAAGTGAGAGGTGAAGGGAGGAAAGTGAGAGCGAAGGGAGGAAAGTGAGAGGTGAAGTGGGGAAGGGAGGAAAGCGAGAGGGAAGGAAGGGAGGAAAGTGAGAGTGAAGGGAGGAAGCGAGAGGTGAAGGGAGGGAAGTGAGAGGTGAAGGGAGTACAGTGAGAGGTGAAGGGAGGAAAGTGAGAGGTGAAGGGAGTGAAGTGAGAGGTGAAGGGAGGAAAAGTGAGAGGTGAGTGAAGGGAGGAAAGTGAGAGGTGAGGGAGGGAAAGTGAGAGGTGAAGGGAGGAAAGTGAGAGGTGAGGAGAGTACAGTGAGAGGGAGGGAGTGAAGGAGAGGTGAAGGGAAGGGAGGAAAGCGAGAGGTGAAGGGAGGAAAGTGAGAGGTGAAGGGAAGAAAGTGAGAGGTGAAAGGAGAGTGAGAGGTGAGTGGAGGAAAGTGAGAGGTGAAGGGAGAGGGAGTGAGAGGTGGAGGAAAGTGAGAGGTGAAGGGAGGAAAGTGAGAGGTGAAGGGAGGAAAGTGAGAGGTGAAGGGAGTAAGTGAGAGGTGAAGGGAGGAAAGTGAGAGGTGAAGGGAGGAAAGTGAGAGGTGAGAGGGAAAGTGAGAGGTGAAGGGAGGACAGTGAGAGGTGAAGGGAGGAAAGTGAGAGGTGAAGGGAGGAAGTGAGAGGTGAAGGGAGGAAAGTGAGAGGTGAAGGGAGGAAAGTGAGAGGTGAAGGGAGTAAAGTGAGAGGTGAAGGTAGGAAGTGAGAGGTGAAGGTAGGAAAGTGAGAGTGAAGGGAGGAAAAGAGGTGAAGAGGAGGAAAGAGAGAGGTGAAGGGAGGAAAGTGAGAGGTGAAGGTGAAGGGAGAGTGAAAGGAGTACAGTGAGAGGTGAAGGGAGGAAAGTGAGAGGTGAAGGGAGGAAAGTGAGAGTGAAAGTGAGAGTGAGAGGGAGGGAAAGTGAGAGGTGAAGGGAGGAAAGTGAAGGGGTACAAGGAAGAGGAAAGAGGTGAAGGGAGTGAGTACAGTGAGAGGTGAAGGGAGTACAGTGAGAGGTGAAAGGAGTAAACCGAGAGGCCAAGGGAGTAAAGTGAGAGGCCAAGGGAGTGAAGTGAGAGGCGAAGGGAGTGAAGTGAGAAGGGGTGAAGTGGAGTGTGAGAGGTGAAGGGAGTGAAGTGAGAGGCGATGAAGGAAGTGAAGTGAAGGTGAAGAGAGTGAAGTGAGAGGTGAAGGCATTAAGAAATGGGGACAAGCAAAAATTCAAGCATACAACATGTCTGCTTCTTCAAGCACTTCTTGATGTTGATGGGTCAGCAGTTTTATCGCTGAATGGACCAGTTGGAGAATGTGACTGTTTGTCATGCACCAATCACATGATGCAGAGAGCCCAAGACAGGCTGGCAAACACTGGCCTTTCTAACTCCGCTTACCGCTAAAGGTGTGCTGTGAATGCTGACACTCACCGAGCAAACTAGAAATTAGAATAGAATTTCTCCATGATGAAATGCACAACTGGCCTGGTCTGACCTTTTTTTTCAATAATGAGGAGGGCGCAAGGGTCCTGCTTTGAACCCTAGAATCAACACTGCTGCAGATTCTGTTGTCCTGTTTCTCTTCTGGTTCTCTCATGTTTTGTTATGTTCTGGTGTATGCCACGTTGATCTGTTCCATTATATTCCCAATTTTTTTTTTTCTTAAGCATTTCTTTTTTTTTGTTTCATTTATGGTTATGTGATTTAGATTTATCCAAAATGTTTTCATTTTTACTTCTGTAGCAGATGAAGGAAGAATGGGGTAGATTTTGTAGAGGAGGAGATACTTTTCTATGATTATTCTCTTACATGTCTGACTCACTGAGTGTGTCTGTGTATATGTGGCTGTGTGTGTGTGTGTGTGTGTGTGTGTGTGTGTGTGGTATATATCTTGAAAGCTACAAGGGTACAAGATAAAGAGAAAGCTACAAGGGTACAAGATAAAATGACCACTGCTTAGTTATAAATAATGGATCATTATCATCCGGTACATGATGATGTTAACTTTGCAGGATTTTGGATGAATTTAGGAATACTGAAACTATTGTTATGTCATGCATGCTTATTAGCCGGCATTGCTCATTTCTTTCACACACAAACACATACACACACTCTCTCTAATTCACGTTCCCTCTTTTTTTACACTCCTCTTTCCCGACCTTCCATGTTTCTATATATGCGTGCGCGCGCACACGCACACACACACACACACACACACACACACACACACACACACACTGCACACACACACACACTAGTGAGAGAAAGAGAGAGTGCATGGTCAGGGAAAAAAACTGTGATAATGAGAGGGTAGATGTATGGGTTATCTCCTGGTCAGTTCACAGTGTATACACTTCGACTGCTGTAATGTTCCTGTGTTATGGTTTCACTGCCTGCATCCAAGGTGTTTCTTTTGGTGTCAGCGGAAGAGGATGTTTGTGTTCGCTGTACTGAGGACATCAGTGCGTATTATTAAACGCTTGATCCAGATTGTAGTAAATGTTGATAGCTGTTTCCAGAATTTCCAGTTCTGTAACCAGAGTTTTTTTTTTTTTTTCTAAATTCATGTGACATGGGTACAATTAACAGGCATGTTTCATTCTCTGAAGGCAGCAAGCTCTGCACAGACTTGGCTTGTGCAGAAAGTCAGCGATGCCTGTCAGCTGCTTCACAGAGCATGGTTGTTACATTGATGTGTCTGGGTTTGCTCAGTAAACTGTCCAATCCTCAACAGATGTGTCCTCCAGCACCAAAAATTGATCTTAAGAGTCTGCATGACCAACAAGCAAACGAGGTTTGCCTGTTTCTGTCCAAGTACGAACAAAATGATGTTTAGGTCATGCAGGAAACCACATCTTGAATGAAATCCAAGAAGGAAATCCAGTCTTAAGCTGGATGTTGAAGAGAAAAATTAGTTTGACATGATCATGGCAGGTTAAATGGTTAGGTGATTCTTTTAGCCGTCAGTGATCCTGATCCAGTCATGAAGCAAACATCATCATGTACATTAATGTATCTGTTTCCAATGATTGCCGTTTCCATGATGCATCTAACATCTGTACCTGATGAAAGTTAGTGCACCATTGATGGGGCATCCCAAGATTTCTGTAGCTGCTGTGTACGTGTGTGTTCATGTACTTCTCGCTTGCTGTGTGGGCTTTATGTGTGTGTGTGTGTGTAATTTGTATGTGCAAATCTAACAGCAGTCTCGCAGTTTCTCCCTGTTTCGTTAACAAACGCTGTATCCACTACTGTTTTTTAAATCCACATCACAACCTTCCCCTCTGCCACCCAGGTGCTGGCGCACTACTCCCACCGTGCGCTGGACGACGACATGAGGTCCCAGATGGCGCTGGACTGGATCGCCCGGGAGCAGGAGACAGGCGGGATCATCAGCCAGGAGCTGCACGTGGCGGAGCGGGAGCTGGACAGCGCCCGGCTGGCAGGCAGAGAGCTGCGCTTCTACAAGGAGAAGCGGGACATCCTGGTGCTGGCCCTCAGCCAGATCAACCCCGTGGAGAGCGTGGCCTAGCTCAGGGGCCGTCCTGCAGGGGTCGTGCTGCTGTGGTCTGCACCGTGGAAGGTGACTGATTGTGTCAGCCAGTTGCAGGGAGAGTCCTCACAGTAGAGTCACTTGTATAGAAAGCTGATGGTACCTTTGTGTGCTTTCAAGGCTGGAACCCTTTTTTTGTGTTTTCAGGTCTGATTGGAACCAACAGCTGTTTGTATAGACTTGATTTCCCACACTCCCTTCTACTTTTGATACAAGTGGCTAAGGGGCCAAAGGCTGTTTGTATAGACTTGATTCCCAACTCCCTTCTACTTTTGATACAAGTGGCTAGACTGTCGCTGTATGTGCTGGATACAGGTAGGGCGGTATTGTACAACTTCAAAAGTGCACGAATCATTGTGTCATATGTTTTTCTTTATGATATCATATGTTTGTATTTACCACATTGAGAGAGGATTTTACTCTGCCTATTTCTAGAATTTAGGCAATGTTTTTTATTGTTATACAGACTTTTATCATTTTGACAAAAGGTTTATGTCCCTTACTTTCGTACTGTTCCTACTTTTGATAAAATTTGAATGAACGCTTTCACCCTTATTGTCTAGTGTTATCAGTCCTTAGGACGCCAACAGATCAGTGATTACGCTGTGAGTGTCATGTAAATATATACATAGTTGTATACTGCTGTCACTGTTAGCAGGACAGGACTTCATTTCCCTGCACAGGGAGGGTGATCCTGTGCAGCAGACACAGAGGCAGGCTGGAATGATGATGATGATGATGATGATGATGATGATGATGAATTGAGAATCTCAGAACCTTGTTTGCCTGCAGGTTTTGCTGTCAGCTAATAGTACCCAACCCAGCCCTTTTTGGACTGAAGTAATAAGCTTTTTTTTTTTTTTTTTCCTTTTTGATGTCAGTTAATTTAGTTGGTTTGTAGGTTGGTGTGTATGTGTGTGTGCTTGTGTGTGTGTGTGTGTGTGTGTGTGTGTGTGTGTGCGTGTGTGTGTGTGTGTGTGTGACTTTTTTTTTTTTTTCGATGTCAGTTAATTGGTTTGTTTGTAGGTAGGTGTGTGTGTGTGTGTGTGTGTGTGTGTGTGCTTGTGTGTGTGTGTGTGTGTGTGTGTGTGTGTGTGTGTGTGTGTTCAGATTAGAATTCAAATGGAATAAAACAACACTTCTAGCTCAGTAACCACCTATTGAAATATGTTAATCACTACAGAATACAAAGTAACGTGTAGAGAATATCCCCAATTCATATTCAATGGGTTTTGTAATAGAGAAAAATAATTTGGAAGGCACCTGTCCAGACTTGAGGAGTCGGTCATATTTTGAGAGGTTTTTTTTTTTGTTTGTTTTTTTTTTTAAAATACGTAACCAGAAATGCGAGAACTAGAGGACTGCCGAGGTTATTTTGATATTTGTGCACAGCAATTGCTACATCATTATTCTGTTCCCCTTTTTCTGTGTACATAGCTATTACTACATCAATATTCTCTTCCCCTTTTTCTGCGTACACAGCATTTGCTACATCATTATTCTGTTCCCCTTTTTCTGTGTACACAGCTATTGCTACATCAATATTCTCTTCCCCTTTTTCTTTGTACACAGCAGTTGCTACATCATTATTCTGTTTCCCCTCTTCTGTCAGGTTGAAGAGGGACAGCGACAATGTATAGATATTCCCTTCTTGTTTTGCTCAGTTGATATTACTTTTACATATCAGAGATGTTTGATTTCATGAGTTTTATCAAGTATGCGGGTAGATATCACTTGATTTTTAAATGTTTGTTATTTTCTGTTTGTTTGCTTTTTTGAAATTCATGGAAGAAGATTTTTTTTAGACACTTCTGTGATTGGAAAATACCTGTTAATTTTTTGTAGAGGGTATATACAGAGAAGATGTGTGAACAGGTGCTGGTTAAGTGTTAATTTTTTTTTGGTAAATGGTTAGCAGTTTTCTCTGAGAGGGCAAGAAGCTGGAACGTTGAAGAAAGAGAGAGAGATGGGGAGAGAGAGAGAGGAACATCTTCCAATTTTTGTGTGAAAGTTTACATGTGTATTCTGAATTTATGCTAAGTGAATTCCATGCGGTAATGTCCAAAATGAAGTTAGCCATTTCATTGATGAATTTCCTTTGCATATTAGCACATGCATGATGTTGTGACCATCAATTCTAAAAGGTTTGTATTGTCAGTATGTTAAGAAAGAAATGCTGACATGCAGATGCAGAAGTGAATTCACACAATTGGAGAGCTTTCAGTCTCACGCAGACACTTTGGAGACTGAAAATAAAACCTGAGTGATGGAAACAATCGTCAATCTGTTGGTAAGGATTTATGAATGGTAAAATCAGGAGCTAAGTTTTTCTGTCTTCCATACTGTTCATTATCAGCCTTTTTGTCTGGGAAGCCTTTCACGAAATTCTTCGGACTGAGAATAAATCAAACGTGTGATCCGTGGCAAGACTGTACATCAGCATGTGTCACATAACGATTGGTGTATATTGATGGAATGTTGGAAGATGGGACAGATGAAAGTGGTTGGGGGGATTTGTTTTTTTGTGGGGGGGGGATGGTGGTGGGGATGTCATGGGTGCTTTTTTTTTTACAAAAATCAAAAATGGCTTTCATTCAGGGTCTATCGTTCTTTACAAAAATAGCCATCATGTAGGGTCTGTCAGGGTATTCCAGCTTCTCCCTGAGGTTATTGTGTTTTCTAAAAAAAAAAATGTTCACTTGTTCCTTTCATTTCATTAAGGAGGCCGCAGGACGAGTTATTGTCCACAGTGTTTGTAAATGTTGAAATGATCTTGATGCCAGATTTGTCCCAGGTGTGTTCTGTATGTTTGCCTCGGTGGTGCCTAGTGTGTGTGTGAGAATGCTACTTTAGCAATGTCAACGGGTCTGTGCACGGGAAATGCAAGGGGTTTTTACGTAAGCGTTGACGTCAAGATTCACAAGTTACTTCTAAAAATGTGTTAGGATTTGTATCCATTGACCTTAAGTAGAAGTTAACTCAATTTTAAAGGCGAATCAGTCTGCAGGGAGTGAAAGGGCTTTACATAAAAGCTGACTCTTGAGTCGCGTTTACGAATGATATGAATGATTCGGGCAAATATAAAAGACTGAAACAGTGTTGCAATAGTGGCAAGTGGTTTTTACACAAGTGTTGGCATTCAGTCAGTCTATACAACTGCAGAGATCATGGGCAGTTCATGCAATTATTGGGGAAGAATCAGTCTGCAGTGAGTTGTGTTGGTGCACATGAAGGTCAGTGTTGTGACAGCGTCAGTTGGGCGTTCATGGTACAAATGAGTGAAACTGTTCTCTACACAGGTACACAGAAGTTGTTTTCTTTTGGATAAGGACCTGCTGAGTACCTGTGCAAAGGTGGTCATGTTTCACCTGTGTTGGTTGCTTTTGGATAAGGACCTGCTGAGTACCTGTGCAAAGGTGGTCGTGTTGTTTTCACCTGTGTTGGTTGCTTTGTTTGTCTGGCATCAGGCTGATACAGAAACGACTGAACTGGTGTCTAACAAACTTGATGATAAGGAGGGGTGTGGCCTGATTCAGTCTTGGTCCCTGTCTGTGGTGTGATCTGGAGAACATGGTGAACCTGAGACCCATTCAGAAAGAGTCATGATGAATGTTTCACACCACACCTGAACGTTTACAGATTGATGACTGTCAAAGAAGTGATGTATGATCATGGAATAATAAACTTACTTGTGATGTGAACGCTGACTTTCTGTAGTTTCCATACCAAAGCACAAAAAGCGTATGGGAAGCTACTTCTGCCAGTGTATCCTTTTACTTCCCCTTGCAGAAGGATAAGTTTGTTTTTTGCTCATGGACTGCCTTGAAGGGTGAATCCTAGATCCATAAGAACTTGACAAAAAGATCTATGCTCTCCCGAGATGTCCTCCTGATTAGAAATATAACACATCTGTTTCTTAAATAAATGTGAGAAACTGGACAAACGAGTCACAAGACATAAACAACGCGTTTCGACCTCTTAGGTCTTCCTCAGGTGAAATAAAGACAGACAAAATAACGAAAATGCACTTAGCTTTGATCGCTTCAGATTGCTTCTGAGTTCAGCGCAAGGAATGTCGATGTATCTTGTGTCTTGTATCGTTTGTCCGTTCGCTGACATTTATTTAAGATTTGTTTAGATTTCCGCCTGCAGTCGTTTCACTTTGCAACTACATCTGTTTCTTGCATTCCAATGTAGTTTGTCCACAGGGACATTTATTTGATTTGCTAGATTTCCGCCTGCGTCGTTTCACTTTGTCCGTGACAGACTAAATCTGGTAATGGAATTGTAAATGCAGAGCTCATGTCTGTATCTTGGACATTCACAGGGCTTGAGCTATCGACCTGTCTGGTTGTCCGTGACACTAAAAGCAGACAGGTGGACATTCTCTTTTGTCCATCTGGCAACCAGTTTTTGATGGTGTCAGTGAAAGGGTGGCAGAGAAGTAAGCTTCAGCGCAGTTCAATCATGTAACCCTCTTTCCCACTTCTTTGAGAAGTTTGTTTCAGCTTCATCAAGGAGGCGTCACTGCGTGCGGCCCTAGTCCATATACGCTACACCACGTCCGCAAAGTTTTGAGACCATACTGTGCATGGTTTAAAGCTGATGGATAAATGAATGAACAACTAAGACGAGAAAATTTAAGAAGAGGGTCTCATGCCTATGACTTAGCAGTGTCTGACCTATGCATTAGCCCAACCTGCTGGTCAGACCATGAGCACCTGCCTAACATTGGTTGTGCACTTGCACATCATCACTACCATCACACTTCTACCCTCCCCCCTTTCCCTACCTCCCTTCCGGATTTTTTCCATAGCGGAATCTTAGCTGCGAGTTGTCTCGCGTAGACAAAGTTGGTCTATATACAGAATGTGTGTCAGCAGCGTGCAGGACTGCGCTCGGTCACCACGGTACAATGGATCTACTCCCTCTGTTTTTTTGTTAAATATTTGTAGATAGGAAGTGGATTTATTTTGGAACGTGTGTGTGGTGGTGAGAGGAAAGGCAGAAAAGAGACGGAGATCAAGACAGAACTTGCATGATTTTAGTTCAGTCGAGGAATGTGTGAAAGGTGGGAATAAGACCCTGAGGTTTTTTTTTTCTCTTATACACATGAAAAGACAATGGGAAAGGTAGCATAATGAACAAGTAATTTTTTGTTTTACTTTTTTTTTCTCTCACTTCAACCCTGATCACACATGAGCAGAATATGCCATCACTGAATTATGTCTGCTGACCTGTCACTGCCGTGCCAATAACTACTTTTATAACCATCATTTTGCTCAGGGAGGGCAAGCAGAAGTTTGGGGGGAAGTCGACTTTTTTTTTTTTTTTATCAACATGTACCTCCCAGGACAACAGAAATTACCTAGGAATTTCTCACCCAGCTCCAGGAAGTGGGTTTGGGGTCAAGGGCTAGGGGGCATGTCCAAGAGAGTTGAGGTCAAAACCTGCAACTGAGCACTTGCAGTAGTGTGAACCTTGGATTCAAGACATGGGGGGGTTCAAAAACAGCACAACGGAATACAACAGAGTCAGGGGGTTAAAATAACAAAATATGATTGGGGAAGATGAAAAACAGAAGTCACAAAACACCCATGAGATATATGATTTTGGTAGGTATGCTTGTTGTTTTTTAAAAAGAAAAATTTTTAGAAGAGGAGGGTAAGAAAAGAAAATAGATTTCTGGACAGTTATCATGTCCATCACTCTCCCACCTCCCCCCTTCTCCACTTTCTCCATTCCCTGCATCTCATGGTGTGATTTGGTGATCTGTGGTGCCCTCCCCTGGTTTTCTGTGCGTCCTGTGAATTTTGTCAAATTTTCTATGATGTGGGGTCCATTGGTATTGAATGTGGCTGTGTTTTTGGCCATTTTGGGGGTCTGTACAGAGATGATTGATGTGCATGTTATTGACGTTCTTTTTCAAACCAAGGTTGTGACCAGCTCTTTCTGCCCGTGTGTACATACGCAAGAGAGAGAGAGAGAGAGTGACAAGGAGGGGGAGAGAGACGAAGAAAGAGAGAGAGGAAGTTTCGATGTTTTACAACTTTGTAACCAGATGTAGACTTATGTACAGTGTTTTCAGTGCTGGAATTTTATGCTTGTAGTGAGTTGCTCAGGAGAATTTTGAAAAGCATATACACTTTACAAAAAAAAAGGGGGTACTTTATTTTGCATGCATGTATGTTTTGTTCATCTGCATCTTCATTCACACACTCAAGTATCCACAAGTGCCCCACAAACATGAAATACAGACACACACACATGAGGCTGCATAACATTACACATTGCATATTGCCTTCCAGTCCTGCTTTGACCCTGAAAGCTGCAGGAACCAACTTCATGGCATTGTTGTTGATCTGAAATAGAAGAGACAGGTAGCAATGTTGTGTTACTTGGCTTCTATATCTTTAGATTATGATAAATAGAAGAAACAAGTAACAATATTGCATTACTTGGCTTTTATGTCATTTTATTATGATGGTAACTTTTTTTTATCAGATACAAACCTGGATTTTCATTTTTTTTTTTTTTTAGATATATATGTGGCTACAAAATTTCAAACGTTATTTTTGCTGTCAGCTACGTGGATCAGTGTTTTTATCCGTCGGATATATTCTGTCCCTTGTTTCATCTGCTGCTTTGTCTGGCCAGCCGTGGCCTGCATGTTGGAGTGTATGCATGGGGGACATTCTTTGCGGTAACGCCTCTGTCAGACTATCGACTTGATCAATATCAAAACGACGAGTGGCCTTTTATTTGGCTGACTGGGCATGAAAAATCAAAGTGACAAACTGCGCTGAAGCAGTGGACTAAACATCGAAGAAAAAAGAACGGTGGTTTTGGTCATTGTTTTGTCATCCGATGATCACATCTGTATATGTGACGCAGCATGGGAAAAGGAGGCTTGAGTGCAAAAGTTCATTTTTTTTTTGGTTTTTTGCATTTTATGAAATTTAAATACCTCCCAAATAAAGTGCAGCAAACAGAATGGATTTATCCGTTATAGTTTTTTTTTTTTTTTTCTACACGTGTTTAAAGTTTGATACTCTGATCACAGCAAAGGGGAGTAATCAAGCTGTTTTTTACCTACAGCGGGGAATGGCTGGCTGTGACTTTAGCTTCCTTTTCCCGTGCTGCGTCACAATTATTATGTTGCTTGTGACTTGATGGAAGATGTAATGTGTCTGTTAAACACCCCAGAGAGTCCCTATGAGGTGGACGGTGCTGTGACAGTGACTGGTCAAAGAGCTCTGCTGTCGCTCTGTCAATAAATACAGCGTCAGACAGTGTCATGTGGAATCCATCAAAGTCTTAGAGACTGGGCACATCCCTTTTTTTTTTTTCAAGCCTTGAAAATTAATTGTTCACGGGGATTTTGAAAAGCCTTTATTATTTGTTGTGGTTACTGTCTGTACTTTTTTGTCTCCATCAGAATCAAAGAGAAACAAGACGTTCTGAACAAAATGGCTGTTTTGAAAGATGTCGTTTAGTGATCAGCGTCAGTTCAAGTTGATGATTGCTGTAATCAGCATTGGCCTGATCATGCTGTTGCTGTATTTAGGGTGTGTGTGTAATGCATCATACATTGCATTTCTTCTGAGGTTGCATCCAACAGGGAATGTGAAAAGTGCATGAAAAGTCAAGGTGGATGATCAGCATACTAAATCGACTTTTACGAGATGATTCTCATGATGGGAACTGGGGTTTTACCCGAGTCCTATGTGAAAACCTTAGCATACATTCTCCAAAGTGGATTCTGTTGTCTGTGAGAAAGTGTTGTGATTTTCTGTTGGGAAGGTGGATAAGTACACTTTAAAATGGAATTATATTCGGTTACAACTGAGCGGAAATATGGGAAAGTGTATAGAAAGTTGTCCAAATGAACTACAAAACCCCTTTTATAAAGTAGCTTTTCAATTAGAAGAGGTTCTTATTTGTTTGTTTGTTGTTTGTTTTGTTAGTATTTGCTTTTGTTATTTTCTTTCATGTAGATGTTGGTGATGAGTTTATCATGGATATTGTCATCATTTGTCTTTACTTCCATCAGATCACCATGTTTGTCAGGTGTTGTGAAGTGCGTCCATAGTGCTTAGGAAAGGAAGTGCGGAATGGGATACCCTCATTTCTTAGGAAGTTGATGGCAGAATTCACTGATTGCTTGTTGGCACACATCTTTTTTTTTTTTTTTTTTTCTTTTTTTTTTTTTTTTTTTTTTTTTTTTTTTGAATGGAAGAAAAGAATAGCAAATTGGTAACTTTGGGTGCCTAGGAAAGGAATAGGTGAATGCAAACCTGTTTACCCATTTTGTCATATTTTTGTACATTTGTTGAAAATATGACAAATTAGAAAAAAAAAAAGTGAAAGAAAGATGTAGACTCAAAGTTCTTGGGCAGCAATCACACTAACAAGAGTGTAGCCCAAATGTTGTCATGGTGTGCCAGTGAGAGTGCTTTGACCAAGTCACTCTTGTAAACTCTGCGTGCAAAATCACTTCTGGCTTTGTTTTTGCTGCTTTGATAACATGCTAATATGTAGGAATAGCATGGGGAACTATAGGCCCTGAAATGTCTGGTAGGAAAAACAAAAACCATGATGAGTGAGCATAATTTGTGCCAGAGTATGCCAGTGAGCCAGGTATAAAAGAAATTTAGTTTTCAAAGAAAACAATTTTGTTGTTGTTGTTGTTGTTGTCAGTGCATTGTGATGGGTTTTGGTGTCTGTTAGCAGCAAGGGAAAAATGATCCCTCGCCACTCCTTTTACCAAAAAAGTGGAAGGTGGATGCTCCCTCCTCCCCTCCAGCTTTTTGTCAGAAAGGTAGATGATTTGTACGCATGCCTTCCAGAAAAAATACATTTTTTGTGGAAATATACACCAACGGCATTGTTAGGAGAAACAAGTCCAAGAATGGTGCACTTTGGTGCTCAGGAAAGGATTATAGAACGGAATACTTTGGTGCTCAGAATGATGATAATGAACATGCTTGATGTTAAGAACAGAGTAGTAAAATAGCACTCAAGATTGCTTTTTTGTTGTTGCCCTTTTTTCATCGTTTTTGGAGGGGGAGGAAGGATGAGGGGGGGGGGGGGGGGGTCTATTAAAAGGAACAGCTGGAATATATACTTTTGAAGATTATAACACAGGAACTGCTGTGTGGTGCTCAGGATGAGAAAATTGTAGAATGAGACCTGTTTGGTGCTGATGAAAGCAAATGCAGACTTGAACTCCTCGGTGCTGAGGAATGAAGTGCCGTGATACTTTCAGGTGTTCAGGGGAAAAAAACAGTGGGTAGGGAATAGTTCACACAGATTCAGCTGGAAAAGAATGTTGAACTTTTCAAATGGGAAGGAAAAAAATGGGGACAACATCCAGTCATGCTTGTGTGAATGACAGATGTTCTGAATGACCTATGTTAGTTTCGTTGAGCAATGCTTTAGTTCATTGTGAAACTGAGGTTTATTTCTTTCACCCGACATTCTACATTAGCTGGGAGAATGTTAGGTATTAACCTCTTCCCTGCTTTCCCTGTGTCTATTACGGGGTCATTTTCACGATCATGTACACCCATAAATATGTCTATTACGGGGTACTTATTACAAAAACAGTTGATTATATATCATACTAATGACCAGCAAAATCAAATTATTATGATACCACATTATAGCACAGGGTATAAGAAAAGAAACATGCAAAAAATCCAAGAGATATCTCGATAAATGAATGAGTAGTGAACAGATGAGTGAACCTACTGCAATTTGGCCCCGGCACTCAGCAATACAGAAAAGCTTGTATACTGTAGCAGGGAATGGGTTAATAGTGAACAGAGGTTTATATCTTTTTGTGACAGACTGCAAACAGTGTGATGAAATAATGTCGTTCAAGGACAGAATTCTTCTTTTTTCATTACAATTGATATTCAGAATGTTCCAACAGAAGTTCTTTGCATAAGTGCTTTTTTTCAACATACTACTTCTTACGCAAAGGATGAGACCAAAACTTCTCTTGGCATTGTACTGTAACACTGACTTGCCTTATCATGGTGGACAAGAGTTCCTGGCAGGATATGTGTGAGCGCTCTGAGATTCATGCTTCTTGTTGTTTGCTGGAGCATGAGCCGTCTGACCTGAAAATGCAGTCAGTGTTGTTCAGTGGACTCCATGTCAAATATTGATTTTGCAGTTTGTGAGTTGAACACATGCTTCTACAATAGCTTTTAAGGCTAACAGGTTTTAAGACTGGCATATAGAAAAGGTCCACAGGTACTTAAGGCTAACAGGTTTTAAGACTTAACATATTGGGAAGATGCACGGATGTTTTCTTCTGCGGCTGGATATGCTCTAACATACATCTAGTTGCAAAGTGAGACGACTGCAGGCAGAAATCTAAACAAATCTGAAATAAATGTGATCGTTTGTCCATGTTTCTCTTGGCGGTTCGCTAACATTTATTTAAGGTTTGTGTAACATACATGTTTTTTTTGTTTTCATATCGTGTGATAAATGGTTTCTTTTCTTCTTTTAGGTGGGTAGGAGGGGGAGGGGGGCGTCCTTTTATTTGTCTGGTATTTTTGCTGCACAGTTTAGTTCTCGTGTACATGTACTTGCTTTCATGTCAGTGTACTTAATGATTTATCTTTTTATTAGTGATGGAACATTCAGGTTTTTTCAGGCAACTACTGTGGTTCCTTCATTGATATTGTGAATAGACAGTGATCTTCATTGTGTACAAACTTTCTCTTTGTTTGTTTTTTTCTGGATGTGCCATGATTGTATTTGAATTTATACTGTTTTCAGCAATTAAAAATGAGATCACTTCTTGTTTTTGTTTGATTGTTTCTGTGTCCCAGCTCTCAACCCCCTCCTCCCTCCTCTGTCTGTCTGTCTGTCTCTGTCTCCCTCTCTCTGTCTCCCTCTCTGTGTCACTCTGTCTCTCTCTCTGTCTCTCTCTCTGTCACTCCCTGTCACTCTCTGTGTCTCTCTCTCTCCGTCACTCTCTCAGACTCCCTGTCTCTCCATTTGGAAATTTCAGTTCACTTGAGGGTTTTTTTTTTCTTTCATTTCATTTTTTCTTTCATCTTCCTGTAAAACCCCCCCCCCCCCCCCCCCCCCCCCCTGCCGCCCCCCCCACACACACACACACCACACCCCACCTCCCATTGACCCTCTTTAAAATATTTGTATTTTTCTCTCTCTCTCTCCCTCTGCCTCTTGAAGAGCAGATGAACACTTTATGGATGGTTGTTGGGTCAGAAGACCTCTTGAGGCTGATCTGTCAATGTCTTTATTATCGAACTGTTGTATTGCATGATTATGATAATAGGACAACTGTGTAGCTCTCTCTCCGATGCTTCAAAACACTTCACAATGTTACTAACCTTACATGCTCGCTCAGCTGTACTCGTGGGAAAACATGCGCACTTGTTTGCACACACCCATGGGGGTGTTACGACAGCATCTTCTTTCCCTTCCCATTTTCCCCCCTCACACACCCTGATCTCCACACACTGGTGTTTCAACATGCACCCTGATGTGGATAATCTTCACCTGCTCTGCTATGTGCACTCAATCACACATGTGCACACACACACACACACACACGAGAATAAAAGTACATGTGAAAAACCAAGGTGTAGAATGCAATGCGTTGCCTATGACTGCCTGAAAAGATTTGATTTACAAAAAGATTTGGTTAGAAAAGATCGATGCGACAAACACAAAAAAGGCAAGCAACTCCAGCTTTAGTCCTGTAGGAAAATGGAGTGCTCTCCTCCCATGTCTCTTGTCTTCTGAATTTAGGGGGTGTGAAGAAAAAAAAATACTTTCTGATTTCAAGAGATGTAGCACAGCATTAATGTTTGGAACCTGTCTCCGGCGTGATATGATTTCAAGAAGAATGATAATCACTGGACTTCTTCTTCTTCTTCTGCGCACGCAGGCTGATGCTCCTGCGGACAATCCCTGCATAGACAGGTAGGTAATAATCCCATCTGCTCAACAAAGGAGCGGAGTTTTGTGTGGTATGAACGTTTTTTTGTTTTTTTTTTTTTGTTTGTTTTTTTTAATCCCGCCATTAAGGCAGCCATACTCTCCATCTTCGGGGAAACTGTGATGATCAAATTGTGTAATCTGATCATATTCGGGAAGCAACCGTTTAAAGAACACTACCTCCCCTCCCCTCATCTCCACAGCCCCTACTACTCCACCCTATTACTCCACCACCTACCCTAACCTACAGCTCTTGTTCTGAAGTCAATCAATGATAACGAAAACAGTCCAAGCCTTTTATAACCCTGAACGCCTTTTGGAAATGAAAACTGGATCATCAAACCATGTATTGATTCACCGCATGTGATGTTTACACAGCATTATCTGATCCCCCCCCCCCCCCCCCCCCCCCCCAGTCCGGCCTCTTCACATCCTGATCAATAGGCGTGTTTGTTCCCATGCGTGCAGATTCGCAGTGTTTGAGCGAGTGGGTAGACGCGTACAACCGCGCAGTTTGTGTCGTTGTTTGCTGTCATATTCCATGCCCCTTCCGTCCTGTTATTCCCTTGCCACACACACATCGGGGCCTCCTCCTACACAACCACACCCGTGCTTGTGCTGTTGTATGTAGCCCCAGCATTGACACTCTATAGTGAGCAATCAGTCGGATCTCCATGAGGCAACCCGCCGCAGGAGACACTGCACTGCCGCTGAGTCACTTCGCTGATGTTCGTTTGTGCCTGTTCTGGTCCATCAAACGCTGGACATCGTGACCCTAACCCTCCACGTTTAAACAAAAAGATTATCGCTTGGTCACCGGTGATTGTCCCCCCACTCTGGAGGGCGCCATCCAGCGACAATCCTCAGAAAGTTGTCAGTAACGAACACTTGACCACAATCACTCGTCATGAACATGGATGGTGGAGAAGAAATCAAAGCGGAGGTCACCACCATACGATCAGGACATGACTGGTCAAAATGCCCCGAGATTTTTCTCTCATGAGTTCAACAAGAATGATGGCGATGGTGCCGTGTTTTTCCATTTCGGTCCGAGGCTGCTGCTAGACAGCGCTGCGCTCGATGCTCCTTTCATAACACAGCAGGCATCAAGCAGGCTTGGGAGATACAGATACCCGCAATGTTGGTCGGGGAATGTGAGCAGTTGTCTGAAAGACACGTCCATGAAATGGAAGAAGCCCCAGTGCACCCAGCTCCTGACAGGTCAGCCCCCAGCTCCTGACAGGTCAGCCATCAGTTCCTGACAGGAGGTCAGCCCCCAGCTCCTGATAGGAGGTCAGCCCCCAGCTCCTGATAGGAGGTCAGCCCCCAGCTCCTGTCAGGTCAGCCCCCAGCTCCTGTCAGGTCAGCCCCCAGCTCCTGTCAGGTCAGCCCCCAGCTCCTGTCAGGTCAGCCCCCAGCTCCTCACAGGTCAGCCCCCGAGCTCCTGACAGGAGGTCAGCCCCCTGCTCCTGAGACAGAGAGTCAGCCCCTGGCTCCTGACAGGTCAGCTCCTGGCTCCTGACTGGAGGTCAGCCCCTGGCTCCTGACAGGAGGTCCTGGCTCCTGACTGGAGGTCAGCCCCTGGCTCCTGACAGGTCAGCTCCTGGCTCCTGACTGGAGGTCAGCCCGCAGCTCCTGACAGGAGGTCAGCCCCCAGCTCCTGACAGGTCAGCCCCCAGCTCCTGACAGGTCAGCCCCCAGCTCCTGACAGGTCAGCCCCAGACCCTGACAGGTCAGCCCCCAGCTCCTGACAGGTCAGTCAGCCCCAGACCCTGACAGGTCAGCCCCCAGACCCTGACAGGTCAGCCCCCAGACCCTGACAGGGCCCCCAGACCCTGACAGTCAGACCCTGACAGGTCAGCCCCTAGCTCCTGACAGGAGGTCATCCCCCAGCTCCTGACAGGTCAGCCCCCAGCTCCTGACTGGAGGTCAGCCCCCAGCTCCTGACAGGAGGTCAACCCCCAGCTCCTGACAGGAGGTCAACCCCCAGCTCCTGACAAGTCAGCCCCCAGCGCTTGACAAAAGGTCAGCCAGGGCTGAACAATCCCACGGGTTAACGTCAACATGGGACCAACTAATGACACCTCATCTTCACTTCCACCCCATCCCCACCCACCCTCTCCACTCCCAGCCTGTATCCCGCGTGGTTTGAGGCTGATGACTTTCAGTGTTTGATAGGACCCACAAAGCAAAAATGCCACTCCATGATACAGAGCATCGAGCTGGGATAAACAGAACACGGGTGTCAGTTCTTGAAACCTTGTCTCCCCCCCCCCCCCCCCACCCCAACTGTTTTATTATCTATTATTTTAAGAAGTATTATCTTCTCTTCGTACAGCTGCTGTCCACTGCACGCTGGACACCCGTCTGCTATGCACTCTCTACTGGAAATACCAACAGCTTGGTCATGAATGACCGTCCCCCTTCCCCCTTCCCCTCGCCCTCCCGCTCCCTCCCCCCTCCCCCTCCCCTGTCTCGAGGATACCGTCGACGATTCATATCAACATGGGAGATGCGAAAAAAACCTATATACCGACCCATCGTGACCATGGATGTGGAGTTGGAATTAAACCTGAGGCCCAAAACGCCATCATGGCATGAACGGCCGAAACGTGTGAGCTTTAAAAAATTTTTTTTTTTTTTTTAAAGGAGATCATGAAGGATATAATGGAGATAATGCATGTACTCACATCCTGGTCTGAGTTGACATGCCAGGGCTTCCCTCGATGCTTCATTTCATAAGGCAGCCCGGCATCAACCAGGCCTGAGAGATACAGGCACCTGCAGTGTTGATCAGGAACTGTGAGCAATACTCTCAAAAGATGCGACCATAAAAAAAGGATGAAATCATAGTGGCTCTGGACAATAGCTTGTCAGGGACTGAAAAAAATCCCACACGACTTCTTTGGGACTAAACAACACCCCACTCCCCCCCACCCCCCCCCCCCCCCCATGCTCCCATCCCCCCCCTCCCCCCACCCCCAGCCCGCATGGCTGGCGCTGGTGATTTTTCAATACTGAAATGGACCCACCAAAGAACAGTGCAGCTCCATGGTGCCTTGTACCGTGCTAAGGTAAACAAAACACCGCCTGTCCATTCTGCAACCCCTCTCTCGCTCTCGCTCCCCCCCCCCCCCCTCTCTCTCTCTCTCTCTCTCTCTCTCTCTCTCTCTCTCTCTCTCTCAACTTCTCCAGTACTTTCCTCTCTTTCTTTCTCCCTTCACTGGCCTTGGGCATGGCTGTGAGGCCTCAGTGCTGCATTAAAGCGACATGTTCATGGCCGGTAGTTCAGTTATTGTTGGAAACACGGAGGACTCCTACCCCGTGTGTTAGCGGCGTGAAGTACCCGCTGTACCCGTAACACACTTCACACGGGGCAGTGCACTCTGTACCACTATCACACGAAAGGCACACCGCCAAATTTGCACCGCAGTAAAACAGCAGCAGGTAGTAAGAGGGCGAGATGGTTCAGGGCCGGATCAGTTACATGACAGAGGGGAGGGGGGGATGGTCAAGGGGGTCCTCTCCCAGTTAGGGGTAGGGTGGGTAGGTGGGGGGGGGGGGGGGGGAGGGGATTCACTAGAAATGCAGTTTTCTACTTGGCAGACGGGGTGGGGAGGGCCTAGAACCCCATTCCATGCCCTCCCTCTTCATTCGGCTCTGCAGATTTTAACTGTGCAACTGAAGGGATGATTT
>JADBJO010002735.1:160357-165357 GCA_016801955.1 Conus betulinus
AAGAGCACGAGGAAAGAGGGTAGAGTGAAGCGAGGAGGAGGAAAAGAGTGAGAGAGAGAGAGTGAGAGAGAGAGAGAGAGAGAGAGAGAGAGAGAGAGAGAGAGAGAGAGAGAGAGAGAGAGAGAGAGAGAGAGAAGAATGTAGAGGAAGAGAGGAGAGAGAGAGAGAGAGAGAGAGAGACAGGGAGGGGAAGGAGAGTGAGGGGGGGGGGGGGGGGGTGTGTGATGTGTGTAGTGGGTGTGTTGCATATGAAAGAAATGAACAAGAGAGAACACAATAAATGAAATACAATATGCACCAAAAAGCATCGTAAATGACAAGGGGGATGGGGGGGGAGAGAAGGGGGGTCAGCCGCCTAAAGCACCCGGCCCAAGTCTGACCCTAGGGTAGGTTGCCCTACCCAAGCACCAAGGGGTGAGAGGGAAAACGGGGAGAACCCCGAGAAAAAAACCCCCTAGCCAGACGCAGCTAGGAGCTGCATGGCTCGCCCCCCCCCCCCCCCCCCACATGAAAAAAAACTTCTTGCGCGCAAGCACACACACACCTCTCCTTCCCTCCCCTCCTTAGCCCCCTCCCCTCTTCTTTCCCCCCCTCCCCTCCCCCCTTCTTTTCTTTCCTCCCACCCCCCTCCCCTCCTCTTCTCTCTTTCCCCCCCCCCCCCCCCCCCCCCCCCCCCTTTTTTTTCTTTTTTTTTTTTTTTTTTTTTTTTTTTCTTTCTCCTCTCCCCCCCTTTCTCCCCCTTCTACCCCTACCCCCTACCCCCCCCCTTTCCCTCTCGCTCTCTCTCCCTCCTCTGTCCTTTTTCCCTTTCAGTCGTCCCCCGTAGGGCTCCTTCTTCTTGTGTGTTCCTTCTCTTTACTTCCCTCTGCACTTCTTGTCTCTCCCCTTTTGTTCTTGTCTTCTTTCTTTCTTTCTCCTCCCCCCCCCCCTTCCCCTCCCCCCCCCGTCCTCCCCCCCCCCCCCCCCCCCCCCTTTTTTTTTTTTTTTTTGTTTTTTTTTTTTTTTTTTTTTTTGTCATTGGGAGTGTTGTTAGCGCCTCTCATCATGACCTCATATCTATCTTTTGCGTTAATGCTCTTATTTTTGCCTTTTTTCTGTTGCGCCACCATAGCACCACCTACCTCCCTATTCTTTACCCAAATGTTTTAATGTATGCCTTGTTTGTACATTTACTCATTTACTCTCCATTGTACCCCCCCCCCCCCCCCCCCCCCCCCAGGTTTTTTTTTTTTTTGTTTTTTTTTTTTTTTTTCTCGGGGTTCTCCCGTTTTTCCCTCTCACCCCTTGGTGCTTGGGTAGGGCAACCTACCCTAGGGTCAGACTTGGGTCGGGTGCTTTAGGCGGCTGACCCCTTCTCTCCCCCCCCCATCCCCTTGTCATTTACGATGCTTTTTGGTGCATATTGTATTTCATTTATTGTGTTCTCTTGTTCATTTCTTTCATATGCACACACACCACCACACACACACACACACACCCCCCCCCCCCCCCCTCACTCTCCTTCCCCTCCCTGTCCTCTTCTCTCTCTCTCTCTCTCTCTCCACTCTTCCTCTACTTTCTCTCTCTCTCTCTCTCTCTCTCTCTCTCTCTCTCCTCTCTCTCTCTCTCTCTCTCTCTCTCTCTCTCTCTCTCTTTCCTCCTCCTCGCTTCACTCTACCCTCTTTCCTCGTGCTCTTCCTCGAACACTACTCACCCTCTCTCCCACTGCCCCTCTTTCAACTTCATTCACCACTTTGGCTTCACAAGGGGAGTATTGTGCATGTTAATGTCTGCATCAAACTTTGCACTCTTTTCCAGTTTCACGATACATAGCTCAACGTCTAGACTTTAACTACTGAACTGCATCAAACCTATCTACTTTTCAAGTTTCGGTAATCATAGCTCAACGTCTGTGTTTATCGATCGTGATATATCAGAGTTTTCCATTCTTTCCAGTTTCATCCCACATAGCTCCACGTCTGTTGCTGTCACCTATGACATTTGTATCAAACTTTTCAACTCTTTTCAGTTCTTTGTACATAGTTCAACTTCTGTATATGTCAGCTGTGAGATGTTAAACTTGTACACTTTTTTCAGTTTCATTGTACATAGCTCAACGTCTGTAAAACTATGTCAGCTGTGACATATTAAACTTGTACACTCTTTTCAGTTTCATTGTACATAGCTAAACGTCTGTATATGTCAGCTGTGAGATATTAAACTTGTACACTCTTTTCAGTTTCATACTACATAGCTCAACGTCTGTATATTATGTCAGCTGTGAGATATTAAACTTGTACACTCTTTTCAGTTTCATACTACATAGCTCAGCGTCTGTATATTATGTCAGCTGTGAGGTATTACACTGGTACACTCTTTTCAGTTTCATACTACATAGCTCAGTGTCTGTATATTATGTCAGCTGTGAGATATCAAACTTGTACACTCTTTTCAGTTTCATAGTACATAGCTCAGCGTCTGTATATTATGTCAGCTGAGAGATATTAAACTTGTACACTCTTGTCAGTTTCATAGTACATAGCTCAGCGTCTGTATATTATGTCAGCTGAGAGATATTAAACTTGTACACTCTTGTCAGTTTCATAGTACATAGCTCAGCGTCTGTATATTATGTCAGCTGAGAGATATTAAACTTGTACACTCTTGTCAGTTTCATAGTACATAGCTCAACGTCAGAGTAACATAGGAGGGAGAAAGGTACCGATTAAACGAACAAAAAAAATAACAAAACAAATACAAAAGAAAGTGAAAAGTCAGATACAAAAAACAAAACAAAAGGTTTTTTGGGCTCATCTTTAGAGCATATTGCTTGGCTTCTCAACGACGTAACATTCAAGCATAGCGCTTCCGCGATCACGATGATATGTGTAGCAACCTTGAAGGTCAGCATGATATAAACCGTTTAAAAAGCACCAAGTCAAAGCTGTGCACATGTATAACAGTGATTTGCCATTATATTCATTCACCGAATAGTCTTGAGACTGTACGCCAACACTGGGAGGTTGACTTGTATACACACAGCTGAATTCAAGAAAAAGATACATCCGAAGGTGCGAGTAGGACCCAGAGAAGTATTGTCCTCAACTGGCGAACACACCAGCTGGGAGCAATCCTGCACCAGCCTTGGAAGCCTGCGCTGTGTTCACATAGGGTGCAGGCATGCACAGGGCATTCCATTAAGACGTCAACGGACATAATGGCTCCCTGACAGATGCCGTTGTGTAATTGTCACTGGATGTGACACAGCAGAACCTCCACGGGAGCGTTCCCATGGGTGTACCAGCCCGTATTTTATGACTGCAGAGCCCACCAGCAAGAAAAAAAAAAAACAGAAAGAAACACACACACACACACACACACACACACACACACACACACACACACACACACACACACACACACACACAACACAAGCTAAATTCAAACTCATTTTCATGCTTCTGGGAGACATCAGAGGTTGTATTATTAAGATCATCAGACATAAAGAACAAAAGAGTCGTGTGCTGAAAGTGCGTGATCAACCAAACAGTTCTCTAGCATACGTTTGCCATTAGGATCAACATCTGTAAATGCGTAATATCTAGAGCCCTCTGTGGCAAACAAGCACACACGCACATACAAAATGTCTTTTGAAATGTTTATCAATTACAAAAAAAAAAAGACAAAAAAAAGACAGAAAAAGAAACAAAAGTTCCAACGTTAACCTTTAAGTGACGGATGTAAGGACAGATATTTTCCCTGACTAAACAGACGACAGCACCCCAAGGCTTCCCCCCGGACCCCGTCATTCTGTGGCAGGCTGATAGAACACACAATGCTCAGTGGGGAAAAAAAAAAACCGTTTACACTCTGAACAAACGTTTCCACCAAACGAGACAAAATCAAGCGAACAAACAAATAAAAGAGAATTAGAATCACAAAGTTTGGATTGCAGACCATGAATATTCCAACGTATGAAAGAAAAAGGAGAAAAATTGTGTGCATATCATTTATATCCTTATCAGGGCCAATTGTCTCAGCTGAACCGTCACTGTCACTACTATCATCACTGTCGGGTATAAAAGCACCGAACTCCGATTTCATCATCAAAGGTGTGAAACGACAACTTTCCCTCGACTACTTACTTACTTACTTAGGCCCACAGCTCAAGGGTGAGCATAGGCCATCGACAACACTCAGCCATCGCACTCGGTTCTGGGGGCTGCTCGCTGAATGCCTGTCCAGTTGGTCCCCTGCCTCGTTAGCTCTGCCTCAGTGTCTCGCCCCCAGCTGTTGCGTTTCCCTCGAGAGTGGCATTACAGAATGACCATGGCCATGGGTAAGGGGACGAGCACCAGGTGTTGTATGAAACCAACCCCTCGGTCTCTCTCGCAAGCTAAGCACACTCTTCACTATCAACGCCGCTGACTGAACTAGTCGTTGGCAGAAGTAAAGTTTGTTTAGAAATGAAGTTATCATTACTAGTACAGAGAGGACAGGCAGAATGATGAGATGCAGAGGTTGACATTGGGCGTTTATCACAACCAATACACAATGTGTCCCAGCTTACTTACATCCTCACCATACAGTGTTGATAAAACATCGCACACACTCTCAGACCCCAGAACACATCCTCCAACACTGTCCAGCCCATGATGTTCTACAGCGTCAAACCTGGCCAGAGGGCGCAGAACTGCAGAAGCAGCTTTGGGGCAGCAGCAGTCAAGACCCTCGAGAAGACTGTGGGATTCATCGTAGTGACAGGATTGAAGATCTGACACAACCAAAAACAATCGACCGCAGAAGAAGAAGAAGAAGCAAAATGGCTACCAACCATGGAGTTGCCTTGTTCTTTGGTGGGTCCCTTTCAGTATTGAGAAATCATCAGCCGCCAGCCATGCAGGCTGGGGGTTGGAAGGGTGGGAGCATGGGATGGGGGTGGGGGTGGGAGTGGGGTGTCGTTTTAGTCCCAAAGAGGTCGTGTGGGATTTTTCAGTCCCCGACACGCTGTTGTCCAGAGC
>JADBJO010002735.1:180357-182857 GCA_016801955.1 Conus betulinus
AGGTCAGCATTACCAGATGCTAGCCCCCAACCCTTCTATACAAGGTCAGCATTACCAGATGCTTGCCCCCAACCCTTCTATACAAGGTCAGCATTACCAGATGCTTGCCCCCAACCCTTCTATACAAGGTCAGCATTACCAGATGCTTGCCCCCAACCCTTCTATACAAGGTCAGCATTACCAGATGCTTGCCCCCAACCCTTCTATACAAGGTCAGCATTACCAGATGCTTGCCCCCAACCCTTCTATACAAGGTCCTTCATTACCAGATGCAGATGCTGCCCCCAACCCTTCTATACAAGGTCAGCATTACCAGATGCTTGCCCCCAACCCTTCTATACAAGGTCAGCATTACCAGATGCTTGCCCCCACCCTTCTATACAAGGTCAGCATTACCAGATGCTAGCCCCCCAACCCTTCTATACAAGGTCAGCATTACCAGATGCTAGCCCCCAACCCTTCTATACAAGGTCAGCATTACCAGATGCTAGCCCCCAACCCTTCTATACAAGGTCAGCATTACCAGATGCTAGCCCCCAACCCTTCTATACAAGGTCAGCATTACCAGATGCTAGCCCCCAACCCTTCTATACAAGGTCAGCATTACCAGATGCTAGCCCCCAACCCTTCTATACAAGGTCAGCATTACCAGATGCTTGCCCCCAACCCTTCTATACAAGGTCAGCATTACCAGATGCTTGCCCCCAACCCTTCTATACAAGGTCAGCATTACCAGATGCTGCCCCCAACCCTTCTATACAAGGTCAGCATTACCAGATGCTTGCCCCCAACCCTTCTATACAAGGTCAGCATTACCAGATGCTTGCCCCAACCCTTCTATACAAGGTCAGCATTACCAGATGCTTGCCCCCAACCCTTCTATACAAGGTCAGCATTACCAGTTGCTTGTCTGTCCCCAACCCCGTCTCCGCATGGTCAATCCAACCAGTTGATTGTCTCCAACCCATCTCTACAAGGTCAATCCTACAAATTGATTGTCCCCTACCCATCTCTACAAGGGCAGTCCTACCAGTTGATTGTCCCCAACCCGTCTCTACAAGATCAGTCCTACCACTTGATTGTCCTCAACCCATCTCTACAAAGATCAATCCTACAAGTGTGATTGTCCCCAACCCATCTCTACAAGACCAATCCTACCAGTTGATTGTCCCCAACCCATCTCTACAAGATCAATCCTACAAGTTGTGATTGTCCCCCAACCCATCTCTACAAGACCAATCCTACCAGTTGATTGTCCCCAACCCATCTCTACAAGATCAATCCTACAAGTTGTGATTGTCCCCAACCCATCTCTACAAGACCAATCCTACCAGTTGATTGTCCCCAACCCATCTCTACAAGATCAATCCTACAAGTTTTTTCCAACCCGTCTCTACAAAGATCAATCCTACCAAAGGATTGTTTGACCTCCAAGCCAGCTCTTGACCCCCCTACAGATTCCGTCAGAGGGCAAGCTGTCCGTGAAAGCCTTCAAGTTACAGGCAAAAGGGGCAATAACCGACCATGGCCGGCCAAATATCGTTGAAAAAAAAAAAGTGTATTTTATATTCAGTTCACTTGCACCCGATTACCGACAATGGTTGTATTTTGGCAGAACTGAAATAATACCTTGGAAGCTTCTTCGTGTATCTGTGGTCTTGTTTGTTTTGGCTGGTTGGGCTGTTCGTTTGATGGGGTTGGCGGATTTTTCCACGATGTGATAGAGTTGCATTGAGACCGCTGCCACCGAGGTTGTTACCATTTCATCTGTTAGTTTCCCACCCACACCCCATCACCTTCTCTCTCTGTGTCTATTTGTCTGTATGTCTGTCCGTTTGTTTGTTTTTTTTTTCTGTCTGTTTCTCTCTATCTCTCTGTCTTGTTTTCAGTCTCTGTTTTCTCTCAGTCTCTGTCTGTCTGTCTCTGAATCTGTCTTTGTCTGTGTCTGAATCTGTCTGTATCTGAATCTGTCTCTGTCTGTCTGTCTCTGAATCTGTCTCTGTCTGTCTCCCTGTCTGTCTCACTGCCTGTCTGTCTATCTGCCTGTTTGTCTGCCTGTTTGTCTGCCTGTCTGTCACTCATTCTCTCTGTCTCTGTCTCACTGTTCTTTTTGTACGAGTTCTGATAGATCCACAGGCGCGCGTGCGCACTCACACACACACACACACACACACACACACACACACACACACACACACACACACACATGCACACACACACCAACTATCAATACTTTGTAGTTTATGTAAAAGGTGTTTTGGGTGCGTTAAAAAATACCTCTTGAGCGTATGATAATCGTGAACGTACAAGGGCAGTTTGCTAATATAGTTAAAGTTTTGGTATCTTGCCCCCAAGATTGTTTACTAACTACCTTAAGAAAATTTAAACTTTTTCTTGCTTTGTTTAAAATGTGGTCAATATGAATATTCCATGTTAACTTATTACTTAAGATAATACCAAGGAATTAACACTTTTAGCATAGTTTAAGGCAATGCCGTCC
>JADBJO010002735.1:195357-197857 GCA_016801955.1 Conus betulinus
TCTCTTCTTCTTCTTCTCCTCCTCCTCCTCGTATTCTTCTTCTTCTTCTTCTTCTTCTTCTTCCTCTTCTTCTTCTTCTTCTTCTTCTTCTTCTTCTTCTTCCTCTTCTTCTTCTTTTTTTTTTTTTTTTCTTCTTCTTCTTTCTTCTTCTTCTTGATCTTGATATCTTTCCATTTGATTTTAAGTTCTTTCGTTTTTATTGCATTTATTTCAGTTTCATTTTCACCCCATTCATTTCATCATCCGTTCAATGTGTCCAACTTGCTAACGCACATGCGTCATTGTAACTGACAACGATTTTGAAGACGGGCGGTAGAATCAGTCATGCTGTATGATCATTTGACTTTTGTCAATTTCCCAGTCGTCAGATCTTGCTCTCTGTCAACAGTAGTGTCACGTGATTTGTTACCTTGGCGACATCAGTTAATTCAACTTGAATATGTTTTGTGCATTTGATTATGTATTATCATTTTTTTTCTAGTAGAAGTAATGAATCAAATTAATATTTTGCACATGATAACTAAGTGTTTGAAAGACTCGGCTTTAATCGTAATGGCACCATATTCGGTTTTGCAGTGCCGTGCGCGCGCGTGTGTGTGCGTGTGCGTGTGTGTGCGTGCGTGCATGTGTGAGTGCGTACACGCGCGCGCGGGGCGCGCGCGCGCGTGTGTGTGTGAGTGAGTGAGCAACACAGAGTATGTGGTTTGTGTGTGCTTGTGAGCGTGTGTGCGTATATATATATATATATATATGTGTGTGTGTGTGTGTGTGTGTGTGTGTGTGTGTGTGTGTGTGTGTGTGAGAGAGAGAGAGAGAGAGAGAGAGAGAGAGAGAGAGAGAGAGAGAATATATGGGTTTGTGTGTGTTTGTGAGGGTCAATGTTTTTGTGTGTGTGTGTGTGTGTGTGTGTGTGTGTGTGTGCGCGCGTACGCGCGCGCGTGCGTGTGTGTATACGTGTGTGTGAGAGAGAGAAGAAGAAGAGAAGAAGAGAGAGAGAGAGAGAGAGAGAGAGAGAGAGTGTGTGTGTGTGTGTGTGTGTGTGTGTGAGAGAGAGAGAGAGAGAGAGAGAGAGAGAGAGGATTTCATAAGAAAAGGCCAACCATCGAACCAAATTTTTGTAAGTGAACAGTTGAACTGACATGCGTAGAAGGGAACAGTAGCGCTTTATTCTCCCAAAGACCAGCACTGATTGTAGAAGTACCGTGACTGGAATCGATTGTAGAAATACCGTGACTAGTCTCGATTGTAGAAATACCGTGACTAGAATCCATTCTGACGACGTAACAGCCTAGGAAAGACTGGTCTGTATCTTTCTTTCTTTCTTCTTTTCCTTCTTCCTTCTTCCTTCCTTCCTTCCTTCCTTCCTTCCTTTCTTTCTTTCTTCCTTCCTCCCTCTCTCCCTCCCTCCTTTCTTTCTTTTCTTTCTTTCTTTCTCTGTTTGTTTGTTGCAAGTGTACAGACATGTACAACGAAACGAGCGAACTAGAACATTTTGCCCTCCGAGGGTGTTTTTTTTTTTAATTTTTTTTTTTATTTTTTTTAAAATTTTTTTTTTATTACTCCGATTGGAATTCGACAACGAACTTTGATACAATACACACTTCGTATGGTATACAGAGTAATGAAATCGTTTTTTTTTTTTTGTTTTTTTTTTTTTTTTTTTTTTTTTGGGGGGGGATATTATTAGTGGAGATGTAAACAAATGTTTTTTTTTCCCCCCATTTATATGTGTATTTGTGTGCTGTTTATCTTCTCAGTCTCCGCAGAGGCACTACGCCAGTCTCTCTCAGTTCTGCTTTCCGCATACACAACCATCATCTTCTGCGTACGCAGGCTGATACTCCTGCGGACACTCCCTATATGGACAGGCAAGTATTGATCCCATCTACCCAACAGATAGAGCGGAGTTTTGTGTAAGTGACCGTTTTTTTTTTTTTTAATCCCGCCATTAAGGCAGCCATATTCCATCTTCGGGGAAGGTGCACGCTATGTGTAACATGTCATCCATACCAACGGCCAAACTGGCTTCTCTTCCGGAAGTTGGTGATGGGATTTCACGTGTGTGCAAGATGTTAATGCGTGCGTTCACACACGGAACCTCGGGTTTATAGTCTCCTTCGAAGGACTGTATGAGGAATGGAGTCAGAACCAACTCCGAGGGAAAACTCCCCCGAGGGTTAACTCCGAGGGAAAAATCCCCCTGTACTGAAACGGCCCAGCAGAGATTCGAACCCGCAACCCTTGGATTACGAGTCCGGCGCTCTGCCAACGGAGCTATTCCGGCCCCCACAACCATAATCTAAGCTGGGCTTGTTTCATCACAGCCCCAGCAGCAGCAACGGCAGTCTGAAGAGAACCGAAGAAAACTAGCGAAGTTGTCTGGCAGACCACCCACGAGAGAAGACACTGCACGGCGACTGAGTCACTTCGCTGGTGATGTAGTGGTTGAGTGTTCTGATTTCAACGTACGTAGAAAACCACTCCAATCTGAACTTTCAAC
>JADBJO010002735.1:202857-205357 GCA_016801955.1 Conus betulinus
AGAGAGAACGAACGAACGAAATTTATTTTACCAGGGTAATGAGATAAGCTAAGTGCACATGCTTTTTCCACCTACCCCCGGAGAGAGAGAGAGAGAGAGAGAGAGAGAGAGAGAGAGAGAGAGAGAGATCGAGATCGAGATCTGAGAACAATTGAGAGCCAGAGAGAGAGAGGGAGAGAGAGATAGATAGAGGGTGGGGGGGAGAGAGACAGAGACAGACAGACACACACACACACACACACACACACACACACACACACACACACACACACACACAGAGATCTGATAACGATCCAGTGTCCATTGTTGGAACAATGGGAGAATGACATTTCAATCGTCACACATTGTGAAGCTTTAAGCATCAGTTATTTGCTCTCTGGCGATCAATGTTCCATTCAATTCTGCACGAAATGAAATCGTGCGCTGCCGACAAAGTGGGTTCTTGAGCAATTTGGAAAGCTGTTTGCTTCTATTGAAGGTGTTTTTTTTTTTTTTTTTTTTTTTTTTTTTTTTTCTTCCTCAAACATTCTGTTGATTGAAGCGATTCCGTGTCACCATTTTTTTTGCCGTGTTTTCTGTTGTTCACTTACACACACACACACACACACACACACACACACACACACACACACACACACACACACGCACACACACACGCACACACAGGCGCGCGCACGCACGCACGCACGCGCGCAAGGGGGGAGGGAAAGGCGGGGAGGGGGGAGGGGGGGGCAGAGGGTATACAGAAGGCGTGTGAGTGTGAAGAAAGGAAGCGGAGAACTCCTTCAGTCGTTGGGTCGTTCAATGGACTCAGCTTGTTCTGATGAATAATGCACCATGTCAAAAAAGAGCCTCAAAGTTATAGGTAGGAACACGAATCAATTCTGTACACACACACACACACGCACGCACGCACGCACGCACGCACGCACGCACGCGCGCGCGCGCGCGCGCGCGCGCTTACATACATGCACAGAGAGAGCCAGCCAACCAGACAGACAGGCAGAGGTAGTTTTCTCTCTCTGTCAGTCTCTCTCTCTTTCTCTCTCTCTGTGTCACGCACACACACACACACACACACACACACACACACACACACACACACACACACACACACACACACACGGAAAGGTAATTTCCTTTTTGCTGCTGGGCAATTTTCTCAATCTGTATTGCCTGCTCCGAGAAGATTTATGTTTTCTCCTGTGTCTGCTGGTTGTTTTCTGTCTGTCTGTCTGACTGTCTGTCTGTCTGTCTGTCTGACTGTCTGTCTGGCAGTAAGATAATATCAAATCGGCCTGACCCATTTTTAGCGTACTTAGCAAACACACTGCACGTGGCCAACGCAAATTACAATAAAAATAAAATAAAATAAAATTCTGGAGGATCCGTGGTATAGAGCTAATCAATACAAATGAAGAAAAAAAAGAGAAGAAAAAGAGGACGAAGAAGGAGGAGAAGGAGGAGGAGGAGGAGGAGCGTACGCGCGCGCGCGCGCGTGTGTGAGAGAAAGGGGGAGTGTTGATGTATATATACATACATAATATACTCTTTTATGTAACGATTTATGTCTTTTTGTAATGTCCTGTGTAGGCTACTTGTTAAATGATATGTCTGGCACAAGGTATGTGAGCAAGCTTCGAACATCCTTTTTGCGTGTGTGTGTGTGTGTGTGTGTGGGGGTGGGGGGGGGGGGGGGGGGGAGGGGGATGTCTCCTTGTTTGTTCTGTGTGCTCTGTGTTGTCATTCCTGCTAGGCGATTTGGTGTCATAAGCAGCATTCTTTATGGAGTTATGGGCATGAGGGTTTTTTTTTTTTTTTTTTTTCATCATGGGAGCAAGAGTTACCCCACTTGTTCGCCCTTTACTGTTTACAGTTCCCAGCCTCATTCAAGATTTCCTTGCATTCAATTTGGCTATGGATCATTAGTGCAATAGTTCAGGGGTCATAGTGCAATGGTTCAGGGGTCATAGTGCAATGGTTCAGGGGTCATAGTGCAAGGGTTCAGGGATCACAGTGCAATGGTTCAAGGATCATAGTGCTATGGTTCAGGGATCACAATGCAATGGTTCAGGGATCATCGTGCAATGGTTCAAGGATCATAGTGCAATGGTTCAGGGACCATAGTGCAATGGTTCAGGGACCATAGTGCAATGGTTCAGGGACCATAGTGCAATGGTTCAGGGACCATAGTGCAAGGGTTCAGGGATCACAGTGCAATGGTTCAGGGGTCATAGTGCAATGGTTCAGGGATCATAGTGCAATGGTTCAGGGATCATAGTGCAATGGTTCAGGGGTCATAGTGCAATGGTTCAGGGATCATAGTACAATGGTTCAGGGTCATAGTGCAATGGTTCAGGGATCATAGTGCAATGGTTCAGGGATCATAGTGCAATGGTTCAGGGGTCATAGTGCAAGAAGGGTTCAGGGGTCATAGTGCAATGGTTCAGATGTAGATGCAGGGTCCATTCAGCAGTATTGTTGTTGTTGTTGTTGTTGT
>JADBJO010002735.1:212857-222857 GCA_016801955.1 Conus betulinus
GGTCCTCCGCAGGGGGACACGCTTTGGTGGCTCACAGCCGACCTGGGCTGGAAAGGGGGGGGGGGGGGGGGGGGGGGGGGGGGGGGGGGGGGGGACGGGAGGGGGGGGGGGGGGGGGGGGGGGCTGGTCTGACCATGACTTGCTCAATTACGAGTACAAGATCAATGAGCCACGCTCTTTTTCAAAAGGAGAGAGAGAGAGAGAGAGAGAGAGAGAGAGAGAGAGAGACAGAGAGAGAGAGAGAGAGAGAGAGAGACAGAGAGAGAGAGAGACTGAGACAAAGACAGAGAGAGAGAGAGAGAGAGAAGAAGAAGAAAAAAAAGGAAAAAAGGAAAAGAAGAAGAAAGGAAAAGGAGGGGGAGGAGGGAAAAATAACAAGACAGAAAAAGTATATAGACATCAGATTTCATTACAAGTTACGAAGAAAGAAGGAGACACACGGAGCGAGAGAGAGAGAGGAGAGAGAGAGAGAGAGAGAGAGAGAGAGAGAGAGAGAGAGAGAGAGAGAGAGAGAGAGAGACGGGCGGACAAAAAAGACGGTCAGAGGACAGACAAGGAGAAGAAGAAAAAGAAGAAGAAGAGAGAGAGAGAGAGAGAGAGACAGACAGACAGACAGACAGACCAGACAGACAGACAGACAGATACACAGACACCGACCGACAAAAACATATAGAACGAGTGGCAAAGGCAAGACAGACAGACAGACAAGGAGACAACAACAAATTCTTTGTCACTTTTGTTTGTTCGTTGGTCGGTTTGCTTAACTGCTTTCCATATCAGAAACGGGATCCATCATCTTCGTGTGATCATGACGACCACTACTTCAACAAAACAACAACAACAACAAGTAGTAGCAGCGAGGACAGTCGCTCAGAGTGAAGTCCTCCCCCCCCCCCCCAACTCCTCTCCTCCCCCGCCACCCCACCTCCACCCCCACGCCCCACCCGTCACCCCCCAGCCACACCTCAACAGCCAAGCTGTCAGAGCAAGCCTCATTGATCCACCTGGACTTTGTACACGCATGGACAGCGCTGACAGTGACCAGCCTGACCAGTACAGCAGTACAGACATAACACACTGAAACCAACCAGGGCAGAAGCCCTATATAGCTAATCTACTGGTGGTCATCTTTTGTTTTGTCAGTGAAACTAACTCTCTAAAAGTCAGCGGGAAAAAAAAAAGCCTTCTAGAAGCCCCTCCAAAGTTTGCTTAGGTTACAACTCGCCACCGCTTTTCTAGTGAAGTCAGGGTCTATAACAGAGGGAGGCGAGAGGGGTGGTTGGTGGTGGGGGTGGGGGGTGCGTGGGGGATAGGGGAGGGGGGTTCACCAGCTATCACAGATGTAGCTCAGCATGTTTCTGTTCAGCAGTAAAATACTGTTGTGCCAGCTACTGCTGGTCTTCATCAGCCCCGACTGACTGGTAGTTGTGGTGGGTGTTGGTGTCCTCTGAGTTGTCATCTTTGGTGTTCAGCACACACTTGTAAATGGGGGGGGGGGGGGGGGGGGGGGGCGGGGGGGGGGGGGGGGAGGGCAGGTCATAGCCACAGTCTCTGTTCAAGCTTGGTTTTTCTCTCCTGATTTCTACTGCTGCTTTCACTTTCCTTTTTGGTGAACTGTGATTCAGCTGTAATTACGGTGGCTTGACACTTATTGGTGTGGTACCTCAGGTAAATTTCATTAGACTCGTGAGTCAGAACACACAGAAACCTGAATACCCCGGAGTCGAAAAGTGTCTTTGCTCAGATATACTGCTATGTGACAGAAATGTGTGCAATGTCACTGTGACCGTGTTTCCTCTATTTTCAGTTAGCAGTTCTTCTTGTTGAAATTGATTCACCTTTCTTATCGTCAGGCTGCAGATGATAATCGTCTGCAGAATGTTGAGGGGTGTATCTGTATGTCGGTGAAACTGATCTACCTACCGAAACCATTGCAGTCAGCGGTAAACAACACGAAAGAAGCATTTCATGTGTTTGTCCCGTGAAACTGACCCACCAACCGAAACCATTACAGTCAACAGCAAAAGACGAAAGAAGGCATTGATGTGTTGCCCGTGAAACTGACCACCAAAGGAGGCCGTTGCATTCATCAGTAATCAATACCAAAGAAGTCGTTTATCTGTCAGCCGGTGAAACTGACCACCTAGGGAGACCATTGCATTCACCAGTAATCAGTCTCAAGGAAGTCATTTATCTGTCGCCCGGTGAAATTGACTCGTCAACCCAGACTAATTTTCTAAACTGTCGCGAAAATTCCTAAAATTTATAGGTGAAAAAAAGGAGGGGGGGGGGGGGGGGGGGGGGGGGGGGAGCCACGATGGATGCTTCGGTTTACATGTTTCACCTGTCAGGGAGTTTTGAACATTAGTGTGCGGATGATTTCTTGTCTTGTCGATCCTAAGTTGAAAAATGTTGCCCCGACTGTTGGGAATTCACTACCGGCGCTTCTTGATTTGTCAAATCTGTCCAGTCTGTCCATCTCATCTTTTATTTTTTTTTTTTTTTCAAGCATGCGATTTAAAACACGTTGTGTTTCCACATATTTACAGCACGTTGAAGAGAATTGTATGGGCACGGACCTGAAAAAAATGAATGTTGGGCGAAACACAATGAGTAGTTTGTTACTACTACTACACAACTATCAGTAGTAGTAGTAGTAGTAGTAGTCGTAGTAGTAGAGAGAGACAGGCAGACAGACAGAGGTTGGGGGGAGAGAAAGGAGGGAAGCAAGCGAGTGGTGGTCATGCATTATTTGTTCATATTCATATCTTGGTTTCTTTTGAGAAAATCATTCCAACTGAACAGGCCGTGATAGATACCAACCATAATTAACGCCACCCCCCCCCCCCCCCCCCCCCCCCAAATCTCCCCCCCTACACACACACACACACACACACACACACACACACACACACACACACACTCCCTCGTACTGTAATTTATTATATCTTTTTACTTTCTTCCTCTTGCAAAAGAGAATATGAAAAATGAAAAAAAAAAAAAAAAAAAATGAACGCCATGCACTGGTTCCCTTCTGCCCGACAAATGCGGAAAAAAAATGGCATAGTGGAAGCGTGGCCGAGTGGATAATACTCAACTATAAAAGTGCGAGAGATTCAAGGGTCCTAGATTCAAATCTAGAGAGCTAGTCTTTCGGGGTGATAAGAAAAAAAAAAATTGAGATCTCGTGTGCCGCACGCACCTGCATGCACCTAGCGCAAAGAGAAGTCACGCCAGAATGGTCATTGTCCTCGGTGAAAATTATGTATGAGAAGTCACTTGGAGAGATGAACCAAGGCGTCTCTCTCTCTCTCTGTCTCTGTCTGTGTGTGTGTGTGTGTGTGTGTGTGTGTGTGTGTGTGTGTGTGTGCGTATGAGTGCTTGTGCGTGCGTGTGCGTGCGTGCGTGTGTTGTGTGTGTGCGTGCGTGTGTTGTGTGTGTGTGTGTTAGTGTGCGCGCGCGCGTGTGCACGCACGAGTGTAAACATATATATACGATGATACGATTTAAGGAAAAGACTTACGAGAATCGATAGTTTTACTTTTGCTTTTAAGTTTTCAGTATTGCGGGCGAGGGATTAACGGATATTGACATAGGTATTGATACCGTTATACATGTTGATTGATAGCCTGGCGCTGAAAATGATAAATGGTCAGTCCCATTGCTGTGAGGATCAACATTTATCACCGCTAGTCCAGGCGTTTCCGTTGCCACCTGACGAAAAAAAAAGCACGCTCAGGTGGCGCCACACATCAAAGCGACGGTAGCGGCAGGTGTGCAGTTTCTGTGTGTCACCTGTGTGTCCGGTATACCTTCCTCAACAATACAGCATAGCCCTTTTTCGACGCAGTACAAAGCACAGACTTGGCAGCCTCACTAGTGAAACATCAACCTTTGAGCACTTCTGATTAATGAGAATGTCAGGTCTTAAGGTTCCTTTCATTAATTGTTAATGGTTTGTTTCTTGGAGCTCGGCCAAAGTAATATATATGTACACGTATGTGTCCGGTATTCGGGTAACTAGTTGTAGGTTGAATGAGCGGGTTAGGATTGGGGGAGACGTTATTGATAACGTCTGTCTTTGCGTGTCTTCAGACAGAACAGGACTGTCTTGTTCTTGAGTATTTTAATCAGCGCCAGAATGCTACATGAATCTTCTTTCTTTTAGTGTCCACAGTCATCATGTTGATTATTCTGACACTTTTGTGTGTATGACCATTTTTTTTTATCCGCTATTAAGGCAGCCATACTCCAACTTCGGGGAAAGTGCATGCTGTGTGTAACGTGTCATCCATACCAACGGCCAAACTGGCCTTCTCTTCCGAAAGTTGGTGATGGGATTTGACGTGTGTGCAAGATGTTGTGCGCGCGTTCACACATGGAACCTCAGTTTATAGCCTCATTCGAAGGACTGTGTGGGGAATGGAGTCAGAACCAATGTTGACTCCGAGGAAAAAAAGTCCCCCTGTAACGAAACGGGCCCGGCGGAGATGCGAACCCGCAACCCCAAGATTACGAGTCCGATGCTCTACCAAATGAGCTTTTCCGGCCCGAATGGTCCAGTATTTGGGTGTCCATATACAGGGAAAGGACATGGAGAAAGGCAGGTATTGTCCCCCATTAGGCGCGAAAATGGGATGATGACTACTGAGACAACCACCACAACACTGACATTCACGTGTTAGTTTGCAGTGGTTATACAATCTCTCGTCCATCTGCATGGTATGTGACGGTGATGGTAGTGAATGACGATGATGATGATGGTGATGATGATGATGTTGATGACGATGATGATGATGATGTTGATGACGATGATGATGATGATGATGATGATGTTGATGACGAAAACGATGACGACGACGACGACTAGTTCTACGAAAGTCCTAAAGCCAAGCTCGTGTAAGCCACATGATCATTCCACTCTTTGGGTACATACTGAAAGCAGTATGTGAACGATCATTCTTTAGACGGATCTCTCTCTCTCTCTCTCTCTCTCTCTCTCTCTCTCTCTCTCTGTCTGTCACTTTCTTGTTGATTTTTTTTTAGGTCATACCCCTCACGTAAATTTTATTTCATATTGTAATAGATAAAGAAAATGATGAGCAGTTCATAATTGGCCGATCGGTGTCTCGACTCGTCTGACAATTGAGTCGATCAACATTCAGTCACTCACTCTGTCAGCTAACGTACGCGTGCCATGTAGTACAACACAGGAGTTTTGCGCCCTCGATCGAGCTTGCGCAAAGCGTACACACGCGGCTCGGTGATTGATCTGTCGAGGGGGAAAACATGCGCTCGCACGAGAGGTTCTGTGGTCCTTGGTTAAAAAAAAAAAAAAAAAAAAAAAAAAAAGAAAAAAACTAGGAAGAAAGAATGATGAAGAAGAAGAAGAAGAAAATGGGCAGGACACGTTGTGAATGTGTTGATTCTGTTACTGTCTCTCCCTCCTCTCTCTCCCCACCCCCACCCCTCCCCCATCGCCCCCGCGACCACCTCCCTTCCCAGGCCCAGGGTAAACAAGTACCAACGGGGGTGGTGGGATGGTGTGTGCTGGCCAGTCTTTCACGTGGTGGTCTGTGTCTTGTGTCTTCCATTATTAGCCGAGCAGCCCGACCAGTGCACGACCACAAGATCTTATCCGGGCCCCCGGGGCGTAGGAAACGGCAGGCGGGCTTGCAGTTCAAATCGCTCGGGCACACACCACAATTGAGATTTTGCACTTAAAATGCTATATCCTAATCCCGTGTAAGGGTTTGGAGGCCCTACCTTAAGTTTGAGCCGGTATTTAAATGTTAAACTGAAAATTGATCAAAAGAGCAACTCCCCACCAATTTATTTTCCATGTGTTGGTGTGTGTGTGTGTGTGTGTTGTGTGGTGGGGGGGGGGGGGGGGGGGGGGATTTCCACCGAGGAAATCACAGTCTTCGAATACATGACCTCCCCCCCTTTTGTTGACGTCACATTTCAGGCCCCTGCACTCACCCCTTGACCCTGTCTTCGCCGCCAGCTTGAAGCGCCCAAATAGTCCCGTCCATTGATTTTGATCTGTGTGTGTTTTGGGAACAACCTGGCTTGTAGCTTGATGGCCGTAGGAAAGAAGATGAGAAGAATCAACTTTAAGGCACAATAAACATTCTCTAAACAATCTCATTGCGCCCGTCTATAAATACTCGACACCTTAAGTAAGGCCTTGGTGCATTACGTTCTGGTGTGCACCTCATTTCCCAACACCCCGTAAACTCCTTCATAACTCATTCAGAGCACCGCCCCCCTCCTCCTCCTCTCCTTTATCCCACTTCCATCCCACATTCCGCCCCACTCCTTCCATCTTCAGCGTTTCCCCCCTCACCCCACCACCCCCACCCCCTCCCCTTCCTCTCACTCCGTCCTCCTTCCTAATCTGATTCTCACTCCCCCTGTCGATCTGATCTTGTTTATCAAATGTTGGCGGAGACCGATTTTTGTTTGGAGATAAGTGGCAAAACAGTTCCCCTGAGGAGAGGATAAGCAAGGGACTGAGAGCCCGGACGAAGGAAAGCATATCGATTTATAGGTACCATGACCGCTGTCTGCAGAAAAGAAATATCCTGCCCGATAGGCAAACAGTTAGACTGCTTGGCAGGAAAAAACAAACAAACAAACACACAAAGAAAGACTGAAAACCAAGAGGAAGAAAACTGAATGAGTTGCGGGGTTCTTAGGTGTCGATCCCTTTGAAGTCTTTGGGCTTCTTACTCTTAGCCAGTCGTCTATTGCTGTGTGGTTCTTGAGTTGTGTAACCCGACAAATATAATGCGGGGACAATGCAGGGGGACAAACCAAAACATGGGAAGACAACCGGTGCATACGCGCTTCGAATTAACAAAACCAGTGTCCCGGCTCAGTGACCCGGAAAATGACGTTCTTTCTGAGGTTAGAACTCATGAAGGTCGATTCTCTGAGAGATATCGTCTTGCTGGCGAGGTGAAAATGTCAGCACAATTGGACGACCCAAGCGCAGATTGTGCCTTGGCAAAATCGGTTTGGCAACTCCACAATACAATAGGATGGATACAGCAGACCACACAACGCGGCAGAACGTGGCGACACAACACTACAGAGTTTGTGTCTGCGTGATTGATTACTCCCGAAAAGCATTTTATTCCGTGCTCTGAGCTTACGCAATGGGAGCAGACAAACAGAGTAGCTTCCATGTTCTGTGGTTGTATAATCGATGGGTTTTATGTATTATTATAGCCCAGCCTACCATACAAGGCCTTCTCAGAGCTGTCAACAGGCAGGGGGTGGGGGGGGGGGGGGGGGGGGGATATACTGAAAAAGTGGCAAACACAAAGACGTGTATGTTTGTTTACACAAATGACAAAAAAAAAAAAAAAAAAAAAAAATCAATGACACGGAACCTGAACTGTAGACGTCTTTCACGCGGGCAAGACTAGGCTGTGCTGAGAACGCCCGGCATTCCGTTCCGTGTACGCCACATGAAAAAAAAAAAAAAAAATCGCCCAGAAGAGGGGATAATCAAACCTTTCATTAAACACTCCTGTCATCTTCTTCTTCTTTTCCCCCAAAACTCTAACCAAGGGCAGCCACTCCAAATGATCTCGTCTCCCCAAATGTGAAAGCAGACGACATTTATTGATCTTTGTGGTGTGTGGTGTTTCCTGCAGTCCCGAGAACAGTTTGATCGAAAAAAGAAGATTGTCATCAGGGATCTGGGGGGGAAAAAAATAACGTAAGTATGAAAAGAACGGCCGTCTGAGAAAAGGTAAACAAGTTTGTTTCGTATAGTCTGCAGATAATGCTGGCTCGTTATGCAGGTAGTCTTGAATTCAAGTTTCGGGGCCCCGTACTTAAAACCCCCACTGAATAACTTACTTTCGGTAGGAGAGCTTTCTCCAGTCAAATATTGAGATTGGATTATGTTAAGTCTGTCAATATGTGTGTTTATTATTTAATATGAATTTGTAGAATGTTTTGTTTAAAGTGCATACAGTTACATTCACTTTGATCTTTTGACGGAAAAGAAAACACGACAGAGAAAAAAAAAACTTGTTTAAAAATGAAGATATTGAGAGTAGGAGGCCTTATGACCTCTGGTTTTTCTTTTTTTTTCTTTTGAGGGTTTTTTTTTTTACATACTTTTTTTTTTCACACATGCAGAATTTGAAAAGAAACTTTTTTTTTTTCGGTTCACTGTAAAATCTACATGTGTCGTGTTTTCTTTTTAGTAAACTGTACCGTACCAGAGAGGAATAACAGTTATTAGATTACACTGTCCAAACTTCATTCTCTGGGACCGCAGCGAGTTCAGGTATTCGTCATTTCATCAAATCTGCTAAAGCTTCGATAGATGTTTTTTACTGTGATGATAAAAAAAAAATTAGATGATTTAGGTTTCAAAATATTGAATAATTAACCAACAGGGCAGCAGATTTAGCTAATGGCTTATCATTTTACATACATTGCTTAATATTGAAAAAAAAAAAAAAAAAAAAAAAAAAAAAAAAAAAAAAAAATAATACCTACCTAATAATAAGGAAATCATCTTCAATATTGACAACAGTATGCTACCCCCCCCCCCCCCCCCCCCCCCACACCCACCCTCTATCTCTCTCTCTCTCCCTCTCTCTCTCTCTCTCTCTCTCTCTCTCTCTCTCTCTCTCTCTCTCAGGCACACACACACACACACACACACACACATACACACACACACACAAACACACACACACACACACCACACACACACACACACACACACATATTATAACACACACACACACACACACACACACACACGCACACACATGGACACTCTCAAAGCCCCACTCAGTGAATGCCACTGCTGCGGAGTGCTGTGGCAGTGCCAGACCCACGGACGGTAGCCATTAATCTTGAATGGCCATCCAAAACACAGCGACCTCTCCGCAGGGGTCGGCCCGTTCAACCGCCTCAGTTGTTGCCAGTGTTGGCGTGGTCAGTTGACATAGCAAAAGACGGGCCACTGACTGGCCCTTCAAGTGCCTGCCCACCCTGCCCGCCCACCCTCTCCCCCCTTCTTCTTCCGCTCCTTACCCCTACCCACCCCCCCCACCCCCCCCGTCTCATTCCTCACCCCTTCCCCCACTTAGGCTTAAGAGGCCGTCCTAATAGTCTCAAGCCCCCCCCCCCCCCCCCCCCCCCCGCTTCCTCCTTTTTCCCCTTTCGTGTCCTTGTCCGTGTCGTCGTCATCATTGTCATTGTTGTTTCATCACCATCGTCTTTCTATTCTTTCTCCTACGTTGTCGTCCTCTTCTTTCGTCCTTTTCTTCTTTCTTCCTTCTCTCCTCCCTCCTCCTCCTCTCTCCTCCTCCTCCTCCTCCCTCCTCCTCTCTCCTCCTTCTCATTCGCCTCCTTTTCCTTCGCTCCTCCTCATCCTCGTGTTGGGCCAATGATTGGGCCAGACAGCTGCAGAGCCCACGAGCTCCTCTTCTCAAAGCCTTTCGTTTTAGTTATTCATTCATTTAGTCATCCAGCCGTACACCTTGCGCCCCATGGTTTCGTGGCTTAGCAGATCATGGTATATGGACCAGTCTGCACGCAGGGACAGCTGCTTGGTCATGTAACTTCTGTCTTTCTGTCTGTCAGCCAGTCTGTCTGTCTGCCCGCCTGCCTGCCTGTTCGTCTGTCTTTCTTTCTATTTCTTGTTCTTTCTTGTCTTCTTTCTTTCTTTCTCTCTTGTCTCCTCTCTCTCTCTCTCTCTCTCTCTCCTCTCTCTCTCTCTCTCTCTCTCTCTCTCTCTCTCTCTCTCTCTCAAAATCTTTTTATTATCTTATTTCTTCTTCTTTCTGCTTCTGCTTCTTCTGCTTCTTGTTTTTTCTCTCTTACACGCTTACAAACACGTGCACACACACACACACACACACACACACACACACACACACACACACACACACACACACACACACACACACATGTGCGCGCGCACGCACACACTCACACACACATACACGTGCGCGCGCAC
>JADBJO010002735.1:225357-227857 GCA_016801955.1 Conus betulinus
GTTCTGTGTGATGACCGATTTCCCATTATCATTCTTCACAGCCCTAAAAAATGTAGTGAAAGGGAGGAAAAGAAAAAAAGTTCACTTACGGACGGCAAAACACCACCAGGAAGCAAGCAGACCAGGTCCAAGAAACGAAAAATAGCACACACACACACACACACACACACACACACACCACACACCATCTTGACCTGGTGCCTAGGCAGGGTCTCCTCACAAATTGGTAGCTTAGCTTCCTATATAGCAGTCTGACATGATGGTTTGTAGTGGACATGCAGGCTGATACTGCGATCAGATTTATGCTACGGCTTCGGAAGGAACAACATCACTTGGAAAAAAAAAAAAAAAAAAAAAAAAAAGAGTGTGTTGTGACTTGCATGGTTACGTTTCGTGCTTAGCTCATTCGGTGGATGCCTAGCTCGGGTCGTCCGACAATGAGACAGTAGCGGAGCCCCTCCGCCCCCCCCCCCCCCCCACTAAATCCACCCCACCACCGGTGTAATCCACAGATTTCACTCTTGTCACAAATCAGTCGCGAGCGTGTCAGCAGCCATTTTTTCTCTTTTTTTTCTCTCTCTCTCTCTATTTATAACACCTCTACAAACATTGGCTGCACCCCTCCTCCCCCCCCCCCCCCCCCCCCCCCTCCCCGTGCTATGTTCCACTCTGTAAAGCGTCCACGTTCTGATAACATTGCTTTGTGACCCATGACAAAACGCAGACGTCGTGTGGAAATGATAAGCCGTTGGAATATTGAAACGAGCCAACAAAAGGTGTCCTTGTTGCAAGCAGGCTAGGGCAGGTTTTGTCCATGGACATTCAGAGGACGGTGAATACATTTGCTATTGGTGATTAAGGCTTTGCATATCAAGGATATTGTTTATTTTCGTTGTCCTTTGGCACATCCTCCCCCACGCCCCCCATGCCCCCCCCCCCCCCCCCCCCCCCCCCCGCCCTATCCCAGCCGCTTCTTTCCGGTTTTTCTGTTCCTCCTTTTATTAAGCTGACAATGTGTTTTACGTTCATGTCCAGGTGGTTTAGTCTTGAAAGAGCAGAAGTAGCAATGTACTTGATGTTTAAAAAAAGTATTTAACATTCGTATTCATACGGCTCTCTCTCTCTCTCTCTCTCTCTCTCTCTCTCTCTCTCTCTCTCTCTCTCTCTCTCTCTCTCTCTCCCTCCCACAGGCACACACACACACACACACACACACACACACACACACACACACACACACACACACACACACACACACACACACACAGAGGGCTGTCGCTGACACCAGATTGACTGTATTCACAAGGCCCGTGAGCACCTGTATGCACTTCAGCCCAAATGCGCTGTAAATCCTGTGATGGGGGGAAAAAAAAACGTCTATGCTATATCAAACCGTCTGCACCTAAACACCATTACACAGATTTACGCGCCCCCCCCCCCCCCCACCCCCTCCCACTCCCCTCATCACTCTTTCTTCCCCTCACATACAATATGACTCATTCTGACTCCTCTCCCCCCACCCCCACCCCTCGTCCCCACTACCCCCCCCCCCCCACCCGCCCCCCTCCCCGCCCCCCCGCCCGCCCCCTCTTTTCCATGATTTCGCCTTTCTCCAGTGCCGGCCGCGCCGTTTTTTGTGAAGAAAGTGGACGAACCATTGTGGCAGGGGTATGTTTGTTCTTGTAAAGGATTTTCACCCCCCACACACACACTTTGCCCCCCCCCCCCCCCCCACCGCCCCCCCCCACCCCCCCCCCATCCTGCCATGTCCTCAAGTGATCCCAAATCCAGATTGATCGTTGATCCTTCAACAAAGCCCCTTTCTGGCTGATGACCATTGGCTGGCACTACCACTCGTTCGACCTGAGTGGAGGCCCAGGGGAGTTTCCTCTCGCCCTGTGTTTCGCCGCCGGTCAGAGAGTGCTCTGCAGGCTTTGAGATGAGAACATGTGCATTAGTAAGCGATGGTACGTGGTAGTACCACCCAGGTTTCAATGGGCTGGGGGTGGGGTGGGGTGTGTGTGGGGGTGGGGGTCGGTTAATTTTTAATTTAGTAGCTGTCGTGGTGGGTTTTTTTTTGGGGGGAGGGGGGGGGGGGGGGGATGTCTGGTAAGTGAGTTTTTTTTGATGCTGAGATGGGACCACTTCAGGCAGATAGTGCATGGTAAATGTGTGTGTGTGTGTGTGTGTGCGCGCGCGCGCGCGCGCGTGAGTGTGTGTGTGTGTGTGTGTGTGTGTGTGTATGTGTGTGTGTGTGTGTGTGTGTGTGTGTGTGCTGGCATACTTTAAGATAAATGTCTCACTGTCAGATTAAAAAAAAAAAAAAAAAAAAAAAAAAAACAATGCTGGACCAACTGCTATCGAAAGCAAAGATCGAAGCATATAAATTCTCAACCACCACCCCCCAATCCCTCACCCCCCAAAAACATTAATCGTGGAAAAACCAGTCTGAAGCCATCTTTGGTCAGATTCATCCGTAAAACTTAGCGTGTGGATAAAA
>JADBJO010002735.1:232857-235357 GCA_016801955.1 Conus betulinus
GTGAAAAAGTCACATCATTCATAAGATGGAGGAATTTATTAGCGGATAAATCTGTTATACATGCGAATATAAATCACCAACTGTAATCAACATTGCAGAGTTTTCAGTGCAGGTTTTGTCTTGGTCACCACATATAACAAAATTTTAGCATCTGCTTTTATGTCATTAGGCAGTTGTCTGAGTTCGAGCTAACTGGAAGAGTGGGCAGTGCAACAAAAAGTGATTGGCGTCTTCAACAGGATAACCACAGTTACATGCTGCACTGTTTGACAGGTGTCGTTTAAATAAGTCACTGTTCAAGTCACTCGTTTCCAGTCTCAGTTTGCAAATTATTATTTCAGATTGTCTGTCTTGCAAATAATTATAAGAAGGAACAACTGTATCTGTATTACTAAGGTAACGCTTAAACAAAACTAAGAGAATCAGACTGCTTAATGTTGTCAGGAAGACTGTTCCAAAGAATAGTAGTGGAATGAAAGAATGATGATCTATACAGTTCCAGTCTACACCTTGGTACTTGTCTTTCCTGGGGGTTTCGTCTGTGATAAGGATTGATTGAAGCAACTAGAGGAGGAAGACGTTCAACTAAATACATTGGCACAGTGCCATTAACAGTTTTGAAATACAAATGAGTTCATGACGACGACGTCTTTCTTTAAGGGACGTTAGTCCTGATTCATTATTTTGTTTTTGATGATTAGTACCACGAACTGAACCAGTGATTGTCCTAACAGTGTCCAAATTGAGGTTTTCAAGATCTTCGCTTTGTTTATTCGCACAGTTGTCCCAAATAACATCTGAGAAGTCAAACTGAGGTACAATAAATGATTTATACATAGTAAGAAGAGATTTACGACTCAATCTGCACTTGTATGTCCGAAGACATGCAATAAGGACACGGCACTTGGATAAGATAGATTTAATATGGAGGTCCCATTTACAGTTGCTTTGTATCATTACACCTAGATGTTTATGGGAGTCTGATTCCTGTAATATCACATCACTAAATTTCAAGGGCTGTGTTTGGGGTACTGTGCGATTGGAAATTGTTAATAATTTAGTTTTGGATTGGTTGAATTCTACTTTCCAAGCAGAAGCCCACTTTCTTATCTTGTCAAGATCTGAGTTCAAGATTTCTGTTCTGAGTTGAGTGTTATCTAACGCCAGATACATGCTAGTATTATCTGCAAATAATTTGATAATCGATCCAGTATCATGTGCAATATCATTTATGTAGACAAGGAATAGAAGTGGTCCAAGAACAGAACCTTGTGGAACACCTGCTGATATTGGAAGGCAGGACGATTTACTCCCTTTAAGAACAACAACCTGGGACCGATCTCTTAGATAGTCAGTAAACCATTCCAGAAGTTGTCCGCGGATACCCAAAGCAGACAGTTTATGTAATAATATGCTTGGTGCCACACTTTATCAAAGGCTTTAGATATGTCAAAAAAAAATTGCTTGTGCAGTTGTTTAAGCTTCTAAAAATTTGCAGAAGTCATCGTTTATGCTCAAAAGTTGAAAGACAGTCGAATCATGTGGAATAAACCCAGACTGAGCAGCTGCCAAAAGATTGTTGTCTGTAAGGTATTTCAAAACATGTTTTTGAACGCATTTCTCCAGCACTTTGCCTACACAGCTCAAGAGCGAAATGGAGCGGTGATTTCCACACTTGTTTCTGTCTCCCTTTTTTTGAATATTGGAGTTACATGGGGGCTCCTCTCTCTCTCTCTCTCTCTCTCTCTCTCTCTCTCTCTCTCTCTGCTTTCCGGACGCAGACTCGAGTGTATTCGATTGTCTGTGTGTGTTGTGTGTGTGAGGGGGGGTGGGGGGTGGGGGGGGGTGCATTAATACGTGTTTGGGAAATAGAGAAGGGCACCCCCCCCCCCCCCATACACACACACACACATACGCAGACAAAGGCAGAGAGAGACACAGACAGAGATAGAAACAGAAACAGAGAGACAGTGACAGGGAGACTGAGAGGGCGAAGGCCGCCCTATTCAGCCCGACACGTTCCATACAACACGCGTGCCTTGTGGGGGAAAAAAAAGTCGGTGGTCGTTCGACTCCTGTCGGTGGAAGTAAGTGCACAGTTTGTTGAGCACTGACTGAAAGGAAGCCACCGCTGGCACGGCGCGCCAACCCGCTACACCTGCAAACACCTTGCATGGCTGCCTGGGCCCACTTGTCTGCAGACCTGTCCTGCAAGCCTCAAAGACAGGGGGAGTGGAGGGAAGGGGACACGAGGGAATGGAGGTGAGGGAGGGCTAGGGCAGAAGAGGGGAAGTATGGTTTTTATTCGTGTCAAACTGTCAGGTTATATGTGCCGAGGAGATTAGTACTGAGTGCCTACATAGTGCAATATCGAAAGTAGTCGGTTGGTGAGCTTTTTGATCTTTACTTACAGTGATGTAGAAAGAAATGAGAAAAGTATGCATGCATGCACACACACACACACACACACACACACACACACACACACACACACACACAC
>JADBJO010002735.1:237857-245357 GCA_016801955.1 Conus betulinus
TACAGGTTTCAATAAAAGTTTTGGTAAAAAAACAAAATCAGGTCTTATTTGTTGTGTTCTTATTAATGTTTGTTTGTTGTTGTTTTTGGTCTCCAACCTTATTTTTTTTTTATTCTTTTTATGTCTTTTCCTTTCTTTTTCTTTCTTTCTTTTTTTTTTTTTTTTTTGAATAAGTTGGTCATCCATCCTTCCTTCTACCCCCCCCCCCCCCCCCCCCCCCCCCCCCCCACACACACACACACTTTGTAACTCTACTTCTTTCCTCCAGCAAACTCTCATACATACCATGTGTAGTCTGTCTGTGTCTTCATTTACCGATGGACAGTGCCATGCTGATTTAATGTTTAGTGGTGTTGTTTCCTTGTTGTTGTTTTTTCTTGTTTATTTTCTTCTGTTTATTTTTTTTGCGTCCGTCATACCATCATCATTGGTCGGTGGATAGCAGTCTCAGTGACGATAGCTCCCCCCCCCCCCCCACCCCCTCCCCCACCCACCTTCGTTGCACTTGTATTCCAATACCAACACCGGATAGTGGTTTCGGAAATGGGAAAACTTAAATGTGCCAGATTTCCCTGTTTGGTCCGTATCTTTGTATTGAAGTCTGTAGTAACAAAACCAAACCAAAAAACAAAACAAAACGAAACGAAACGAAAACAAAACAAAAAACCAAACAAAACAAAACTTAACTAAGCAAAAAAAACCACACACTCTGTTGTGTTCGCTTCCCCTCCATTTTCCAACAATATATACATATTCCCATTTCCAAAATCTTCATATAGGACAGTGTGTACCTGAAAAGAGTTGCAAGTCCAACGTTTCGAAGCTCAACCCCGTTTCTAGGTCACTGTCTTTCTTCTTTTTCTTTTCTCTTTTTTTTTTTCGGAGTAATCACACGCGAAAAAACTCTTGTCTGTTCCAGAATGGCCTACTACGATTCGCCCGCTGTGGTGCGCACGCGCAGTGCCACGCCCATGACGCCTGAGATGTCCAAGATCCTGCCTTACGTCACGGACAAGACCATCTCCCGCCACCTGGGCTCCTACGGCAAGTCCATGGACATGGGGCACGCCCGCAACTACTTCAACCCCGCCATGTGAGTGCAGGGTCTGTCGGTGTTGACATCATCATCGTCATCATCATTGTCATCATCCTCATCATCATTCTTCGATTACATGGACACTGCAAGTCCAGAAATCTGGGGCACACCGGAACTACTTCAAGCCCGCAATGCGAATGGAAGGCCCGTCAGTGTTATCTTCATCATCTTCTTTGCTTTCATCATCATCAACATCATCATCGTCGTCATCATCATCATCATTATCGTCATGGTTGTCATGGTCATTCTCATTCTCACACAGCATGGCCACGTACAAGTCCAGGGATCGGGGTCCGGCTCCTAACAGCTTACACCCTCTCATATGTGAGTGTAGCTTGTCTGGGTAATTTTTCTTCTTGTTATCGTTACAGGTGCTGTTTTTTTTTTTTTTTTTAATTGTTGTTATTATCCCATTATCTAGGTACACGTGGAAAGTCCATGGATATAAGCTGTGTGAATGTCAATATCGATGTCATCATCATAATCATCTTCATCATCTTCATCATCGTCGTTGTCGTCCTAAATATCCAATGTGTGAGCCTATCATGATGACGTCTGCGTCATGAGCGAACCCTCAACGTCATACTTCTATCGTGAAGTTCTGATATGACCTCTGTGGTCGGCTGGGCTAAGTTCAGCTGTTGTTATTATCACAAATATCGATGGTAGTGATCAAAACAGCAGCAACAAAGTGAGTCGATGTAAGCAGCAAACAAGACCTTCACAAACAGGGCGAAGACGTTCACCACGAGAGAGTGAAGTTTTATCCTCTGCGCCTCATGGACAAGTGAATATGACAACGAGATGAATCACAAAGACGATATTCTTGTATGGTGCTTGAAAATGAGGTAGCTTCGTAGTAAAAAAAAAAAAAAATTAATTTAAAAAAAAAAAGAAGAAGAAGAAATTCCTATCTGTTCTCGTTGCTTTTACAGACAGTATTTAACTGGCTGGTACCGACCATTGTGCGGATTTTGATGGAAGGAAAAGCCAAGTACGAGACTGATTTTGACATGTCTCGTGGCATCGATATCATGACTCTTTTCTGTGGCTGTGCGACTCACCGAATTCTGTAAACTTGCTGACGATAGATAATGGTCATTTTAACTCTTTAAACGCCTCACCAAGTCGACCACGAACTTCACAGTGTGCCGCGAACCGCTAAGTCTTGGGGGGGGGGGGGGGGGGGGGGGGGGGGGGGGGGGAGGGGGGGGGGGGGGGGGAAGAGAGGTGAAGAAGCTTGGCAGACAAGCCTGGCGGAATCGTTATGGTACTGAGCCAAACAGAGCTTGTAAATAATGGAACCCCTAACCCGTACAGAAAGCTGCCTTCTCATTATTGCCGTGCCCCGCTTGAACTGGATCGCAACTGGGCGCGGATCATGCCGTTGCAAGACAAGGGAAGTAATCCATCGTCCATTCGCGTACCCTTGCAGCCAAAGAGAACCGGATTTGCCCTTCTTTGACGATGGGGGAACGAGCGTGTCCGAGTCATGGTAAATAATTATTGAAGTGCAGGAGTAGGCCTTACTGAATATTGTAAGGCAAACAAATGACCAAAGCATCGCTCATATGACGTACTATCTAGCTGGACAATAATCATAATCATGCTGATGCTGATAGTAAGAATGACAGTAATGCTGATAAAAACAGTAATAATGTTGATAATGTTTAACAATGATTACTTTTTTTTTTCTCTCAATGGCTTTTCAGGCAGTACAGATAATAATGACAGATGAAAAGTTTTTTTTTTTTTTTTTTTTTTTTTTTTTTGTTTTTTTTTGCTAAGTAAAACAATCAAAGCAGAATACCGATGAAAGGCCCAATTTACGTAACATCAAATGATGTAAAAGCAAATAATAATAATTAATTAATTAATTAATTTAATTTAATTAAATAAATTAATGGCCTCTCTTGGTAGTTTGAAATGATACAGATAAATGAATGGCCTTTTTAGAAAACATCAGATAATGAAATTAAAAAAGCAGATTGAAGGGCCTTCGCGTGTAATATAAGACAATCTTGACAAGCACTGTCAAGGCCTTCCTGGCAGAAGCAGTGCTACTTTCGTTCTCGGATGCTGAGGACTGCAATAACAACCTGAAATTTCTCATCCTCCATCCCGGTCTCACCTCCTCGATCCTCAATCAGAGAAACCGGTGATGCCATTAATCGCCGGGTGACAGATTGTTGAAATAATCCAGCTAAAAAGTCATTGAGAATTCCCATCGATCATCCACTAGTCTTACCATTCAACAACTATTTCATAGTGCTTTTGAGAAAGGGGGGAAACCTGCCGTAAAATAAATGACGTACCTGATTGAAAAAGATGTGCTGTCTGACCTCTAGCCCTTAAACACAACATTTACCTTTTGTGTAATTAAAAGAACGAGTGGACTTCAGATGGATAGCTCTCTCTCTCTCTCTCTCTCTCTCTCTCTCTCTCCATCGTGCAATGTGATTCATCGACTTTTTGGTCAGCTTCTCAGCGATTGGTGGTAACATAATGATCGAACCGATAACCCCCCTCAGTGCGATTGACACCCTCTTCCTTTCGGTGTGTTTGCGCAGGCGCACAGTGTACTCCCGCTACAACCCAACGACTGGTCCCTGTCCAACAGCATGAACTACTCTCTCCTCCGACAAGGAGCGCTCCTTCGCCGAGAGGCTGCGCGCCGACGCCTGGCGGGCCGTCAAAGAGACGGACGCGCGCACACGTAACAGACAGAATGACGTCACCAAACGCTTGGGTACGTCAGCGAGATGGAAAGTCGTGGGGTGGTGGTCAGCTGGCGTTAAATGGAATGTGTGTGTGTGTGTGTGTGTGTGTGTGTGTGAAGAAGGGGGAGGTTGAAAAGTTTGAGGTGTAGGTCCGTATGGATGGTAAAGAGAGAGAGAGAGAGAGAGAGAGAGGTGTATGTGTGTGTGTGTGTGTGTGTGTGTGTGTGTGTGGTGTGTGTGTGTGTGTGTGTGTGTGTTTTTTTTGAGTGGCATAAATTTCTTCCAAGCTGCTGTTTGCTAAACCAGCTGCACAACGTCTAAGGTTTTGTATTGGAGAATTTCGTTGTTATTGTTCAGTATTGGGGCCAGTATAGGTGTGGGTGGTGTGTGTGTGTGTGTGTGTGTGTGTGTGTGTGTGTGTGTGCGTCGTTCTCTTTTGCTTTCTTTTTGTTGTTGATCACACAAGATGCATTTTTTTCACCCGTTGTGTTTTGCTGCCGCTGTGTGCTAGGCGAAAGAGTGAGTGACATTGCATTTTTGGAAGGGTGAGCTGAACACCGAGATCGGTGCCATGGAGAACGAGATTAACAATCTGAAGGTACTGACGTCACTTCCGACCTTCGGTTTCCGTTTCCTGTTTCCTTCGCTTTGTTGCATTTAATCTCATTGTTGTGCAGATAGTTTTTGTTCAAGCGACACCGTAGCCTGTGCACTGACTCTTTTTTATTTTTTCTCTCTCTCTCTCTATGTCTTTTAGAATCTCTGCGCTGCTATATGAATTGGCACCCTTTTCTTTCAGACTGCTGTCTTCCGCTTACCAAGCCAACCGGACCCGTTTCATAAGACGATACAATGAACAAACGATGAGAAGAAAATAAAAGAAGATGGAAGAAGAGGAAGAGGAGGAATTAAAGAAGAAAAAAAAAAAAAAAAAGGAGGAAAAACTTCCATTGATTCGCAGACACATCTTGACCCATCACCAAATTGATATTGTGCATCATAAATGATGAAAACCAAAATTTCAAGTCTTAAGTTGATTCATTCATCCATGGAAGCTTGAAAGAACAAGACAAACAGACAAACAAACAAGAACAACATCAGCAACAACCAAAATGGAAAAAAAAAAGAGAGAAATTTAAAAAAAAAAAAAAAAGAAGGAAATTCGGTCGGTTTATTTGCGGCATTAGGATGATCAGATTTTTACCGTCTTTGGCTGACTCGAGAACATCCAGGCGAAGTTGTAACATACAGATAAAAGTTCGTTTGGATGTCAGCAGCTCAGGAGAAAAAAAAAATGCATGACGACCGTTACGGTTTTAGCAAAATGGTGGTGATCCGAAGCGAGATCAAAAGCATCGAGACTGTGTTGTTTGCCAGTGTTTGTATGATTCTACGCACCTTTTTCCCATTCCTGTGGAAAGAACGCGTGACCGGGTCTGGTTGGCATACATGTGCAAAATGTTTCTCTCTGATTCAGGCGAGCGGGTGTATGATATTTCATTCTGGAAGACGGAACTTAACAGCGAGATCAATGCGATGGCCACGGAGATTGAGAACCTCAAGGTAACTGGGAAAGAAAGGGGAAAAAGACAAACCAACAAAACGAACAATAAATGACTGTGTTCCAAAGACTGGTATACTTGCTGTTATGATAAATGGAGATAATGATTTATTCCGTCAGTTTTATACTTGCTGTTCATACAAATTGTTTTTTTTTATCAGCAATAATCTTTAATTTTTTTGTGTGTGGGAAACATTATTCTTGATATACAATCTATTGATTTTTGGAGTCAGCTTCAATGAAGCTGTCTTATTTAATCTAAAATAAAGCGTTTCCTAATTGTCAGAAGCTGATTGTGATATTGAAATTCAGTGTAGCTTTTTCAGCACTTAAGCTGGTCCGTGTATGAGAAATAATCACAAGCTATATTACTAGGATTTTTTTTTCTCGGAAGAATTCAATTTGTGGTATGAAAGTATCGGTTTTCAGTTCATTCTGCAATTCATTCGTACAGAGTATGTGTCAAATACGTGGCCATCCTCACATGATATACTCTCTTAAGACTGCGTAACAGACTCAGTCTTAACGAATATATTCATTAATCAAATAAGGAAGTGACGGATTGTGGTTTGGAACACTCATTTCAAGGGCGTAACAGACTCAGTCTTAACGAATATATTCATTAATCAAATAAGGAAGTGACGGATTGCGGTTTGGAACACTCATGTCAAGGGCGTAACAGACTCAGTCTTAACGAATATATTCATTAATCAATAAGGAAGTGACGGATGGTGGTTTGGAACACTCATTTCAAGGGTAATACTGATGATACACAGACCAACTATTGCCAGCACGTTCCAACAGACTGACCTTGACGACTGACAATATCCAAAGTCTTCGCACCTTACGAACATAGTGTTATTATGTATCGTCAAGGGGCTTTTCTCTTGGTGTGTAACATGTGACGCGTTTGTGTGTGAACATGGTGATGTCTTCTCATCATTCACCTCTGGGCCTCGGCCCTTGGACTTGCGTCCACCTGTTTCGCTGTCTCCTCTGCAAGGGGCTTTTGGTTCCGTGTTCGAATCTGTGTACTCTGTGTACTCTGTGTCCAAGGGGCTTTCCTCCGCCTGCGTCCCTCTCTTGTCTGTTGGTTCCGTGTTCGAATCTTTGTACTCTGTGCAAGGGGCTTTCTCCGCCTGTTTTCCCACTCTCCTCTGCTGGTTCCATGTTCGAATCTTTGTACTCTGTGCAAACGTGCTTTGAGCATTAGTATAATACTCCATAACATTATTTAAAGTTGGCCAATATTGGTGTGTTATTCATGTTAGATTAAGATTCGTACTCCATAACATTATACAAAACTGGCCAATATTGGTGTATTTATCCATGTTAGATTAACATTCGCTTTGTGAGCATTAGTATGATACTCCATAACATTATATAAAGATGGCCAATATTGGTGTATTTACCTATGTTAGATTAGCATTCGCTTTGTCATTTTACTAACGCCAGCATCTAATGTAGTCTTAAAGGGGTCATGCAATAGCTTAGTACCCCTGGGTCGTTGTCGTGAACACGCATGTGGTATCAACTCTAGGTGTTGTGAGGTCACAGGAACAGTCGGTGAACATGATCATTATGCTTTAGCACTTCGTGAACGATAGCAAGTAAATGCGGCTTCCTCAAAGGTCATTAATGTAGACTTTTTTTTTTTTTTTTTTTTTTTTGGGTTTTTTTGAGGGGAGAATGGAGGGAGTTGTAGGGGGAAAAGGGGATGGGGTGGCGAAAACATGACATGGAATCAAATGCTTGCCATATATCAATCATCATACATCTCTCTCTCTCTCTCTCTCTCTCTCTCTCTCTCTCTCTCTCTCTCTCTCTCTCTCTCATAATGCTTACACCGTGTCGTTTAAACGAAGTGTGAAATATCAACATGTTGGTATTGGAACCATAATTTGGTCGTTGAAAAAAAAAAAAATTCCCGAAATGTGCGAGTCAGTAAAGTTTCACAAGTACGTCGGGATTTAGAATCACGGCTTAATTCACAGCTAGGACAAAGAATTTGATTATCAATCGTTGACAGGGGAAATGAAATATGATGAATTGGTCCTCAGAAAGATAGACTGGTTGGTTGGAAGGTGTAGGGGAGGAGAAGGAGGAATGAGAGGGGATGGGGT
>JADBJO010002735.1:250357-252857 GCA_016801955.1 Conus betulinus
TGTCAGTAACCTCACGCTCCCCCTCTGCCCACAGCATCACCATCCCGGAGTCCTGGGCTCGTTACAACGCAGGAGAACATCGCGCGGTCGCAGAAGGAACGCGCGGCGTCGGAGCGTCTGCGCGGCGAGATCGACAGCACGCTGCGGCAGTGCGCCAACGAGATGTGGGAACACTTCAACGCCGTCAACAACGCCTTCAACACCCGCATCCGCGAGACCACGGACGCCAGGAACAAGCTGCAGGCCCATCTACAGAAGGTGAGGGAGTTCCCAGGGTTTGCTGGACCTCACCCATACCAATCCAGACATTAGAAAAAAAAATGGGGGGGGGGGGGGGGGGTAGGTAGGGGGATTCTTCATTCCATAGCGGTGAAAAAGTGTTGGCTTTGTTTAGCCCTTTTTTCATACTTGCCGATACTATTTCTGCGAAGCTAGAACTACATGATACAACGTGTGCATCAAAACATAATAATGCAAACAAAACAAACAACATCAAACCAACCAGCGACACAGACAGTAGCAACCACCACCAAGAAGCAGCTATTGATCTCATCAGTGAAATAAGCAAATTAAAAAAAAAAATCTAAAGTACAACAACACCAAAAACAAAGCAAATGAAAAAAAGCAGTTTGAATAACGAAAACAATCAACAACAAGAAAATGGCATATGATATTTTTAAAATGTTTCTGTGAGAGAAACAAGAAAAAGAAAAGAAAGAAAAGAAAAATAATTTAAAAAAAAAAGAGAAGAAAATGTAGGCAATTATAGAGACTCATTCAAGTCTCTCTGCCTAGCATTCATGCACACACAGACATACATCATGTACATGCACACGTCCTACAAACCTAAAGATGTAATAAGGCAAGAATGTAGAGAAAACGGCCTCGTCAGTGTAACGCATCACGCCCACAAATGATATATCATTGCTAGATGTGGCGAGCAGGTTCCAGTGCTTGACATCAAATGACACGCCAAAGTACCAACAAGGAGACATCCCCTTTGGAGTTACGGGGCCGTCTATGGGCCGGGAACAAGAGTTACCTTACTTGTTCGTTAAGTTCTGTTCTCTCTTCCCTGCCTCGTTTGAGATGTCCATAAAATGACGGAGTCATGCTGAGTTGCCTTTGGTGTGTGTGTGTGTGTGTGTGGGACAATGCAGACGATGCAGGAGATCTTCGACATGGAGAGGAACATCGACCTGCTGCGCAAGGCCATCCAGGACAAGGAGAACCCTATGAAGGTGGCCCAGACACGCCTGGACGAGCGCACGCGCCGCATCAACGTGGAGCTCTGCAACGACCCCGTCATGAAGTCGTAAGTGGGCCTTGTGAAGAACTGCTCCGCTATCGGTGTTTGCTTCTCTGTCTGTCTGTCCGTCAGCGTTTCGCTGTGTATGTCTCTTGTCTCTCGTGCTTCTTTGGGAGAAATTTAGGCAGCTGTCTGTTATTTTGAAAGGAAAGTTCTAGTAAATCCGCAAGACATAGGCGACAAACAAATTACAGGACGAAACACGACGCGTTTTGAACTCTTGGCTCATCTTCGGGCACATGCAGGGCATTGTTCTCAGTGTTGTTGATCTTGCTTGATGAAGACCTGAGCGGTGAAAACGCGTCGTGTTTGTCCTGAATGTTGTGTAGCTTGCCTTGAAGAAGAGCTAAGAAGTCGAAATACGTCGTGTTTTGCCTTGTCATTTGTTTTGCCCCCTATGTCTGGCAGATTTACTCAAATCTTCTTAAATAAAAGAAAAATTGTCTCAGTTTCCACCTGCATTCATCTCATTTTGAAACCAGCTCTCTTGAGTAAGGACAGCAGTAGGAAATCTTTAAAACAAAATTGTGACCTTCCCCATCAGCATTGCCTTCAACTACCTCTAGATGTGCAGACTGTGGAGATATGATTCAAACAATTTTACCTAGCAGTATCATCGTCATTTGCCAATCAACTGTTCTACTTTTTTTTTTTTTTTATCTTTGATGTTGTTGTGCTGAAATTTGTTCTCCGAAGCCTCGAACATTCAGTTAGGAGTTTCAAGTAGACATAAATACCAGAAAAAAAATCATGAAGAGAATTGTTTACCTTACAGGGAATGGTTTTATGTGCTGGTCAGTCAGATTGTGTTTTTGAGTATCCAATCCAAATGTATGATTTGCTTCATCCATTATTTATCTTGTTGTAATTCTTGTGTTTGTTTCTCTCTCTCTCTCTCTCTTTCTCTCTCTCTCTCTGTCTCTCTCTCTCTCTCTCTCTCTCTCTCTCTCTCTCTCTCTCTCCTCTCTCTCTCTCTCTCTCGTCTCTCTCTCTCTCTCTCTCGCTTTGTGTGTGTGTGTGAGTGTATATTTTGGTTGCTGTCATCCAATATTAGAAGAGTTGGATTACCCCTTAAGTGTTAAATACCAGCGCAAAAAAAAAAAAGCTCGAACATAAAAACGATTCTTATCCCGCCAGGGAAAATGCAAAGAATCCATTTAACAGCCGTCCGTAACGAAATTCAACGCCTGA
>JADBJO010002735.1:257857-265357 GCA_016801955.1 Conus betulinus
TGAGTCTTATGTTTGGAAGGGGGCACTTGAGAGTGTGTTAAAGAAAGTGAGCGAGTAGTAGATGAGAAGTCTTATTCTTGGAAGAGGGCATTTGAGGGTGTGTATGAGGGGGGAAAAATTATATATATATATATATATATATAAATGCATATAGATTGTTCACATGTATGTGTCTATGAGTATGCATACCTGGATGGTGGAGATGGTGTTTGGGGTATATATATTATGCTCTATATGTTATGTTACAGATATGCTATATATGTACATGGGGTGTGCATAAGAATAAGGTGGGATTGGGAAATTGGGGGAGGGGTATAGAGAGAAAGGGATGGAGGAGAGGTCGTGGGAAAGGAAAAGAGCTGGAATGATTCAAACTAATCCATTTATCATCAATCATTTTCCTTTTTCCACTCCCAACAGGCATTTTCACACTAATGCCACCACATTATCTCACTTATGACAATGATCATCATCCTGTAGTACTGTAGATCTCACTTGTGATAATGGTCATCATCCATCAGTCATAGATCATTTCCTCTATTCCCCCAACTGGCATTAACATACTGAGGCTAGTACACTATTCCACTTTTGTAAATGACCATCATCCCACACTACTGTGAATCACACTCACACCATGACAATAATCATCATCCATCAGTCATTGTTTACCTACTTCATACCCCTAACTGGCATTATTACACCAATGCCACACATCATCCAAATTATATAACAATGATCATCATCCTACAGTACTGTTGATCTCAAATGATCCATGATCATCACCATCAGTCATCCCCCCTCCCCCCCACCCACCCTCTTCCTGAACCAGCAGTATTATACTAATGCCACCACATTATTCACTTATCACAATGACCATCATCCTACAGTATATCACTAATGACAATGATCATCACCCACAGTCATTGATATCTCCCCTTGTTTCCCAAACTGGCACCATTGTACTAATGCTACATTATTCCACCTACATGACAATGACCCTCACCCTATAGTACTGCTGATCCCAAATATTCAGCATCCATCAGTCACTGGAAATATTGTCATCCAATGATCACCTTCATACTGCAATATATATGGCAATGAGGAAGCTGACCATTTTGCAAAGGAAGGAGAACAGCAGCCCCAACTAGAACACAGGAAATCTTCTTGGAAAAAATCAAAAGTATTATCAAGGAGAACCAAAAATCAAAAAGGCAGATGGCTTGAGCAGCACCCTACTTCAACAAGAGGGATGGGCACTACAGGATGCCCAGATCAGACCTTTGTGACTGAGGACAGGGCACTTCAGGCTAAGCCATCACATGTCCACTATATTCCACAATGGCAAGTCTTCAAATCATCCATGCAGTACAGCCCAGTGACCTAGCCTGCCAACACACTGATGAAGGGAAAGCCCTATTGACCACTGGAGGGCCTTCGCCATACAGCAGCCTTCGCCAGTACCACCAGGGTTCCTACCTAAGTGAACAAGGAAGAAGACCACCCTACACTACTGTTGATCTCTAATGATCATCACCCATCAGTCATTGATTCCCACCTCAACCAGCATCATTATACTACTGCCACCACATCATTTCACCTGTGACAATGATCAGCATCCCACAGTACCTTTAGTTGCAGTTATGATTCCAGTAAGAAGAATAATTATCATCCTGTAGCACTGTTGTTATCAAATGGCCATCACCCATCAAGGTTCCCATTTTTCTTTAAATTTTAGTAACAAGAATGATTATCATCCTGCAGCACTGTTGTTATCAAATGGCCATCACCCAATAACCTTTATTATAATTATTATATATTTTTATTTATTCAGACCCCCCCCCCCCCCCCCCCCATGTGTGTGTGTGTGTGTGTGTGTGTGTGTGTGTGTGTGTGTGTGTGTGTGTGTGTGTGTGCTTAGTGTGTGTGTGTGATAGTGTTGATTTCACCTATGACAACGGTCACTATTCATCAATCATTGATCATTTCCAATTTTCTGCTCAATTGGCATTATCATACCAACACTATCATGTTAATTCACTCATGACAATGACCAACATCCTATAGCATTGTTTATCCCACGTGTGACAATGATCATCATCATCATTAAAAAAAAAAAAAAAAAAATATATATATATATATATATATATGTATATGTGTGTGTGTGAGAGAGAGAGAGAGAGAGAGAGAGAGAGAGAGAGAGAATGGGTGTGTATGTGTGTGAAAACTCCCTACAGTTAGTCTCTTTGACCATAATTCACACATAATACCCTCCCCTCTCTTCCCCCCTCCCCAACCCCACCCATTGCATGAATTTCTCCTCCCCCCACCCCCCACCCCCATCCCCACATCACGCATACGTTTGTGTGGGAGGAGGGATATGAACTCTTTATCTCTCTCTCTCCCCCTCCTTCTTTACCATCTTCCACACCCCCCACCCCCCCCCTCCATATTCTGTCCCCCCCCCCCCCTTTTCTTTTCCCCTCTCCTAACAACATCTTACCACCCATTGATCATTTCCATTCTCTTCATTACCCACACCCCCACATACAACTACCCAGACATAACTACTATCATCACCATCACCACACATTAAAATTGTTAATTTGTTTATTTATCCATTTATGTCTTTTTTATTTTTTATTTACTTATTTCATTTTATTTCCTTCATTAGTTATTTATTCATTTATTTATTGTTATGATTTTTTTATTTATTTATTTTTACTTATTTGGTGTTATGTGTGAAAATGAATGACTGTACAGCATATAAACTGTCCTTTTTGCTGCGGCCATCTTGGAAATTGTTCAAATACACAAATTTCCCTTTTTTTTTAAATAGACCTGTATCTGGTTATGTTCAAGGCATGAAATTGTCCATCTCAGCCAGATTTGGTGTTTGTAGCATTAAATGAACAATTAATGTATTCCAATTTTTGTGTCGGCCATTTTGAAAAATGCCCAAAAAACATGTTTATATACAAATTTTTTCATGGTGGCTCTAAATCAGGTTTTGTTCAGGACATAAAACTGGCCATCTCTGCCAAATTTGGTGCTTGTTGCATGAAGTGCATGATTTTTCGACATAAAACCCCCGCTACATCAAACGTCTTGTAGAGAGGTTTCAGGCCACTGGCAACGTGCAGGATCGGCCACGATCAGGCCGTCCTCGTATACCGACAGACATGCTGACCGATTCCTCCTGCTGTCTGCCCTACGCAATCGGACTGTCCCCTCATTCACCTTAAGGCGTGAGCTCCTGCAGGCTGCAAATGTCAATGTCAGTAGAAGGACAGTTTGTAACCGTTTGCACGAGTTTGGGCTGTCATCCCCGAGACCAGCAGTCCGAGTACCACTTACTCCAGCTCACCGCAGAGCACGGGCAGACTGGTGTCGTCATCACGTTCGCTGGACGAGGCCAATGGTCTCGAGTGCTGTTCACAGATGAGTCCCGCTTCACCTTGGCATTCAATGACGGCAGGACCCGAGTGTGGCGAAGGCCAGGAGAACGTTTTTGCTGACGCCACAGTTCGTGAGGTGGATCGTTACGGAGGGGGTTCTGTGATGGTCTGGGGTGGCTTCAGTCGTCAAGACAGAACTCCCCTGTACGTCATTCAAGGCATGCTGACAGGGGTGCGGTACCGTGACGAGATTGTGAGGCCCCTGATCCAGCCCGCCCTTCAGGCCATGGGTAACGCTGCTGTTTTCCAAGACGACAACGCCCGTCCACACCGAGCCCGTGTCGTGGACGATCATCTGCAGCAAGAGGGGATCATCCAGATGCAGTGGCCATCTCGCTCACCCGATCTGGCTCCAATTGAGCACCTCTGGGATGTCCTTGGACGGCGGGTAGCCCACAACCACCCCCCGCCTGTTTGAAATGGCCCAGCTCACTCTCTTTCTGCAGCAGGAGTGGCAGGCCATACCGCGGGACCTCTTCGGACCCTGGTGGACTCCATGCGTCGACGTTGTGCCGCTTGCCTGGCGGCAAACGGTGGCTACACTCGGTACTGAATGGTGCAGTTTTCAGTTGTGCCTTATGTGACGATCCTGAGGAAGGGTGATTGGACATTACAGCCCGCTGTCCGCGTTTGATTTGTTGATTTCGTGCAATGGTCCAATGAATTTGTTCTTGAATAAATTTGGAAGATTTTGCGTCCGTTCTTCTTAACATTGGCTGTAGTGTTTTGGTCTGAGAGACAGCGTTGGCAATGGCCCTTAACTTTTTGCCAGTAGTTTTAGTTTTAAGTCCCATCTTTGGTGCTCCCTCCAAGGTTAAGACCCCCCTCCCCCCCCCCCCCCCCCCCCCCCCCCCCCCCCCACACACACACACACACACTCCCCCTGCAGGTCAACCCGGCCACACCATATACAACCACGCACAGCTCGTCCCGTTGCGACCTCGGTAATGGCAGTCGACAGTGAGCGATCGACATCCAGTCTTCATGCTTTGCGATCCAGCAATGTTGTTTTGTTGTCACACCCACTTCCTTCGTCACAGGACCAGTCTGGCGATTCTGTTAATAGCCTGCTATAGTATGTCCAAGTGTCACTTTGTGTCTGCCTCTGTCTCCGTCTGTCTATTTCTGTCTCTATGCGCGCGCGCGCGCGCGCGCGCGTGTGTGTGTGTGTGTGTGTGTGTATGTGTGTGTGTGTGTGTGTGTGTGTGTGTGTGTGTGTGACAGAGAGAGAGAGAGGGAGAGAGAGAGAGATGTGTGTGTGTGTGTGTGTGTGTGTGTGTGCGTGCGTGCGTGCGTGTGTGCATGTGTGTGTGTATGTGTTTATGTGTGTGTGTGAGACAGAGAGAGAGAGAGAGATAATATGCATGTGTGTGCGTGCATACGTGCGTGCGTGTGTGTGTGTGCGCGCGCGCGCGCGCGCGCGCGTGTGTGTGTGTGTGTGTGTGTGTGTGTGATTGTGACAGACAGAGAGAATATGTGAGAGAGAGAGAGAGAGAGAGAGTATGTGTGTGTATGCGCATGCGCGTGAGCGTCCGAGTGACTTCCCTTGCTTGGCTGCCAGCAAGACGGATTTTCAAACGACGCAAAAAAAAAAAGTGTGCAATTTGTCGTGCAGAACTTGTCCATAATGCCTGTGCATGTATGGCATCCCTGTCCCACCACCTCTAGAAAGTGCCCGCAACACTCGGATGTAGGAATCATCACTGTCTTCCTTCCAGACTGAAGGCAGAGGGTACCACACGGCAGTCATACTTCGACTGATACCATTGAGTCCATCTTCACAGCCACCGCAGAGTGTAACTGTGGTGTGTTTTCGCAAAACTGTTTGTCGCAGAGACAAGAAGAGAGCCGAGGCGCACAGGGATTCAGGGACTCTACAACGTAAGGCAAGTCCATCCTCTCCCCCCCCCCCCCCCCCCCCCCCCACCCCCCCACTTCCCACCCCCCTCTTCCTCGTAACTCCCAAGTTTGTGTTACAGTAAACAGAATACGACTGCATTTGACTTAAAAAAAAAAAAAAAAAAATTAAAAAGAAAAGTGATTAGTTTCTCAAGACAGTGCGACAGATTACAGGAAAAAAAAAAAAATCGGAAATTTTCTTCGATTTCCACCTGCATTTGACACGTTTAGAGGCGATAACTTAATTCAGTGGGTTGATGAACGTGCGCAAAGATAGTCTGCATATACATCATTTGATGCAACCCAATCGACAGTGATAGAGCTCCGAAAAAGAGAGAAGACATGGATAGTGCAAACTGTGATGTGTCAGTTAACGTGACATGGTCACACACACACACACACACACACACACACACACACACACACACACACACGCACACACACGTACGCACACACGCACACACACACACACACACACACACACACACACACACACACACACACATAGGTGACACATTTTACACTACACTGGAGACGGATGAGGACACACCTTACTCTGACATCGAGTCAGCGTTGACAGTGTGACGGACGATCCATCGTTGAAGCAACATAGTGGGAAGACCATGTGTCAGCAAAGGATGGCTTGTTTAGAAGACAACGCAGAAAGAAAACGATGGACCGTCTTCTCGCCAGTATTCCGTGAGTACAGAAAGGACAGTGTGTGTGTGTGTGTGTGTGTGTGTGTGTGTGTGTGTGTGTGTGTGTGTGTGTGTGTGTGTGTGTGTGTGTGTGTGTGTGTGTGTGTGTGTGCGTGCGCGCACGTGTGAGTGCTGGGGGAAAGGGAATCCTTTTTGGATATCTGGATCTGGATACTTCTTAAAGTGATCTTATTAAAAAAAAAAAAAAAAAAAAAACAACCAACCAACCAACCAAACAAAACAAAACGAAAAAAGCACGATTGCCATTGTACCGCATTGTTTTATTAAGGAATAGTTCGCTGTTTCCTGTTGTGTGCTAAATAACCTCAACATGGATTCCATGTCGCGTGGAGAGTTATGTATCCATTGCAACGACAGGTATATTTGCTTCAATCGATTTTCATTTGCGTCCCTTCCCCCTTTTATATCCCCCTTTCCCACTTCTCCCTCGCCCCTTCCATTTTCGAATTGTGCATGGCTTCGAGTCCTTGAGTCTTTGACTCTCTCTCTCTCTCTCCCTCTGTGTGTGTGTGTGTGTGTGTGTGTGTGTGTGTGTGTGTGTGTGTGTGTGTGTGTTTGTATGTCCGTGCGTGTGCGCACGCGTGTGTGCATGCATGTGGGAACGCCCGAGTGCATTTGTTATCTTTTATCTATCTGTCTGTCTGCCTGTCTGTCCGTCTGTCTGTCCATCCGTCCGTCCGTCCGTCTGTCTGTCTTTCTGTCTCTTCATATGTGTGTGTGTGTGTGTGTGTGTGTGTGTGTGTGTGTGTGTGAGAGAGAGAGAGTGAGAGAGAGAGAGAGAGAGAGAGAGAGAGAGCGGGCTCGCGCAGTCACTGGCCAGAATAAACTATAGTAGGCCCACGTGAGGGTCATGAAATGTGTGAGTCTCCCATCTATAGTGGATGAAGGCGCTTGCTATCAACGTGTACCCGCGAACGGCACCATTTTTTTAACGCCCTGATTGATTCAGCGTTGCGCCGGAGCACGACTCTCCCTTGTCGCTTACCTCCCTGGCATCGCTCGCCTATTGACCAGACCAAGAAGTCAGAGACAGGCTGCACACCACAAATGAATGTACCAAAGGCCGTGCTTAAGGAGTCGAGTATTTATAGACTGGCGCACTTCGATTGTTTTAAGATTCTTCTTCTTTTTTTTTTCTTTTCTTTTTTTTTTTTTTACATTGTGTGTGAGAGTTGATTCGCCATATTCTTTCCTATGGCCATCAAGGTACAAGCCTTGGTGGTTCACACACACACACACACACACACACACACACACACACACACACACACACACACCACACACACACAGAGAGAGAGAGAGAGAGAGAGAGAGAGAGAGAGAGAGAGAGAAATATTAAAATCAAAGAAATAGAACTATTTTTTGGAGTTTTCTAGCTGGCGCAAAGATAGGGTCACCGGTGAGTGCAAAGGCCCGAAATGTGACGT
>JADBJO010002736.1:0-2500 GCA_016801955.1 Conus betulinus
TTGAGAGGAGAGGAAAAGAGATGGATGACCATATGATTTACGAATTGTGTCAATTCCGCTCGGACCGGACAGCTGAGTAACACACACCACACACACACAAACACACACAAACACACACACACCACCCAAAACCACGCATCCACAACACGCACGAACACACACCTATCTATGTAACTATCTATGTATCTAATTTTCTCTCTTTTCTATCTGTTAAGGTCTATGATGGATCGATAGAGAGATAGACCGAAGATACAAGGGTTAGATATGGATATAAAATACATTACATACACACACGCCATAAATACATCGTGACCACATAGTTACCTAGGTACATGCAACCACAACACACACACAAACACACACACACACACACACACACCTATTATATTATATATATATATAGATATATATATATATATAGATGGTTGTTAATCTTTGAGTTTTAAAAGTGTATAAAGCCTCTAAAACCAAAATTATATATTATATATAAAAGACACACACACACACAACACACACACACACACACACACACACACAACACCCACACACCAAACACACACACTACACCACCTTACCACACTGGAACGGCCCACAGTAATTCTTAACAGTAAACATTCCCGTGGTTAGTAAACCCCGAAAAAGTTGTGATAAATGCTCGGTAGCAAAACAAATGGGCCAAAGTGCACCGACTGTATCGTTCTGTTAGACCTTACTGACTTCATTACTATGTCTCTGTTGCTCCCAACTCTCCAGTAAATGCAAGACAACATAAACGGGCAAAAGTGAGACCAGACAGGCCGGGAAGGCCAAAGTGACGGAGTCAGATTTTATAACAGCAGAGGGTGAAATAAAAAGCAAAAAAAGTGGTCAAGGGGTAGGTCAGTGGGGGAAATGTGTATCAAACATTTCTGTCAATACGGTAATCACACGTCCAGTCCGGACCACTAACAACAAAAGAAAGAATCGATATATTCCACTCACAAACGTTACACATGTATTTCAAGCTGGCTTTTGAACAAGGTGCACCACAATAAAACAAGACGAATTTACAATTCAAAAACAATACGTTACATTGTTCTGTCTTTATTTAAGTGATCGTATATGCTTCACATTTCTTCATTAATATTGAAAGAGTGTAGATATGTGGTTTTTTAGCGTTTAAAAGGCAGTCTGTTGTGAGTTGTGTGTTTCTCATACACTTGCGCCTGGCGATGGGCATGTTTTTAGGATTGTCTTTTCCTGTAAAGGGAACTTTCCGCCGTTTGCAAAAGTGAGTCGACCTGCGAACTATGTTTGCAGGGAGCAGATTACAAAGGCACGCACGCGCGCACGTGTTGTTGTGATGTGTGTGTGTGTTGTATTGTTGAGAGTTGACTGTAGTGCGGAATCTTTGAGGCCTGTTCCGTAGATTGTTCCGGATCCTAAGAAAGTCTTCATCCGAGCAGATCGGAGGGAGAGTCCGAGAGTCGAGCTTTGTGTCAATTTCCCTCGGACTGACAGCTGTTAAAGAACACAACACACACACACACCACACACACACACACACACCAGACACACACACACGCACGCACACCACACACCTATCTATGTAACTATCTAGGTATCTAATTTTCTCTTTCTATCTGTTAAGGTCTATTGATGGATCGATAGAGAAATAGACAGATACAAGGTTAGATATGGATATAAATACATACATACACACATAAATACATGTGCTCATAGTTACATAGGTACATGCAACATATATATATATATATATATATATATATATATATATATATATATCTATATCTATAAGACACACACACACACACACACACACACACACACACACACACACACACACTCTTCCCACTGAAGGCCCACAGTATATCTTAACAGTAACATCCAGTGTAATCTGCGGAAAAGTTGTGATAAATGCTCGTAGCAAAACAAATGGGCCAAAGTGACGACTGTATTCGTTCTGTTCGACCTTACTGACTTCATTACTATTTCCTCTGTTGCTCCATCTCTCCAGTTATGAAGACAACATAAACGGGCAAAAAGGCAGACAGGGAAGGCAAAGTGACTGAGTCAGATTTTATAACAGCAGAGGGTGAAAATAAAAAGCGAAAAAAAGTGGTCAAGGGGTAGGCCAGTGGAGGGAAATGTGTATCAAACATTTCTGTCAATACGGTAATCCACCAGCCAGTCCGGACCACCTAACAACAAACGAAAGAATCGATATATTTCCCTCACAAACGTTCACATGTATTTAAGCTAGCTTTTGAACAACTGCACACAAGAAAACAAGACCGAATTTACAATTCAAAACAATACGTCACATTGTTCTGTCTTTTATGTAAGTGATCGTCTACGCTTCACATTTTTCATTAACATGAAAGCGTGTAGATATGTGGTTTTAGCGTTAAATGCAGTCTGTTGTGAGTTGTGTTGGCCATACATTTGCGGCTCGCGATGGGCATGTTTTTAGGATGTCTTTTCCTGTAAAGGGAACTTC
>JADBJO010002736.1:12500-15000 GCA_016801955.1 Conus betulinus
GATGGATGGATGGATGGACGGATGGATGGAGGATGGATGGATGTGATGTCCTTCTGGTTGTGTCGTCAGCCAACTTGCTTGTGTGTTCCTGTTCACATGCGTTTCTCTGATCCCTGGTTTGAAATTCTCTTTTTTTGTTCACTTTTTGCAGATTCGGCGAGGTCAAGGGATGATGAAAACGACAAGAACAATGATGACGGTGATTGCGTTTGCTTTTGTTGTTGTTGTTGTCGTTTCTTCTTCTTCTTCTTTTTCTACTTCTTCTTCTTCTTCTTCTTCTTCTTCGTCGTCTTCGTCGTCGTCGTCGTCGTCGTCGTCTTCGTTGTCGTTGTCTTCTTCTTCTTCTTCTTCTTCTCCTTCTTCTTCTTCTTATCTTCTTCATCGAGCGTCGTCGTCGTCTCCTCCTCCTCCTCCTCCTCCTCCTCCTTCCTCCTCCTCCTCCTCCTCCTCCTCTTCTTCTTTTTTCTTCTTCTTCTTCTTCTTCTTCTTCTTCTTCTTCGTCGTCTTCGTCGTCGTCGTCGTCGTCGTCGTCGTCTTCTTCTTCTTCTTCTTCTTCTTCTTCTTCTTCTTCTTCTTTCTTCTTCTTCTTCTTTCTTACCTTCAGCAATCCCTCATTGGAGACGAATGTAGTTGCGTCCTTCAGATTTTGTTTTCTGCTTGGCGTGTAGTCTGTTGTGCACTGAACTCACGTTCTTTCCTTTCCACAGTGAAAGAAATGTGTGCACGTGCGTGCGCGCCGGCGTGTGTATGTATGTGTGTGTGTGTGGTGTGTGTGTGTGTGTGTGTGTGTGTGTGTGTGTGTGTGTGTGTGTGTGTGTGTGTGTGTGTGTGTGTGTGTGTGTAAACAAAACAAAAGCAAAGCAAACAGAAAAAAAGATACAGACGAATACACACACAAAACCTCAATTGTTCTAAATCTGGGCCCCCAGCTCCAACTTTTTACAGACTCTTTCTTGGGGTGTGGATTAAGAAGGAAGATATACATCAAATGATTGATTGAGCTATGCCAAATTTGAAATCATGTACTTTACGGACAATGTGACCTAATCCGAAACTGGCAACAAAACACGAGGGGAACAAACATTTCTGAACAACAAAACAACAAACAACACACAACAACAACAACAACAACAACAAAAACCCGACCAATGAAATTCTGATGGACTTTCCAGGACTTCGGACATTAAAGAAACAGGATGAGAAAGAAAAAAAAAAAATCGTTCTTTCCTACGCCATTGCAGATAACTACTTGCGACGTTGAAAACGGCACTTTGAGTGGAGTTGCAACTTCCTTTCTTTCTCCATGTTAACGCAGTCAGCTCGTTTGTTTCAGTCAGTTTCAATTTGGAGTGACTACAGACAGAAATTGAAACAAACTAAGAGAAGATTTACTGTTCCGCCAAAGAAAGACGCACAGGAGATTACAAAACAAAACACGAAGCATTTCGACGTCTTTGGTTTTCCTCACAACTGAAATGGATAACGTAAAGCAAGCTGTGAAACAATGAAGGGTAGCAATCTAGCATGGCTTAAGAAAAATTTTTTTTAGTTCATTCCATTTTGAGCCCAATTTGAGGAGACAGTGATTGTTGGTTCTGCATTTTCGTTGTCTTGATTGTTGTTTTTCTTGCCTGAGCAAGACCGAAGATGTCGAAACGTGTCGTATTTTGTCTTGCAATTTGTTTGTCTCTTTTGTTCGGTGGAAACGTGAATATTCTTTTAGATATGCTTCGTGTAAATAATGCCACGACGTACAGAAATTAAACAAGGGTGGTCGTTTTTTCTTATTTTTTTGGCGAATACGATGGATCAGAAACCTTTTATATTATTTCTTACAAATCATGAAATACTGATGAAATAAATCGCAAACAGTTTAAAGCCTACACAAAAATTACAACATCGAGACAACTCATCAACAGATCGGCCCAAACTGACCAAAGCCCTAACAATGGCAATAAGTGTTGCCGTGAAAATGGACAAATCTCTCTCAAGATGATATTCTTTTTGTACTTCCAGCTCTCATAGAACAGGGAGGACTTTAGAATGGGAACGAAGAAATGCTCTCTCTCTCTCTCTCCTCCCCTCTCTCTCTCTCTCTCTCTCTCTCTCTCTCTCTCTCTCTCTCTCTCTCTCCTCTGTGTGTGTGTGTGTGTGTGTGTGTGTGTGTGTGTGTGTGTGTGTGTCGTCCGTGGTCAAAATGTGTACCACTCGCTCCAGACAAAACTGCTGCGCCGATCTTTCTGAACATTTGTAGGTATGTTCATTATGGGTCACGAATAATGCCCAATGTTTTAAGTATACCGTTACCGCCGTTAGTAACAGTTGTAACGGTTTTTCTTCTTCATGGAATATCTCAGAAAGTACTTGCTGATCTCTGTGAAAATTAGCAGGTATCTTCATTATGGGTCACGGATGATGCCCGGTGTTTTAGTTTACCGTTATAGCCGTTACTACCGGCTGTAACGGCCCATAACGGTTTTTCTTCTTTATGGAATATCTC
>JADBJO010002736.1:27500-30000 GCA_016801955.1 Conus betulinus
TTTAACACAACGGTGAAAGGACAAAAAAAAAAAAAAAAAAAAAAAAGAAACGAATACCGAAAGACACAAAATCTTGAAAGGTCCAACACTTTCCATTGTAAACAATCCAGACAAGAGTGAACATTGATTGGAAGTTCGTGTTTTTGGTAGCGTTTTTTCGCATGCGTCACCCCTACTCCCACCCAACAACAAAAGAGAGAGAGAGAGAGAAGAGAGAGAGAGAGAGAGAGAGAGAGAGAGAGAGAGAGAGAGAGAGAGAGGCCTTCTGTTTGAAATATTTTCTTTCCACCTGCATTCGAATGTGTGCCGGAAGATAATGGCGTCACGAACAAAAACGAAGTTCTGCGGATGTTTCTGAGATTTTTTTGGCCAAGCACACGGCACAGGCGATGAGATCTGCACCTCGGGGAAACAAAGAAAATAAACAAAGAAGAGACAAACAAAGAAACGGAGGCTTGGGAACGGCATGTGTGAAGGTCATTGATCGTCACTCCAAATGACAAGGGTGGTTTCTTGGTCCGGCCTGACGTTAATGGTGCATTGGGTGGAGAATGGGCTTTTTTTTTTTTTTTTGCCCCGGATTTCTCTTTGTTTCTCTCGGTGTCTCACTCCGTCTGTCTGGCTGGGTTGGCTGTTGTGTCTGTCTGGCTATCCATATGTTTGTCTGTCTATCCATATGTTTGGCTGTTTGCCTGTCTCTGTCGCTCTGTCTGTCTGTCAGTCAGTCTGTCTGTCTTTCTGTCTGTCTGTCTCTGTCTGTCTGTCTGTATGTCTCTCGCTCTCTCCCTCTCTCTCTCTCTCTCCCCTCCCCCTCCCCCTCTCTCTCTATGCATCTCTCTGTCTCTGTCTGTCTGTCTCTCCACCCCCCCCCCCTCTCCCTCTGCATCTCTCTGTCTCAGTCTCTCTGTCGGTATGTCTCTCTCTCGCGCGCGCTCTCTCTCCCCACCCTCCTCTCTCTCCCTCTCTCTCTCTCTCTATCATGTGTTTACTGTTGTAAATTGATGGATTGTTTGCTGTTTAGTAATAGCTGTTGTGTGGTGCTTTACCAGAATTAAAAAAGATAGATGCCATCTCTCTCTCTCTCTCTCTCCTCTCTCTCTCTCTCTCTCTCTCTCTCTCTCTGTCTCTGTCTCTCATTGTTTAGAGTTGCTTACTGATGCAATCCATTTGTTAAAGAAATACCACTGTTGTGGGTACCGATACTGCAAAAAAAAAAAATAAATAAAAAAAAAAAAAAATAAAAAGAAAGTCAATTCCTTTTCTCTGTCTCGGTCTCTCCGTATCCCCCCCCCTCTCTGTCTATGATTCTGTCTCTGTCTGTCTGCCTGTCTGTCTGTCTCTTCTGTCTCATGTCAACAGTTACTTATTGATCTCAGTGTCAGTGTTTGATCAGAAACCGTGCAGTGTGCAGCATACACATATTGAGGAAAAGGAATTCTCTCTCTCTCTCTCTCTCTCTCTCTCTCTCTCTCTCCCTCCTCTCTCTCTCTCTCTCTCTCTATCTCTCTCTCTCTCTCTCTCTCTGTGCGCACTAACGTTTGAAGGAATGTGTGCGTGTGTGTGTGTGCGTGTGTGTGTATATATGTATGTGTGTGTGTGCATGTTTTTGTGTGGATGCATTGTGTGGTGTGCGTGGTATGTATGTGTATGTGTGTGTGTGTGTGCGTGCGTGCGTGCGTGCGTGCGTGCGTGCGTTGCGTGGTGCGTGAGTGTGTGCGTGCGTGTGTGTGTGTGTGTGTGTGTGTGTGTGTGTGTGTGTGTGTGCACGCGCGCGTATGTACTTGTGTCTGTGTGTGGTGTGTGTGTGTGTGTGTGTGTGTGTGTGTGTGTGTGTGTGTGTGTGTGTGTGTGTGGTGTGTGTGCGTGAGTGCTTGCGTGCGTGCGTGCTTGCTTGCGTGTGCGTGGGTGTGTGTGGTGTGTGTGTGTGTGTGTGTGTGTGTGTGTGTGTGTGTGTGTGTGTGTACAACCATGGATTAATCTCACTATGAATTGGTTTCAGTCAGCAGCCAGTGAGTGTGTGGTGTGTGTGTGTGTGTGTGTGTGTGTGTGTGTGTGTGTGTGTGTGTGTGTGTGTGTGTGTGTGTGTGGTGTGTGTGTGTGCATGCACGTGTGTGAGTACGAGTGCTTGCTTGAGTGTGTGCGTGCGTGCGTGCGTGTGTGTGTGTGTGTGTGTGGTGTGTGTGTGTGTGTGTGTGTGTGGTGTGTGTGTGTGTGTGTGTGTGTGTGTGTGTGTGTGTGTGTGTGTGCGTGCGTGCGCGCGCGCGCGCGCACGCATGATTGTATGTATGCTATCTGACGGAGCAAGGAGCTGGCAATGACCTATGAATTCGACACGGAGATGGGATTGAGATGTATCTGCTGGACACAGCTGATAGGACTACTGTCTTCCTGTAGAAGAAAAGAACACTTCTGTCTGAAAAAAAAAAAAAACCCAGATGAGGCGGACATCTTGTCTGACAGAGACAGATGAGACTGACATCTGCCTGAAGGAGAAAGATAT
>JADBJO010002736.1:42500-45000 GCA_016801955.1 Conus betulinus
GTGTCATCCATACCAATGGCCAACTGGCCTTCTCTTCCGAAAGTTGGTGATGGGATTTGACGTGTGTGCAAGATGTTGTGCGTGCGTTCACACAAGGAACCTCGGTTTATAGTCTCATTCGGACTGCATAGGGAATGGAGTCAGAACCAATGTTAACTCCGAGGGAAAAATCCCTCTTGTGCCGAAATTCGAACCCGTAACCTCAGGATCACGAGTTCGGCGCTGTACCAACTGAGCTACTCCAGCCCATGTCGTCATCTTCGCTGTTTGCTACTTTTGGGACGACCAAACCCCACATCACTTCCCCAACACTTGAACATGAACAAACAAAACAAAAGCCAAACACTCTTACACATTTTCCCCCTTGGTCTTTGAATTCACGGTTCGATGTCCAGATTTTCAAGGAATCTAGATTGATTTTGTTTCCCCATGCAGCGTTTGGAATGAACACGCTCGCATGCGTCTGTCCAAAGGGGAGAGAGAGAGAGAGAGAAAAAAAAAAAAAAAAAAAAAAAAAAAAGGAAAGAAACAGAGTCCTGCTTTTGGGGATCGATCGTGTTGCAAGAGGTCTCGCGAGATCTCGCGTTAAAGCACTTTGCCAGAACGGACCGGAAGGGCACGCCGGAAATGGAGAAGCTAGGGAGAAAAGCAAGAATTCGCCTCTTGATGATGGCGTGGGGGTGTGGTGGGGTGGATGCGTGCGTGCGTACATATATGAGAGAGAGAGAGAGAGAGAGAGAGAGAGAGAGAGCGAGAGAGAGAGCGATGTGTGTGTGTGTTTGTGTGCGTGCGTGCACACATTTGTGTGTGTATGTGTGTTTGCATGCGCAAACTCTCTGTGTGTGTGTGTGTGTGTGTGTGTGTGTGTGTGTGTGTGTGTGTGTGCGTGCATGCGTGCGTGCGTGCGTGCGTGCGTGTGTGTGTGTGTGTGTGTGTGTGTGTGTGTGTGTGTGTGTGTGTGTGTGTGTGTGTGTGTGTGTGTCTGTGTCTGCGCGCGCGCACGCGCGCGAGTACGACGTTGTGCCAAAATCGGGGTTGGGAAAGACCTGGGTTACAGAGGAGCAGTAAAAAAAAAAAAAAAAAAAAAAAAAAAAAAAAAAATGACCGGAGTCCGCAGAGGAGACAGGAAAATGTGATGCTTATACACTCTCCAATGCCATGTATGGTAACCCCCACCAAAACAAAAGTACAATGAGAAGCTCGATATTATAAAAGATTGAGATGGATATGAAATGACGTATGGAGAGAGAAAGCACACAAACAGGGAAGTTAAGCCATCATCCAGAAATCAGGAACTGACAAACAAACATTTGACAGAAACGAATCAGAAGAAATTATGAAAGAAAGAATAAACAAAGCAAACAAACAAACAAACAAAAGTCGGAAAAAAAAGAAAGAAAAACAAAGGAAAGAAATGAAATACCGTGAAATGGAAATGAATGTAGAAAAAAGACGGAAGGAAAACTTTCCAAGATGGATAGAGCGTGCAGAAAGAAAGAAATTGAAAGAAAGAAGGAAAGGAGAAAAAAAAGACAAAACATGGAAATATAAAATCATATGAAGGAAGCTGATTTTAAAACTAACACAGAGACTTAGTTTATCCCTTTTTCAGACTACACACACACACACACACACACACACACACACACACACACACACACACACACACAACCACACACACACACACACACACACACACACACACACACACACACACACGCACGCACGCACAGCGTCCAAACACACACCTCCCTCACAATCAAGCTGCCGAACAGGCCTGAAATTTCATCCTCCGGGCAAGAGCCGCACGACAGATTGGTGCCCAGGTTGACTCAGTTCGTCAGAGCTAAACGGGTATGCCAGCGTTTGCATAATCCTGCTAACCTACAACAAATAAACCACCATCGGCACAGCCCAATATGGGTCAACACAAAAATCAATGCCGGAGGCTCCGCTGAGACCAACCAAGGCAAGACTGAATCCGATGGGAGTTTTGACCTAATTCCAAGAAATTTCAAATGTAATTAACAGCGAACCGACAAGAAAACGCAGACAAACCAATCACAAGACAAAAACGCGACGCGTTTCGACCTCTTATGTCTTCTTCCAGGCAAGATACAAAGCACTCAGGACAACGAAAATGAACGAGCAATCACTTATCTTCGTGCACTTCAGCGCAACATGGACGTTGACTGAAAACAGCGTGAGTGGACAGCCTCGTTTTCATTCAACGCCTATGTCGCGCTGAAGTGAATGAAGATTGGTGATTGCTCGTTCATTTTCGTTGTCCTGAGTGGTTTTGTATCTTGCCTGCAGAAGACCTAAGAGGTCGAAACGCGTCGTCGTTTTGCCTTGTGATTGGTTTGTCTGCGTTCTCCTGGCGGTTCGCTATTAATTACATTTGAGATGTGGGTTAGAGTTCCGCCTGCAGTCGCCTCACTTTGCAAGTAGATCTAATTCCATGAGTTCGGCAGCTCTGGCATTAACACGCTTGACATCA
>JADBJO010002736.1:55000-57500 GCA_016801955.1 Conus betulinus
ACAAGTAAACTCTGTCTGTCTGTATGTTTGTCTGTCTGTGTGTTTGGGTCTCTCTCTCTCTCTCTCTCTCTCTCTTCTCTCTCTCTCTTCTCTCTCTCTCTCTCTCTCTTCTCTCTCTCTCTCTCTCTCTCTCTTCTCTCTCTCTCTCTCCTCTTTCTCTCTCTCTCTCTCTTCTCTTCTCTCTCTCTCTCTTCTCTCTCTCTCTCTCTCTCTCTCTCTCTCTCTCTCTCTCTCCCTGAATCTATAATCTATCTTTTCCTCCTCCATTTTTTTCCCCTCAAATGGAAGAGATGGATAATGTCCAAAAAAAAGGCAAATAAGTAAAATTGAATCAGATAAAATATGGTGAAATTAACGAAACGAAACAACTCGAAATTAAAGAAAAATAAACCCCAAAACGAATGAGACGTTCACGGAGTAAACTCGATCAATGGGAATTCGCATGCAGGAGATTAGGAAGCATCGTTTTATCATGGCTTGATCGATGTNTAACGAAACGAAACAACTCGAAATTAAAGAAAATAAACCCCAAAACGAATGAGACGTTCACGGAGTAAACTCGATCAATGGGAATTCGCATGCAGGAGATTAGGAAGCATCGTTTATCATGGCTTGATCGATGTTAGGGACAAGCAGATCATGAAAACAAAAAGAGAGAGAGAGAGAGAGAGAGAGAGAGAGAGAGAGAGAGAGAGAGAGAGAGAGAGAGAGAGAGAGAGAGAGAGAGAGTGAGACAGAGAGAGAGATAGAGAGAGTGAGACAGACAGAGAGAGAGAGAGTGAGACAGAGAGAGACAGAGAGAGAGACAGAGACAGAGAGAGACAGAGACAGAGAGAGAGAGACAGACAGACAGAGAGAGAGACAGAGAGAGAGAGAGAGAGAGAGAGAGAGAGAGAGAGAGAGACTGAAAAATCTATTTTTTTCCAGAGTGAATTAAGCGATTTCACATTCTTTTTTTTCTACCTAGCCCAGGGGAAAACGAAGAGAGAGAGAGAGAGAGAGAGAGAGAGGGCGGAGTGAGAGGAGAGAGAGAGAGAGAGAGAGAGAGAGTCCCCCCCCTCTCTTTCTCTCTAGCTTTATGTGAAACAATTGGTGACCCAGACTAGAGCAAAACAAGCTCTGGTGCTAGTTTTACTGAACATATCATGCGACACAATATGGGTACAACAGGGAGACGCACGCAGCTCTTTACTTTTACGTTTGTTTATCGATGAAACAACCCTGGATATAACAGAAAAAAAGGAGAGCACAGTGAAACATTAGCTTCTAACTATAGTGAATTGTTATTGGCAAATGGCACTGCTCTTAGTTTCTGAATCGCCAGCTGGTTTTCAAGCGTAGTTAAATGATTTACGGAGCGCAGCTTCAACTTCAGGTCAAAGTTAGAATTAAAAAGAACAAATCTGGAAAAAAAAAAATTATAATTAGTGAGTTCGCCAGACAACCGTGACAAATAATACGCAAAGTAAGTTTTGTCCTGTAATTTGTTTGTCCCTGTTGTGCAGCGGACTCACCAATGATTAAAAAAAAAATGGTATCAGTGTCCGCTTGCAGTCACCTCCTGTAGAAACTTAAAAGAGCAATGTTGTCGTATTAAAACAGAAAAAGAGGTAAACTTGCAGAGAGAGAGAGAGAGAGAGAGAGAGAGAGAGAGAGAGAGAGAGAGAGAGAGGTGGTTTCTTAATGGGCAGGAAATGATGGTGGGAAACTATTTGAATAAGCATTTTATATCTATATTTTCCTCAAGGATTCGTTTTGTACGCAAGTTCAATCTATGGCTATATACGATGCTGAAACATAGCGACTGGATAAGGCTATCGCGCTCGTAAAAAAAAGAGTCCATTTCTTTTCATCAAAGACATTTTTGCGGAGCGGATATAAATGCCAAATGATTTACTTTACGGAGAAACAGGGTGTTACTCTGTTTATGTAAATAACGTCTGTTCAGTGTATTAGAAATTGGCAGAAAGTATTACGTGTGAATGGAAATATATCATCTGTAAAAGCTTATAGTACACTAATAGGGCTGGACTAAGGTGGAGAATATGCGTGAGTTTCAAGTTTTCTGGGGAAAAAAAAATTAAATTATTCCAGAATGAGTTTAGAATGGTAAGCTTTTATTCGGGGGGTTGAAAATATGAATACATTTTAGCATGAATTTCGCCACAGGCTTATTTAAAGATTACCGGTGGCAAAACTGGAATGAACATGTTCAAGATTGTAGCAGATTTTCTTTGTATAGAACCCTCAAATCATCTAGGGGCTGTGAAAACTATCTTCTTATCAATATTGAAAGATACATCGAATGACGCGTATTGAATGTACTAGTGGGAAATTTGAAGTGGGAGTGACTGGCGTTACAATACACCGTGGTCAATGTCATAACGTGTCAATCATTTCTTTGACATGCCCCGTAGGCAAAGAAGCAGAAGGAGGTGAAGTACACACATTTTGTTTTGTTACCTTAGTCTCGGTGATCTTAGGCAAGAATAATTTCCAC
>JADBJO010002736.1:62500-77500 GCA_016801955.1 Conus betulinus
TCTGCCTGTCTGTCTCCCTCTCTCTGTATGATTCTTTCTAAATTTGTCAGTGTCTGTCATTGTCTGTCCTTCTGTCTGTCAGACACTCTGCTTCCTTTTCTTCTACCTGTCTGTCCTGTCTAGCATTCTCTGTATGCATCAACTTAATGCTCTCTCTCTCTCTCTCTCTCTCTCTCTCTCTCTCTCTCTCTCTCTGTCCGACCCCGCCCCCTCCCCCTCTCTCTCTCCCCGCTGGCTGCCTGTTCCCCTTCTTTCTCTTTCACACACACACACACACACACACACACACACACACACACACACACACACACACACACACACACACACACACACACACACACACACACACAACACACACACACACACACACACACACACACACACTCACACTTACACGCGCGCGCGCGCGCGCACACACATACACACACACACACACACACACACACACACACACACACACACACACACACACACACACACACGCACGCACACACACACACACCACACACACACACAGAAAAACACACACGCACACACACACACACACACACACACACACACACACACACACACACACACACACACACACACAGAAACACACATACACACTCACTCTCTCTCTCTCTCTCTCTCTCACTCACTCACACACACACACACACACACACACACACACACACACACACACACACACGCATACGCACGCACACACACACACAAACACACTCACTCACACACACAGAAGCACACACATATACACACGCGCGCGCGCACACACACACACGCACGCACACACACACACACACACACACACACACACACACACACACACACACACACACACACACACACACACACTCCAGTCTTGGAACCGTCCCTAGCAAGCCCCTAACACACTCTTTCCAACTCAGGAGTATTCATCCGCGTAATCCCCCCCCCCCCCCCCCCACTTTCCCCTCTCCCCAGGACACCCTTTGCCTCCACCCCTTCCCCCTCCTTCTCCTTTCCCCTTCATCTCTTCTCCTCTTGCACATCACTCATCGATTTTTCTGTCCGGCCGCTGCTTTTGGTGATAGATTGCATCTGGAGAGAGTTGGACCTTTTTTTCCTTCCACAGGAGCGGGGCAGCTTTACCACACACGCACATGCTGATGCCCCGGCTTCAGTTTAATGCCGGCGCAGCCACCACCCACCACCACCACCACCACCGCCACAACAACAACAACAACAAAAAACAACAAACAGCAAGAATCGCATCATCGCCAAAAAACCTGAAAAGTAAGATCTACCGTCGTATAAGAAGTTATGGTCTACAATCAAGTCATGTTGAAAACCTTGTCAGTCACACGTTGGGGCGCATTGCATGCTGGGGTTTGAAAATACTGATGGGATGAAGGAGTGACGTATCTGGCATTTTGTATTTGGCATAGAAACAACTTGTGCAAATCCAGACTCGACGGCTCTCTCTACAGACGTCCTCGTCAGGAAGGTTCAACGAAGAGCTGCGGGATCTATGAATAAAAAAAAAAAAAAGAGGCAGAGCGAGATACATATCAAAGACTGGAAGAAAATACCTGGAAAAAAAAAAAAAAAAAAATCCTAGAACTAGTAGAAGACATCATCATCAACAACATACATATCTTTCATAAGAATAGGAACAGCATGAATCTTCTCCACTTTCCATGTTCCAATCTTTCATGCCCACCCCACACCCCCCTCCCCTCCCCTCTCGAAAAACATTCACACTTTGTGACCCGTCCCAGCGTAAACTGAGTCGTTCAATTCATCTAATAGACAGCAAAAATAACCATCCCTTGTTGTGTATGTAGACGACATGTTCATGGAACCAAAAGACGTACAAGCTTAGAACAGGGGCGGTGATTTTGACCCAACACCTCCTTTTGTTTCTCCTCCTCCTTCCCCTCGCCAGTTTCTGGCTTCAAAGAGGTGCCAATGAACTTGAATAATCTATTTATTTCTGGAAGCAAAAATTAAAATCTTTCCGCCTCGTGGAAGGTTTGCTTTGCTTATGATTTTCAAGGATTTGGAGAGCACTAGGAAAGAAAAGAAATATTCCCTAAAAAATAAAAAACAAAACAAAACAAAACAAAACAAAACAAAACAAAACAAAAAAAAACACACACAAAAAACGAGTCAAGGAACCAAACAAACCATGCGTCTAGACAATGTGTGCGCTGGGAGTTAGCGTTGTTGCATCTTCTGATTCTTTTAAAAGAGATGCTTGAAATCTCCCAACATACGACATGATAAAGATACATGCAAAGACACACACACACACACACACACACACACACACACACACACACACACACACACACACACGCGCGCACGCACGCACGCACGCACGCACACACACACACACATACACACACAGGCAAACACACACACACACACACACACACACACACACACACACACACACACATATACACACACACAGGCAAACACATACACAAACACACACACACACACACATACAAACATGCGCGCGCGCGTGCACACACACACACACACCCACAGCCACACACACACACACACACACACACACACACACACACACACACACACACACACACACACACACCAACACACAGACGCAAAACACAGACACAAACACAGACACAGACACAACAGAGAGAGAGAGAGAGAGAGAGAGAAGAGAGAGAGAGAGAGAGAGAGAGAGAGAGAGAGAGAGAGAGAGAGAGAGAGAGAGAGAGTGGATGATACGAAACGAGCCACCGGAGAAAAAGGAAGCACTGATACGTTTAAACGAAAATGAAACCTCCGTAGGCTATGGTGATGCAATGCATTGTGTAAGATAAGTTCTGCTCTTATGAACTTGAAAAATGATTCTCCTTCAGGAAGCGACAGTTTGACAAGAGAATTCTTTAATTTCTTTTTTTGGGGGGTTAGGATAGGCAGCACTTTGACCAACTCTTTTTTTCAGGTTAAAAACAAAGATGGGGAACTCCAGTTTACTCAACAACGAGACATAAATAATTCTGATTCATAAAGGGGAAAGCTTTGAAAGAGACGAGCATATTGACTGAAACCCAATAACAAATACACACACTACAAACTGGGCTAAAAGTGTTTGCAGAAAGTCTAGGTACTATTATACATATATCAGTCGTCATGGATCGAGTACAACATATAAATAGAAGAAACATTGCAACTATTTGAGGAACTATTGATGATGATATGTATGAAACTGGAAAACCTGAAGCGTACTGACCTTAGGCTACTCCGAGGCTTTTCACTCGATGCGCCTGTTTCAAATCCTGGTTTTGGAACACATTTTCAGAAACAGAAACCTTTCCAGAAACAGGAACACAATTTCAGAAACAGGTACGGGTTTTGACCAACAGTAGCCAACGCAGTGTCCCCCACGGTGGCTGGCTATCTTCAACGTTTAATGCTGAGTGTGGTATAAGACAAGGCTGACCATCCTCGGCTTTAGTGTTTGTATAAGCAGCAGAACTCCTGGTAACTAGGATAAGGAACGGTAAACATCTGGTCTTAGAGTGCCAGACAATGATTGCGGGGAGAAGCCAGTCCACGAAAAAATAAAATAACCAGCAGAAGACATAACATTATTTTCTTTAAAAATGTAAAACGAGATATAGCACTATCTTTCGATATTCTGAAAATATCTGAAGGTTTTTTTTTTTCAGGAGTAAAACTAAACATGAGCAAAACTAAGGCTTTAAGAGTGGGCTTTCAGCCAAGTGAACATCTCCCCCTTGTATTTTTATTATTTACGCCTACAACCCCTTCTGGGGTATAGGCCGCCAACAAGGGTCCTCCAGGCATCACGGTCCAGGGCAATTCTCTCCAGCTGGTTCCAGGTTTTCCCCAACGCTGTCATATCCGCATGCAGGTCTCGGCGCCAGGAGTTCCTTGGGCGCCCTCTCTTTCTTTTCCCTGCGGGTTCCAGGACAATGCCTGCCTGGTGGTGTTGTCGGCAGGCTTTCTTAGGGTGTGGCCTATCCACCTCCATCTCCTTTGGAGAATATCTGCATCGGCTGGCTTCTGATTTGTCTGTTGCCACAGGTCCTCATTGCTGATCCTGTCTGGCCAGTGGATCCTCAGTATGCGCCTCAGACAGGAATTGATGAAAGTCTGGATCTTGTTGGTGATGGTAACTGTGGTTCGCCATGTCTCAGCTCCATAAAGAAGTACTGATTTGACATTGGTATTGGTTAACCCAAAAAATAAAAATTCTAGGCATGCATTTTCAAAATGATGCCATGGCTAGAAACTTGAAGAGAGTTGGAAAGGGGATTTGAATGTATCAAATGAACTATGAAGGATTGGAGGAGACGAGATCCCAGTATTTAATGCAAAGCAGTTAAGGTAAAAGTGTGGTAATAAAGACTTGTATAGTAAGTCACCTTATATTTGCTATGCGAGTTCTTAGTATGCCTGAAAATATGTCAAAAAATCAATTCAATGGTATACCCATTAATTTGACAAAGAAGACACAACAACTGAACAGTTTTTGGAAAGGAAAAAACAAAACAAACCAAAAAAAAAATGGAGTGTGACCAGAAATGACATTGGTTGAAAATGCTGAATGAACAAGAATTTCAAAAACTAACGGGGATATCATTTCCCTCAACAGAAGAAAACTGGTCTGACATTTTCAAGTGGCACTTGAATGAAATATTAAACCACAATGGCACCTATCTAAATGTAAGCAAAACAAATAAGCAACATAGGACACAGATCATTAATTTTGAACGACGTCATTGCGACACTATTAGGCAACAAGTTTAAACGAAATATCTTGCGGTAACTTTTTGGTCCATCCATAATTATAAAAAAAAAAAGGGGTTAAGAATAGAGACAAAATATTGCTTTCAAAATATAAAGAAAATAGGTTACAATATAAAAGAAATATCGTATACTCAACCGAAGGCATTCTTCTCTATGTCGAAATGTGTAGAAACTCATCTAGAGTACAAAATGCTGCTGCTATAATTCAATATAACGCGTCAAAAATGCTTTGCTAGCAACCTGGTTGAAATGGAATCACAGCAACGTAAATTCTGTAAATCACACCGATTTCCTTGGAGGTGATGTTGGCTTATTCGACACCAAACCGGAAAAAAAAAAACATACAAACACCTCGATAGGGAAAAAAAAGTGGAATGTAGCAAGAATTTGTAAGGGCGTTCGGTGCTGGGAAATAAATTTTGAAGTGCCGAACTTGAAAAGAAATTAGATTACGGAACTACATTTGAAGATCATTCATAGCATATGTTTTGCAAATATCCTTCCACAAAAAAAGTAACAGAAACAAATAGATATGAGAACTGAACGGAGTTTATTTGATTGACCTTTGGTTATTGTCCTTGTCCTCTTATAAATTAAATGTAGAAAAAGACCAGAAACATTTATTTCATTTGTTTCAGACGCTGGCAACTCGATTCAGCTTTTTCGTTGAACAGCATTCTGTTAGACGTTCAAACAGACCACACAAATAGCGATACCAAAAGAAAACTAAATCGTATAATACTAATCGTTTTTAAGTCACCTAGTATTGCTAAAAACAAGAACATTATCGGCATTGCAAATACATTTTCAAACAAAACATACATTTGGGAAAATAACACATTAGTTTTACCGTCGCGTAATGCAGAGGTCATTATCTATCTTGAAGTTCATAATGACACATGATTAAGGAAGGGACTCATTTTGTGGATTGAAGAACTGAACTTTCTTAATCAAAAATAATTTAAGGTTCTGTATTTGTTATTTTGGTGGAATTTGACGGCTTTTATAACAACATAACAACTTGCGCCGGTTGTCGATATAGATCGGATTGGCACATCTTGCGCATTCACCTCTTTTCAAACGAGTACATATTTGTTTTTACATTCTTGAATGAAACGAAACTAATCTTCAAGCACGTTCGTGTTACAACACTTGCATTTTTCTATTTTTACATTTTTTTTGACTGTCGAATTCCATTTCGCATTTATGACAACTACTTAGCAACCTAACTCATAACCGTCTGGGCCTTTTCAAATGTAGTGTATGTGTACGTTCTCTATTACATGTATCTGTTGTATAATTGAACGTTATAGGATTTAGTAGTTTTGTAGTGATACTTGAAAATAAGTGAATGTCGTACTCGTAGAATTTGTTAGTTATTGTAGTAATTGTATTTGTAGTTGTGGTGGTAAGGTGTGTGCTATTGTATATGAGAAGGGTGAATGTAGTATGATTTTGTAAAACGCCTAGAGAAGTTCGTTTGATTAGGCGCTACATCAAAATTATATCCTTGTTGGAATGAATCAGTAACACTTTTACAAATCAGAAACATGGAAAAGAAAAGTTCGACAAGCCCCCTGCACACCCCCAGGGCAAGGAACACAGATGCGATCAAAGCTAAGTGCATTTTCGTTATTTGTTTCATTTTTGTTGCACCTGAAGAAGACCTAAGAGGTCGAAACGCGTTGTGATTTGTCTTGTGACTCGTTTTTGTCCACGTTTCTCTGGGCGGTTCGCTGACATTTATTTAAGATTTGTTTAGATTTCCGCCTGCAGTCGTTTCACTTTGCAACTAGATCTATTCTAGTTTTCTCGCTGCCTGTAATAAAGAAAACATAACAACTGAGGTCTGTCACGATTAATATTTATTGTCTTTAAGAACAATTCAAGTTCTATCAAATTCGATTTTTTTAACATCTAAAGGCGTTCAGAACTTTAAGCATAATGAGATGAGTGAAAAAAAAATTTCCCTTGGATTTTTACGGCCGTGAAAAAAAGAATCTCTCTCTCTCTCTCTCTCTCTCTCTCTCTCTCTCTCTCTCTCTCTCTCTCTCTCAGAAACACACACACACACACACACACACACACACACACACACACACACACACACACACACACACACACACACTCATGCACGCACGCACGCACGCATGTATACACGTGTAGACTGCGTGCTGTGCATGCGGTTGCGTTGCTTAAAGAGAAAGAAAATACGTATAGAGGAAAAAAAAATGGGAGTGGTGTTTGGAGACTTGCAAACTGAATTACCATACTAAGTGGTAAGAGCGCGTAGGGAACTAGCAAAGAACAAATGATGGCCCAACTATCAAACAAACAAGACGACAAAAAGCAATCAAATAAAATAAACAAACAAACAAAAAGTCAAGATAAACGAATTATGCTTTCTCATCCGTCGTCAGTCTCACAAACAAACGACAAAGAAAATGCATAACAAAGAAAATTAGCAAATACAAAGAGAGAGAGAGAGAGAGAGAGAGAGAGAGAGAGAGAGAGAGAGAGAGAGAAGTGTGTGTGTGTGAATATCGGATGTGTAGGCAATCATGCGTGCGTGCGTACGTGCGTGCATGTGTGTATGTGTGTGTGTGTGTGTGTGTGTGTGTGTGTTGTGTGTTTGTGTGTGTGTGTGTGTGTGTGTGTGTGTGTGTGTGTGTGTGTGTGTGTGTGTGTGTGCCCCTCTCTATCTCTTTCTCTCTCCCTCCTCTCTGTGTCTGTCTCTCTGTCTCTGTTAAGTGAGAATCCACAAATGGAACAGTGCATACGTAGACTCTGGCGCATTTCCATCAAGTGTCAATCCATTCATCTAACGGCATTTTATATGGAGAAATGGGCAGATACCCTTTGCACATAACACATTTCTGAAATCTGTTAATTATTAGTTGGAAATCTTGAAACTGCCACGTTTGAGCAGACAGACCAATGATATGATGCTTTACAAATAAAAAAGGTAAAGAAATCTGGGTCTATAAAGTAAAGAATGTTCTTTCAGAACATCGTTTTGGAATCGTATGGATGACTCAAAGAGTATAGAAACGAGTAACAGTACATTAGAGAATTCAAAAATAGACTTGTTTGTCCTTTCAACAGAATTGGCTTCCAGATATGGGAAGTAAAAAAAAACAAAAAACAATGTCGTTGGTTCTTCTCATTTCAAAATGCGTTTCACTCAGAAACGTTTCTTGATGTCATAACGGATAAATGGCACAGAATAAATTACGAGAGATACAGGAACTTTAGGCTTCAATGTAAACAAAAGATGGTTTCAATGTGAAATATCTACAGAATCACATTGTCCAGCATGTGGATATACAGTTGACGACGAAGAACACTGTCTGTTTCTCTGTACTGCGTACAACGAAGTGCGGACAAAATGCTTATTTTTCCAGCTAGACGTAGCGAAATGACAAGATGTTGGGTTTGTATTATCATGTGATGACGAACTTATAATCAAATCAGTTGTGAAATCTATTGCAGAAGCACACAAAAACTTAGACAAACGAAGGATAGTCACGATCATGATAATGTGTTTTAAGAGATATATGAATGAATGACTCCATTTAATACATTCAGAGGAACTTAATCGGATATAACAACATCATTTTGACTGAGTGGATGCTCGAGTTAGTCTATAATCTTACAATTTCGGTTTGGTTGTTTTTCTTTCTGATGTTACTACGGCGCTAGTGTGTGGGAAGATATCTGTGGATGCCCTGGTTTTATGAGTTTTGTTAGTTTTTGAGTTGATTCACACTGGAATTAACTGTGTAATATTTCCTTGTGCAGAAAGGAGGAGCAAACGGTCATTGTCCTGTTACCCCCCCCTTGTCAAAAGACATTTTTAGTAATGGCAATACAATATCGCAGTGTCAAGTGTCAAATGGTCTGTCTGTCTGTCTGTCTGTGTCTCTGTCTCTCTGTCTGCTTGTCTGCCTGCCTACCTACCTGTCTGTCTGTCTGTCTGTCTGTCTCTCTTTGTGTCTCTGTCTCTCTCCTCTCCTATCTCCCTCCCTCTTTGTTTTTATACTTAGTTGTATTCACTTGCAGTTCATTTGATTTCTTTGATTTCATTATTCTATCTTTCGATTTCTTGATTTCCATCAATTCCCCCCTCCCGTTCAAAGAAAGAAAAGAAATCTGGATAAATTATGAGAGAGAGAGAGAGAGAGAGAGAGAGAGAGAGAGAGAGAGAGAGAGAGAGAGAGAGAGAGTTTTACATTTATCAGAGAAATTTGTCTGCAATTGTTTCTTTGTAAGGCTTTCTGTTGCATAATGTACCTTTTATCTTTGTTTTCTTTTTTCTTCTATTTTTTTTCCGTCTTTCTTTTTTTTTTTTCCCTTCTTTTTTTGTTCTATCTTTTTTGCTCTTTTCTTTTATTTTTGTTTGAATCCTGTTTACCATCCTCATTCCTTCCTTCTTTCTTTTGCTCTTCCAGCCTTCATCTTTTGTCTTCGTCTTCGTCTTTTTTCCTCATTCTTTCTTTCTTTCTTTCTTTTTCTTTCTTTCTTTCTTTCTCCCTTTTTGTGTTCTGTCCTTTTTTCTTTCTTGTTTTGTTTCCACCTTTGTACGTTCTCTTCAATCGTTTCCTATTCTTCTCTCCTTTTCGTTCTCTCCATCACGTTTCACATTTCTACCCCCGTCGTCCGTTTTCTTTCTTTTTTTTCCCGTTCTCTCTCTCTCTCTCTCTCTCTCTCTCTCTCTCTCTCTCTCTCTCTCTCTCTCTCACATACACACACACACACACTCTCTCTCTCGTTTCTTTTTTGCTTTGTTTTTTCTCCCTCTTTTTGTTTTATTCTTATTTTTTTATTTTTTTTTCCCACCCTCTTTACTTGTCCCGCTCATCTTTAAATTCCCTCTCTCTTCCTCTCTCCCTTCCTCCCTCCGTCTGTTTTATTCTTGTCTAACGCACTGTCGATTTTTGGTATATTTCCTGCTGGTTCTAAACATGAGTCTCATGATAGACGATGTTTCCTGATCTCCCGGCTCCAAATGTGGGAAGATGGGTTTACTCCGTACACTTCACGTTTTGTTTTGCGTTTTAGTTCACTCAGTCATATTTTGATTTCGTTTTGTTCCCCTTCGATGTTTCTCTTTGTTGTTGTTCTACTTGTTATTTTTTTTTTCACGGGGCTTCTTGCGATTTATCCTTTTCCCCTATTTGCGGGAAACAGACAAGGATGATAGATATTCAATTGAGAGAGAGAGAGAGAGAGAGAGAGAGAGAGAGAGAGAGAGACGCGCAAATGCGCCGCGCCTTTCATTATGAAGCCTCCGACCTGTCCATATCAGGTGTACACAACAAGTGGCAAATACACTTCATTATGAATCAACTCAGTCGATGTGTTCCTATTGAGTATTCGAGGTTTATACAAATCTATCTTTTCCCGTTTTACCCTTGTCATAGATTCTCTCATAGATCCTATCCCCAATCAGTATAAGGTAATTTTATAACCGACTATACAATTCGTTTTCCACTTTGTATCATGTATATCTTCCTTCATACCCCAACTACCCATCTATGTGCTAGTTGTTTATACTTATACTATTGATGTTTTGTTTCTTATGTTATTGTTTTCTCAATTGTGCTTATCCTTTATACTGCCTATATATGAGATTCTCTATATTTTGATGCATAATATATAAACATGGCCACGTCCCTGGTTATTTCTGTATTGCTATTTTGTACTAAACTTTGTATACTGATTATGCCAACGTTTTTAAAAATGCTTCAATATGTATTTTTCCCTTAGTTGCCTATAGCATGGGCATACATTAAGGAAATGCAGTTCTGTTCTTCTTCTTCTACTGGGCAAAAGGGACAAAGTTGTTATCGCTTCATTGTCTATGTACTTTTTATTTGTGTGTAATTCATTAGTTCCTAGGCGTAATCTGGTAAATGCTTTTCTAAATTTTGCTATTGTGATATTGTTTCGGTATTCCTCAGGCTGGTGTATTGATTTGAAAGAATAGTATGTATTAAACCTCTCACTATTACTTATCTTATCATGCCAGTATTGTTTATAGCAATCAGTGATTCTTTGTTTTAGTGTTCGTAGAAACCTGTCCTCGTCACCTACTCCTTCGTTTAACCAGACTACTGAAAACCATACATGTCGATGTCGAGGCAGCGTTTTATGTCTCTTGCCCAGTTTTGGGTCTTAAAATTTTCAGCCTTCTCTCTTTCATACGCCTGTTTGGGTATTCTATTTGGAGACATCTTTAAGCAACTTGAGCCAGTATCTTACCGCGCTTATTGTGCTGTCTACACAAAAGGGATATCTACCTAGTTCTCCATATACCAAGTTATTCGGTGTTTTTTTCTTGCAACCCCCAAATATTTTTTACAAGCGAATAGTGTGAACGCTCTCTATAGCTTTATAACCAGTCATACCCCATGTTTCTGCTGCGTAGAGAAGTAATGGTTTCACTTGTGAATCAAATAATTTAAAGTAAATAGTCATATCTAGATGTCCCAGGCTATACATTGTTTTCATTATTTCTATTGTTTTCCCTTTAGCTCTGCCTGCATATTCTGAAAGTGAAATGTCTACCGATAGCTTCGTTGTTAGTGTAAATCCTAGGTACTTATAGCTATTAACCACTTCTATCTCTTGCCCTTCGTAAAACCATTTTTTCTTTTTTGGCCTAAGTACCCGCCTTTTCTAAAAACCAAGATCTTTGTTTTCTGTAGATTTACTGTTAGACCTATTGTCTCTGAGGCTTCCTGCAAGTTCTTCAGCTGATTTTGTAGCCCTGCTGGTGTTAAGGAATTTAAGGCAATATCGTCTGCGAACAGCAGCGTGAAAAGTTCTTCAGCTCCTGCTAAAAAAATGATGCCCATGTTTTCCTTTCTTTGTAACTCTATCTGCTACCTCCTTTATCAAAAGTGAGAAAATTAGAGGAGATAATAAACAGCCCTGTTTTACTTCTGCTGAATATTAAAAAAATCTGTTTTTTTGGCGCCGTATCTGACACAGGCTTGTACTGTTTCATAAATCCCTTTTAACAGAGAGAGAGAGAGAGAGAGAGAGAGAGAGAGAGTCACCTTTCTTTCTTTCACGTCGTGATAATGTGAAGCTCTCGCCACTCTCTGGCTGCTGATTTAAAGCGGGAAATTAATCATGGCTGTTGGGCTTGTCTGTTCTTGGGCTGCTGGTGTGGCGCTCTCCGTGTGTGAAGCGACATGGCGGTAGCCAATTGTCTTGGGCAATAAATCACGGGCAATATCATTAAATTCTGACACGCGCCCCGATATTCGAAAATCTTGAATTTTGTTTATAAAACTTTTTTTCTTCTGTCATGTCTTTTCGAAGCTTTATTTCTTCAGTCCCTCTTCTGGTGACAAGCTGAAGCATAGTCTAGCGATACTGAACAGGATGTCTCTTTGTCGGGGATTGTGGTGATGAGAAACAGATGCTGGCCATGCTGCTGTCTGTTGCTGCAACGCACCAAGGCCTTGCTTACTTTAATTACTTAGATGCTCCCGTGTCTTGCGACGCATGAGGTAGTCAAGGCGCTCCACTGTGCACGGTCCTCAGTCAGTTTGGTAGCGTCACTCCATCCTCTGTCAACGAGTCTGAGGTCTCTCTCCACTGTCTGTCGCCAGCTCATCCTGGGTCGTCCCCTTTTTCTCTGGCCTGCTGGGGGCCATTTAATGGGCCTGGATTGCAGAAACTTTAAGAGGGTAATCTTAAGACATGGCCCAGCCAGTGGAGGCTCCGTCTGCAGACGATGATCTACACGGGGAGCTGTTTGGACCTCTCCCTGACGTCTTCATTTGGTATAAAGTCTGACCATTTGATGCCTAAGATCTTACGTAGGCACTTAGTCAAAAGCATCGAGTTTCTTCTTCTGGGTGGTCTTCAGTTGCCAGGTTTCACAGCCATATAACAGCGCTGAAATCACACTGGAATTATAAAATTTTAAATTGATTCTAAGGGAGCATTTCTTGCTGTTCCATATTTTGTTCAGCTGATTGAATGCTAATGTTGCTTTCCCAATACGACACTTCAGTTCATGGTCGAGGTCATTGGCGTGGTTGATAGAGCTGCCTAGGTATGTGAAGTTCTCTACTACTTCCACTTGCTTTTGGTCGATGAGAATGTCTGTTGGCCTTTGGTGTTTACCGATAAGCATGTCTTAAGTCTTTCTGGCACTGATAATAAGCCAGTGTTGCTTGCAGACTTGCTGATATTGTCTACAATCACCTGCAGATCTTGAGTGGTGCTTGCAAGAGTGACAATGTCATCGGCAAAATCCAGATCTGTAAGGCTTTTAGTTCTGTCCACTTGATTCCCTTTCTTAGGGTTGCTTAAGGAGTCGAATATTTCTTGTGTCTGAAAGGTGATTGTTCTTATTGTCTTTCACATGGCCATCAAAATACAAGCCAGGTAGTACCAAGCAAACAGATCAAAATCAAAGGAAAGAGACTATTTTGAGGGAGCACACCCCCCCCCCCCTCCCCCACTCCTGGCACAAAGAGAGGGTCACGGGTGAGTGCAAATGCCTGAAATGCATCGCTACCTAAGGGGGAGATCATGTGTTTTGAAGATTGTATGTGACATCATCGGTGGACCCCCCCCCTTCCCCCCCCAAACAAGGGAAATAATTGGCAGGGAGTTGCTCTTTTTGATCCATTATCAGTTTAACATGAAAGGCAAGCTTGAATTTATAATAAGCCTTAAAACGTTTCCATGGATCATTATGTTTTTAACGCAAAATCCTAATTGTGGCGCGTGGCTTGCCCAGTCCTGTCACTGATGTGCGCGAGGTGAACCCCCACAACATGTCCTCTGCCTGTAGTATTTCAGCCACAATGCTGACGGATCCATCCTCTGCCTGCAGTATTTCAGCCACAATGCTGACGGATCCATCCTCTCTGCCTGTAGTATTTCAGCCACAATGCTGACGGATCCATCCTCTGCCTGTAGTATTTCAGCCACAATGCTGACGGATCCATCCTCTGCCTGTAGTATTTCAGCCACAATGCTGACGGATCCATCCTCTGCCTGTAGTATTTCAGCCACAATGCTGACGGATCCATCCTCTGCCTGTGGTATTTCAGCCACAATGCTGACGGATCCATCCTCTGCCTGTTGGCCTGAAGAATGTCTGTTGGCCTTTGGTGTTTACCGATAAGCATGTCTTAAGTCTTTCTGGCACTGATAATAAGGCCAGTGTTGCTTGCAGACTTGCTGATATTGTCTACAATCACCTGCAGATCTTGAGTGGTGCTTGCAAGAGTGACAATGTCATCGGCAAAATCCAGATCTGTAAGGCTTTTAGTTCTGTCCACTTGATTCCCTTTCTTAGGGTTGTTTAAGGAGTCGAATATTTTTCTTGTGTCTGAAAGGTGATTCTCCTCATTGTCTTTCACATGGCCACACAAAATACAAGCCAGGTAGTACCAAGCAAACAGATCAAAATCAAAGGAAGAGACTATTTTAAAAGAGCACCCCCCCCCCCCCTCCTGGGACAAAGATAGGGTCACGGGTGAGTGCAATGCCTGAAATGCATCGCTGCCTAAGGGGGAGATCATGTGTTTTGAACATTGTATGTGACATCATCGTGGACCCTACCCCCCCCCCTTCCCCCCAAACAAGGGAAATAATTGGCAGGGAGTTGCACTTTTGATCCATTATCAGTTTAACATGAAATGCAAGCTTGAATTTATAATAAGCCTTAAAACGTTTCCATGGATCATTATGTTTTAAACGCAAAAATCCTAATTGTGCCGCGTGGCTTGCCCAGTCCTGTCACTGATGTGCGCGAGGTGTGAACTCTCACACCTGTATTTCCTCTGCCTGTAGATCTGTTTCAGCCCATAGAATTTCAGCCACAATGCTGATCCGGATCCATCCCCTGCCCATAGTATTTCAGCCACAATGCTGACTGATCCATCCTCTGCCTGTAGTATTTCAGCCACAATGCTGACTGATCCGTCCCCTGCCTGGTATTTCATCCATCCGTCCCCTGCCTGTGGTATTTCAGCCATAATGCTGCCTGATCCGTCCCCTGCCTGTGGTATTTCAGCCACAATGCTGACGGATCCATCCTCTGCCTGTAGTATTTCAGCCACAATGCTGACGGATTCCATCATCCTCTGCCCGTAGTATTTCAGCCACAATGCTGACGGATCCATCCTCTGCCTGTAGTATTTCAGCCACAATGCTGACACGTAGTGT
>JADBJO010002736.1:82500-90000 GCA_016801955.1 Conus betulinus
CTGGTCGGCGCTGGCAGTAGGAATGATAACAACTAGAAGAAAGAGGAAGAAGAAGAAAGAAGAAGAAGGAAGAAGCAAGGAAGACGAAAGAAGAAGAAGAAGAAAGAAAGGAAATTGCGGAGGAGGAGGAGGAGGAAGAGGGAGGAGGAAGAGGAGGAGGAGAGGAGGAGGAAAGGAGGAGGAGGAGAAAAGGAGGAGGAGGGAGGAGGAAAAGGAGGAGGAGGATGGGTATGGGGGGAGGAGGAGAAATACTGCAACGAGTAGAAGATGAAAAAGAAAAGGAGGAAGCAGAGGGGAGGGAAAGCAGAGGAAGAAGAAGGAAGACATATAATAAGTCGGGTGTGAAAACAAGAGGAGGAGGGGAGGGACGAACAAGGAGGAGGAGGAGGAGGAGGAGGACAAGGAGGAGGAGGAGGGAAGAGGAGGAGAAAGAGGAGGAGAGGGACGATGAGCATTCAGACGGAGCCTAGGAGGAGGGAGAAAGAAGAGGAGAAGAAGGGGGAGGAGACGAGCTTCCGGGGGTGGAGGAAAGGAGGAGGAGGAACCTACTATGCATCTATCTATCTATCTATACTATCTATCTATCTATCTATCTATCATATCTATCTTATCTTATCTGATCTATCTATGTCCATCCAATCCATCCATCCGTCTGCCTGTCGAAATGTCGGTATGCCGTTTTTCTCTCTCCATCCCTCCCCTCCCTCTCTCTCTCTCTCTCTCTATCTCTGCTCTCGGTGCGTGCGTGTGTGTGTGTGTGTGTGTGTGTGGTTTGTGTTGTGTGTGTGTGTGTGGTGTGTGTGTGTGTGTGGGTGTGTGTGTGTGTGTTTGAGCGCGCGGCGCGCGTGTTTGTTGTGTTAAGAGAGAGAGAGAGATAGATGACTGAGGAGAGAGAGAGAGAGACGAGAGAGAGACAGACAGACAGACAGACAGACAGACCGAGATAGATGACAGCGACAAGGGCAGAGACAGAGAAACAGGTAGGACAGACCACACACACACACAGGCAGACAAGACAGGAGAAGACTTGCATAGACAGGACAGCACAAACAGACAGAAACGAAGAGAGAAAGACAGAGACAGATACGCGAAGAGACAGCAAAAAGCACAGACAAGACAAAACAGGGCACGTTGGCAGACAGACAGGGGAAAGGGGCGGAGTCTGGCGCCGGAAGAAGCAGTGATAACCACACCCAAAACTGCAGCCAGACTCCTGCATGGCCGCGGTCTTCGGCACCATTCCTTCATAAATAAGCGCATCTACATCCGTTCTCGCCAGAAAGTGCGAAGGGAGGCGTCCTGATTCACGTGGATAATGCACCCCGAACCAAACCGTGCATCCTCACTTCAGTAACGAAGGGCGACATCCTTGTCAGGCTTGTCCTTTTTACGTGTGAGGGTGGGTACTCCGTAGTGTTACCGGTTTATGGCTCAGAGCACGACAGCGCCATCGTATATTGCTGAGGGGACGGATGAGGGTGTGGGTGGATTCCAAAAAGGTGAAAAGGACAGAGGGGAGCATTCAGTATCCTTTCACGTTCCTTCATCACCAACCACCCCTCCTCACCACTATCCTCCTCTCCTCTCTCGCTGATGCTCCTCACTCCACTCTCCCCCCCCCCCCCCCCCCCCCCCCATTATCACCATCCGGAGTCTTGAAGACGTGTTGGGGCGCCACAGAAGACTTCGCAACCAGTTTCCTCCACTCCTCCCCGGTTCTCAGGACGCTCTAAGGCAGTTGCTGAGTGTGAGGGGCCAGTCTATTCACACTGATGTTGTCCCCCCATCTCTTCTCTGTCTTCCTCTCCTTCTGCCTACTCGCACTGTTCCTTGTAGAATGGTCTTGGCAAGTCCTGCTGAGCTTGATATATGACCATTACCATCTCATTTCCCTCTTTTGTTTGACTGTGGACAACTTAACAGGTCTTCGTAAGGGCCCAATTGGCTTAACTAAATTTACTATGGTCTGGACCTCCCAGTTGGTAACGTCGGTCTTTGTATGAGATTGCCAAGCATCTTGCGGAAGCATCTCATCTGGAATGCCTGATCCTTCTCACCCCTCCCATTCCTGCAAGCAATGATCACCTCTCAGGTAGCTAGAGAACAGAAGGAATGTTTTGAGGGTCCAAGCTGTGAACTAGTAATGGCGACCCTGATTACAGAATTCGCCTTTTCTCCAGTGCTGAAGGATCTCATTACAGATCCTCAATGACCCGTCGTTAAACCTGTCATTCTTCTGTCTGTTGTCTGGTCTGCCCACCTCTCTACTCTTCCCGCTCTCTCTCTCTCGTCTCATCTCGCTCTCGCTCTCTCTCTATCTCTCGGTATATTGCCATACGTAACGTAGAACACCACATAAGAATCCCATATGACCAAAACACACTTGCGCTATTCGTAACACAGTGACTCGACCAATTCGTCCAATGACCATCACACAGCAACATTTTTCAAAAGATTACTGGATTATTGTATATTGACTTTAACTCCACCCCCCACACCCCCCCCTCTGCGCGACGGTGTACGATTAATAAACTGGTCAGCATCGAGAAGAACGGTATTGCCTTATGGTACAACAAGTGAGGATTTAAAATGATTTCTTTTGCATTCACCACACTCTCATTTGACAACCGAGAGAGCAGACCCGATCCGGAGAATGGAGAGCCACGAGACCCGCCGCAGGAGAGAGAGAGAGGGACTGAGAGAGGAGAGAGGGGAAAAGAAGGGAAGAAGGAAGGGGGGAGGAGAGAAAGGCAAAGGAGAGGAAAGAGGGAGAGAGGGAGAGAGGATGCGGGAGCGCGGAGAGGGGACGACGGAGAGCGAGAGAGGAGAGAGAGAAAGAGGGAGAGAGGGGAGGGAGGGAGGTAGACAGATGAGAGAGAGAGAGGAGGAGGAGAGAGAGAGGAGACGATGAGAGGCGAGAAGAGAACAGAGAGAGAGACTTACGGAGAGTAGATTGAGAGAGAGAGAGAGAGACGAGAGAGAGGAGAGTAGCGACAGAAGAATCATCAGTGGAAACAGAGAGGGAACATTAGGGGGGAAACAGGGAACATAGGGTGGCGGGAGAGGGCAACAAAAGCGGACGGGGAGGGGGGGGGGGGGGGGGGTTTTTTTAAAAGAAATGATGAGGCGGATATAAACTAAATCTACCGAGATTAATATTCCCAGTTGAGACGATCAAACGATTAGTCTGAAGTGTCGCTGAATGGCGAACGACAGGCAGAGGGGATGAGAATGAAAAGGAGAAGGACACGGGCCACAGAATGAACCATGGAAAGAACAAGAATGAGAGAAACAGAAAGGGGCTGAAGAAAACACGTTCAGAAGAGAGCAGAGAGAGAGAGAGAGACAAGAGGGAGGAGGGGAGAGGGAGAGTGAGCGAGAGAGAGAGAGAGACAGACAGACAGACAGACAGACAGAGACAGAATGAGAATGAAAGGAGAAGGCCACGGGCCACAAAAAGAAAACATGAAAAAGAACAAATAATGAGAGAAAAGAAAGGGGCTTAAGAAAGAAATAAATTACAGGAAGAGAAGAGATGGAGTGGAGAGGGGAGGGAAGGAGGCGATGGAAGAGTTGGGAGGGAGAGATGGAGACTGGAAGCGGAGGAGAGAGTGATGAGAACCAGGGAGAGAGAGAGGAGAGGAGAGACGAGGAGAGAGAGAGAGAGCCAGACAGACAGAGAACAGAGAGAGAGAGAGAGAGGAGACAGACAGACAGAAAGAGAGAGAGTTGAAAGAGTTAGAGGATTGGAGAGAGAGAGACTCGAGACAGACAGACAGACAGACAGACAGACAGGAAAGACAGACAGTGAGAGAGTGAAGAGTCAGAGAGAGAGAGAGAGAGGAGAGAGAGAGAGAGAGAGAGATCAAGGGAAGGAGATAAGGAGGAGGAAGAAGACAGGGGGAGCGGGGGGGGGGGGGGGGGGGGGGCAAGGAAGAGAAAAAGCAAAAAAAGAGCACACCAAACAGTAGAAGATCAGCAGCACTAACCTTGTAGCAGTTACATGTCGATGAAATGCTGCAATAAGTGTAATCCAGACATGTTTTCTTAGGGGAACAAAGACACAAAGAAAACCCAACCACACAAATACTTGGCCACACATTTTGACAAAGAGGTTGATCCAACGGCTGATCCAGTAAGCAAGGGAACTGAGCGTGGGGCTCAGTAGAGAAGAGGGGGGCGGGAGGGAGTAGGGGGGGGGGGGGAGGGGGGGGTTGGGAGAGGAAGTGGAGTGGGAGGTCGGGGCTACTCAAAGGGCAGTGTCAATTAAAGTCAAATGTAGTGTACAGAGCTAACAGAGTAGACACAAGTGACCACAAGTATTTATGATTAGCCTAGAGAATGCACGAGAAAAAGGAAAAAAAAGAAAAGAAAGACAAAGGGGTCAAAAAGAAGAAGTGAGAGAAGTTAGCTGCTACGAGGTAAGTGCTGATCTTCTGCTGTTGTCTTCGTTTTCCTTTCTGCCCCCCCCCCCTCCCACCCCCCGCGCTTCTTCCTCCTTCTCTTCCCATCCCTACCTTGATTTTTTTTCTCTCTCCCTCTCTCTCTCTCACATTCTCATCTCCCTCTCTCTCTCTCTCTGTCTCTGTCTCTGCATCTGTCTCTGCATCTGTCTCTGTCTCTGCATGTCTGTCTGTGTGTCTGTGTCTGTGTGTCTGTGTGTCTGTCTCTCTCTGTGTCTCTGTCTGTCTGTCTCTGTCTGTCGTATGTCTGTCTGTGTCTGTCTGTCTGTCTGTCTGTCTCTCTCTCTCTCTCTCTCCTGAACGTGTTTCTTGCGCCCCTTTCTGTTCTCTCATCATTTGTTCTTTTCCATGGTTCATTCTGTTGGCCCGTGTCCTTCTCCTTCATTCTCATCCCTCTGCCTGTTGTTCGCCATTTAGCGACACTTCAGAACTAGATCGTTTTATCTTCTCACTAGGAATGTCAACATAGATAGATTAGTTTTTTTTCCCGCAAACATTTCTCTCCTTCCCCCCCTCCCCTTTCCCGTTTATGCCCCTCAACCGCCGCCACCCTGTGTTCCCTGTCTTTGTTTCCACCGCTAATTCCGCTCTCTGCTACCTTCTCTCTCTGTCTCTGTCTCTCTGTCTGTGTCTTTGTCTCGCCTTGCTCTCATTCTTATTCCTTATTCTCTTTTACCCTTTCCCCTCTCTCTCACTCTTTTTACTCTCTCTCTCACTCTCTCTCTCTCTCTCTCTCTCTCTCTCTCTCTCTCTCTATATATATATATATATATATATAGCATACATATACGGCATGTATGTGTGTTTGTATGAAGAAAATATGTATTTATTTATAAATAAGTAGATAGATGAGTAGGTAGGTGGGTAGATAGATAGATAGATAGATAGATAGATAGATAGATAGATAGATAGATGGATGGAGGGATGGATAGATGGATGGATGGATATGGATGGATGGATGGATGAATAGATAGATAGATAGATAGACAGACAGACAGACAGACAGACAGACAGACAGCTAGTTAAAACAACCAAAGAATAAACCAAAACCAAGTGCAGGTTGTAATCAGTCTTGCTGTCTTTTCAAAATTGTAGCAAAGAGTTATGAATGTTAGGTTGAGAAACTGAATTCACAAGAGAGAGAGAGAGAGAGAGAGAGGAGAGAGGAGAGGGAGAGAGAGAGAGAGAGAGAGAGATGGAGAGAGAGAGAGAGAGAGAGAGAGAGTACGACCGTATGCGTTCGTACGAGCGTCATGCAATATAAATCATGGGAACGTGTGACAGAAGAACAGGGCATTCTCCAAATTCTGCACTGTGCGCAACTGTGGAAATACATTTAACATCACAGCCGGGGTCCCGCAGCCAGTTCTTCACTGCCTGCCATTGTATCGCCATCATGGATGACTACCCAATCCTCTGACATGAAAATAAATAACAGCAACATCTCTCAGTCAAAGAGACACTGGCCAGAGCAGGAGGACGACGTATTGCCTGAAATGGCTAGCTCGAGAAGAAGCTCTGCCTTGACGACCAATGGCCTCGTACACATCGCTGACAAGATCCAGCAGACAGAAGACATCGGTCAGTCCAGTGGACACCATTTTTTTCATCATCATCATCATCATCATCATCATCATCATCATCATCATCATCATCATCATCATCATCATCATCATCATCATCATCATCATCGTCGTCGTCGTCGTCGTCGTCATCCTCCTCCTCCTCCTCCTCATTATCATCATCATCATCATCATCATCATACTAGCCAAGGTCAGAGATATCCCACCTGATGAGATCTTTTGAATTTCTGAAAGACGTCAACATTTTTCATCCGATGTAAGATTTCTCGGAAGAAAGATTTTCTTTTTTCTCCTCTAAATTTTGGGTGTGTTTTTAAGAGGGTGTCTTGGAAAGGGTTGTGTCAATGAGTTTTTTTTTTTTTTAAATGACTTTTGAGTTGACTTCAACGCGGTGACAGCCCTAATATGACCTCTCTCTCTCTCTCTCTCTCTCTCTCTCTCTCCCCATCCCTCTCCCTCCCCCTCCCTCTCTCTCCCCTCTCTCTCTCTCATTGCGCAAGCAAAGGGAGAGTACTTGAGCTCTGCAGGGCTATAGAGCAGCTTGACGTTGCAAGTCATCAGAGGCAGTTCAGATGCATGCGGCATTAGCAGAGAAAGTGCTGTTTCAGACGAAAGATAAGGGGGGGTGTCAGGCTGCTGTTGCCATTAAGGATAATCTTTTTCAGGATCAACATGGGAGGTAGCATATCTTGAGGAATCAACATTTCCCCATGGACTGTCGCATTGTTAGAGGAATCAACATTTTGACATGGGCTATAGCATTGTTTTGAAGAATCAACATTTCCCTATGGACCGTAGCATTGTTTGAAAATTCAACATTTCCCCATGAACTGTAGCATTTCTTGAGGAATCAACATTTCCCCATGAACTGTAGCATTTCTTGAGGAATCAACATTTCCCCATGAACTGTAGCATTTCTTGAGGAATCAACATTTCCCCATGAACTGTAGCATTTCCTGAGGAATCAACATTTCCCCATGAACTGTAGCATTTCCTGAGGAATCAACATTTCCCTATGGACTGTAGCATTTCTTGGGGAAATCAACATTTCTCCATGGACTGTAGCATTTCCTGGGGAATCAACATTTCCTCATGAACTGTAGCATTGTTTGAGGAATCAACATTTCCACGAAGACTGTAGCGTTTCTGGAGGAATCAACATTTCCCCATGAAGTGTAGCATTATTTGACTAATCAACATTTCGTCACATGTGTTTCCTTTGCCACTAGGATATCTTGTAGCTTGGGGTTCCATATACACTACAGTGATACCAATTAAAAAAAAAATGATGTCTGATTCATGTAATGTTGACATTGTTTTTCCTTTTCGTTCGATTTTGGCTGATAAGAAAGAAATATTGTAGTGGTAATAATGATGGTTTCTAAAGTCTAGCTGAACGTGCGGCAATGTCCATACTCTGATTGTATTTTGCTCCATGTACTGTATACTGGTCC
>JADBJO010002736.1:95000-122500 GCA_016801955.1 Conus betulinus
AAAGACAAAAACTAAAGCCCAAACATCCTGCAATGTCCTGAAAGAATATTTTGCAGCAGCGTTGAAAAGAACGTCTTGCTCCCAGAGACTATTATGAAGGACTCATAGATATCCCTACGTAATGTTATTTTATCTCCCCAGCAACCTAACGACTATAAAAGAGACTTTAGCAGGGCATAGCAGTCTGTGAAATAATGAAGTAGCATTGTTTGCAATATTCAACATTATGCTTTATGTGGTGGTACAAAGACGGCATTACGTCCCGGAGAGAAAATAGATACGACTTATAACGTGCAGAGCGCGCAGACAAAGTAACTAAGTTACGTAATATTCTGAAACAACATGGCGTCTTCAAAACATGCACGTCATAAGTTTGTGACACTGTGTTTGTCTGTCTGTCTGTCTGTTTCTGTGCGTGCGCCTCTCTGTCTCTGTCTCTGTCTCTCACTCTCTCATTCTCTCTCTCTCTCTCTCTCTCTCTCTCTCTCTCTCTGTGCGTATCTCTCTCTTTCTCTACCTGTGCATCTCGCGCTTTGTGCTTCTCTTTCTGTCGTCTGTCTGTCTGTCTGTCTATCTGCCTGTCTCTGTGTTTCTGTCTCTCTCAGTGCATCTCTCTCTCTCTCTCACTCTGTCTTTCTTATTCTGCATCTCTCTCTCTCTCTCTCTCTCTCTCTCTCTCTCTCTCTCTCTCTCTCCTCCCTGTTTTTGTCTCTCTGTTTCTGTCTTTCTCTCTCTGCATCTCTGTCTGTCTGTCTCTCCCCCATTTAGACTGTTGTCTTCCTCAGCCAATCGTGTCTGTATGTAAATCTGCCATATAACGGAAAACACCGCTAGGGGATGTTTATCCCTAGGAGTCATAGGTACACGCAACACCGCTTTGGAGATGTGAAGCTTATTCGCACATAAACACATAAAGAGGACATGTTACCGGTGTCACTTTCAGCAAGTGGCGGAGGCTACGCCTGTTTAGGTAATTATTGTGCCGGCACACAATTCTGGAACTCTTCATCGACCTGTGTTCTCTCTCTCTCTCTCTCTCTCTCTCTCTCTCTCTCTCTCTCTCTCTCTCTCTCTCTCTCTCTCTCTCTCTCTCCCTCCCTCCCCCCCCCCTCCCCCCCCCCCTCTCTCTCTCTCTCTCCTCTTTTTATTGTTCACTGTCTCTGCTTCTGTTTCTGTCTCTGTCTCTATCCTCGTTTCTGTCAAGCTGTCTGTTCCTGTGTATGCCTGGCTGTGTGTCTGTTTGTCTGTTTGTTTGTTTGTCTGTCTGTCTGTCTGACAGACTGTCTTTGTTTTGTCTGTTCGTCTATCTATCTCTCTCTCTTCCCCCCACTCTCTGCGTCTTTCTACTTGTACATCCTCCCTCATCTCTCATGTTGCGTCTTCTTCTCTTCTTCTTCTTCTTCTCCTCTCCTCCTCCTCCTCCTCCTCCTCTCTCTTCTTCTTCTTCTTCTTCTTCTTTTTCTTCTTCTTCTTCTTCTTCTTCTTCTTCTTCTTCTACTCTGTTTGTCTGTCTGCCTGTCAGCCAACGTTCACTCTCAGCTTGACTTTTATTTTCTTTTTCTGAACATGTGTGGGGCTAGTTGTCTCTGTGGTTTGCTGTTGTTTCATTTTTAAAGTGACTTATCATTTCACTATATTCTCTGTTTTTTTTTTTATGCTTGTCTGTCTGTGCACTTTGTCTCTGTCTCTGCCTCTATGTCTGAGGGTCAATTTGTCGGTCTGCCTGTCTGTCCACTTGTCTCTCTGTCTGTATTAGTTTGTCTGTTTGTCTGTGTGTATGTATGTACGTACGCATGTATGTATGTATGTATGTATGTATGTATGTATGTATGTATGTATGTATGTATGTATGTATGTATGTATGTATGTATGCATGTATGCATGCATGCATGCATGCATGCATGCATGCATGTATGTATGTATGTATGTATGTATGTATGTCTCTAACAGGCTTTCTGTCTGTCCATCTGTCTGTCCGTCCGTCCGTCCGTCTGTCTGTCTGCCTGTCTGTTGCTCTGTCTGTCTGTCTGTCTGTCTGTCTGACCTTCCCTTCCCCACGTCTACTTCTGTCTACTTATTTGCTTCTTTGTCTCTCTCGTGTTCCCCCCCCCCCTTTTTTTTTTTAAATAAGAAATTGTAGGGAACATCCATGATTAATGTTGCATTACCCGAAGGAAACTCAAGCAGGGTGATAAAAATACTAAACTGCATGGCAGAGGTTATCACCTTAATCTATGTATAAACTTCTGCAAGCTGAAACCGTGAAAGCTGCCGCGTGTACGAGTGACTTGTTACAGTGCTCAAGTGCTAGTGTCTTTCTCAGTTTCTTTGTGTGTGTGTTCTCCAGCAAAAGCCCGATCGTCCCCTCTGGTTGAACGCGGCTCTTAGTGTCTCTGACCTTTCTTTGACTCTCTGACTGTCAGCATCCTAGTTTCTTTTCAACTCCCACCCCCACCCCACCCCACCCCGCTCTTCCACTGTCATACTGTTTGGCTGCTAGTCCGTTTAAGACGAAAACAAACAGACTAAAACAAGCAGACACACCTGTGTATGCGGACAGGGAGAAGAAAAAGGAGGAAGCACATCAAGACACAAACTCCTTTGACAGAGCTGAGGGTTGACTGCCAGAATCCAGTATTTCACATACACACACACACACACACACACACACACACACACACATATATATATATATATATATATATATATATATATATATATATATATATATATATATATATCTGTTAAAATAGTATGGTAAAAGGAAGTTTTAAAATCAACAGATCTGTTTCGAGCGCGCTGGCTCTCCTCAGGATGGTTTTGGGTCGCCTACTGCCGGTGTTATATGGCCTAATGTCACTGTGTGCACGTGCGGATTGGCTGCACGTGTTGTTGTTCGGTTTATTTACAGTTCAGGGTGCGTTTGCTGACAACGATTTCCATTTGTGCCTGCAGTTGTTTACTATTTCTACTTTAGCATTTAGGGTTGCTAAGTATGGTTTGCATAGTATTAACCATTTTTTTCTGTTGAACATGGTTGCATCTTTTTGAAATGTTATTGTATGGTGATGCCCTTTTTATGATTTTCCAGGATATGTTATAGTAGTTTTTTATGTCTTTAAGTCTCCAATATATTTGCTCAGTTCTGTTTGGTTTTTGTATTTTTCTTTGTTGAATGACTGTTTTTATGGTTTGTATATCTGGTTTTGAAGTGATTTTCAGTGATCCCTATGTATGTTTCTTTTTCATTTTCTGATGTCACAGTGGTTTGGTATACAATGTTTGTTATAGAGGCATTTGTTGCTTAAGGGACACTGTTCTTTTGTAGTACAATTGCGGGATTTCCTTTCTTCACACCCTTCTTTGCTGTGTTGCTTTTCATTTTGTTGGATGAATCAATCAATATATATTTTTAAGGTTAGGCATGCATGAATATGATAGTTTGATGGTGTTCTTGTTGAATATTTTGGACAATTTGTGTTCTTTTGGGAAGGATGCTGTCATATTTAAAAAAAAAATTCTTTCCCTACGTTTGTTTTTACTCGTCCATCATATGGAGGGTTTGTACCATGTGATTTTCCTTTTCCTTTTTTTTTTGTTTTTGTTCATGTGTTATCTGGGTTGTATTGTAGTTTGTAGCTGTAACCACTTTTTTGCAATGCCTCTTGGTATTCTGCTGCTGCGTTGTTGAATACTCTTTCATTATGTGACAGATTAGATAATCTTGTGTTATGCCATGGGTATGGTTTTTAGTATAGATGGTGGGTGGTTGCTATTGATGTTTACATAAATGGGAGTGTCATTAGGTTTCTTGTATGGTTTATATATGTAGTTGTTGAGGTCAAGTGTTATGTCTAAGTAGTTCACTACCTTTTTGTTTGCTTTGATGGTGATTTTTTAAGTTATGGTTTTGGAAAATTTTGCATAGTTCTTTTTTCTTGTTTTCGATGGTTCTTGGATTGTTGTTTAGCGCGGCGAGGCCGTCGTCTCTGTATAGTCCGACTTGCTTTCCGAGTTGTTTTTGATGTTGGATAGCATGAACAGTCCGACCAGTTCGCATGTTTCGGCACCGTCATACGATCCCATGGTCACATCAAATGTTGAGTTTTTTTGTTCGTTTTCTTGATCCATGTTTCATTTCTGCTGTAGAGTAAAAGTTTTCTTGGTGTGGAGAATGATTTCCATTTCTGACCCTGTTGTCTGTGTGTTTATTAGCAAATTTCAGAGCTTTAGTGAGTAGCTCTTCATCTATGGATGGGTAGAAGTCTACTATGTCGAATGTGATGAATACTGTGTTCTTCTGTTTGTTAAGATTTTTGAACCATTGGATAACTTCATATGTGTTCTTCCAGAGGTTGTATTCCGTGTTTGATTTTATGTTTTTTATGGCTTTTTCTAGGATTTTCTTACTTATTTTGCCCAGTTCAGATTTAGATGGGTTTATTAGTCTACATGTTGGGTTGTTGTGGAAATTGGGTTTATGGTCTTTAAGAGTTATGAAGGCTTCTTTTTATTGCTGTTGTGTTTCTACCTGTCACCTAGATCCATGTGGTGTACGAGTTCTTTTTCTTTTTTTCGGATGTTGTTGTGTATGGTTTTATCAGCTTTTTTGTAGTTTTTTTTCTGAATGTTTTTATCAAGAAGTTGTGAGTACTCGTTTGGTTCCATTTTTTGTAGTATTACTGGTTTTGTCAGCCTTCACGAATATTTTTTTGTCATTTTGTATTTGTTTTATTTCATTTTTAAATGATGTTTGGAAATCGTTGTTTGATTTTTTGAATTCTATGTTGGCTATCATTCTTTTTATTTTATCCTCAATAGATTTCATTTCATCTATGGCCGGTGGAGATCGCCGTGATTTGAAGCCATATGTGTTTTTGTCCTCTTTTTTTGCATTCGGGTTCAGGAAGAAAAACGCTTTCCATCTCATGTTTCGTACGAATTTTTCAGTTTGTTCTGTTAATCTTTTTAAGTAGATTGCGGGTTGGAGAATGGTATATTTTTTGTTGATTGTCTAAAATTGATTTCCTCCATTTTGAAATTCATTAGGCCACAGTGCTCAACCTGAGGAGCTATTATCAAGAATGCTACTAAAACGCCTAATAAAATTTTTAAAGTGCTCAACAAAAAAAAAAAAAGAAAAGGAAAATCACATGGTACAACCCTCCATATGATGGACGAGTAAAAACAAACGTAGGGAAAGAATTTTTTTTTTTAATTTGACAGCATCCTTCCCAAAAGAACACAAATTGTCCAAAAATATTCAACAAGAACACCATCAAACTATCGTATTCATGCATGCCTAACCTTAAAAATATAATTGATTCATCCAACAAAATGAAAAGCAACACAGCAAAGAAGGGTGAAGAAAGGAAATCCTGCAATTGTACTACAAAAGAACAGTGTCCCTTAAGCAACAAATGCCTCTATAACAACATTGTATACCAGCCCACTGTGACATCAAAAATGAAAAAGAAACATACATAGGGATCACTGAAAATCACTTCAAAACCAGATATACAAACCACAAACAGTCATTCAACAAAGAAAAATACAAAAACCAAACAGAACTGAGCAAATATATTTGGAGACTTAAAGACAAAAAAAAAAAACTATAACATATCCTGGAAAATCATAAAAAGGGCATCACCATACAATAACATTTCAAAAAGATGCAACCTATGTTCACAGAAAATGGTTAATACTATGCAAACCATACTTAGCAACCCTAAATACTAAAGTAGAAATAGTAAACAACTGCAGGCACAAATGGAAATCGTTGTCAGCAAACGCACCCTGAACTGTAAAAATGAAAACCGAAACAACACGTGCAGCCAATCCGCACGTGCAAACAGTGACATTAGGCCATATAACACCGGCAGTAGGCGACCCAAAACCATCCTGAGGAGAGCCAGCGCTCGAAACAGATCTGTTGATTTTAAAACTTCCTTTTACCATACTATTTTAACAGATGTTGCTCCCCAAGGGGTTGAGCACTTTAAAAATATAGAATGCTACTAAAACGCTAATATATATATAATATATATATATATATATATATATATATATATATATATATGTATGTATGTATGTATATGAGATACTGGGTTCTAGCAGTCAACCCTCGAAAACGACCACCAGGTTCTAATCAAAGCACCATTGACCACCAGCCATTCATGCCTGCTACCTGGGATACCATTTCGAGATGTAGAAATTGGGAAATTGCGTTGAACGCCTCACCTTCATCTTGACAAAGGCTAAGGAGTATAACCTCACTCTGTTCATAATAAAGATGTTGATTGCATCACTACCAGTTATTTTACAGCCATTGACCTTACGGTTAAGCAGAATTTTAAATGAAGCTAAATTTCCCCCGAGTGTGAAAACTGCATGTGTAATTCCAGTCCACACACACACACACACACACGCACGCACACACACACACACACACACACACACACACACACACACACACACACACACACACACACACGCATACACGCGCGCGCACGCGCGCGCACCATACTATCAAGAGATTTGTGTATTAAGTGTCGTTCTATTTCGTTCTTCATTTGTGTCGTCAAAATTTGAGAACGTTGCACACATAAACATGTTTACAGCTTTCGGTTATCTGTCAATAAGGATTTATACCTGCAGACTCCGCAATAGACCAATTTATGTGTATCTATAATGATCTAAGCTCTTCATTTCATAATAGTATCGCCATACAAGCAATACATTTTGATATATCTAAAGCGCTTGGTCGAGTTTGACACAGAGGGCTTCTTCAGAAGAAGATGGAAGAGAAAGGAATACGATGGGAGCTTCTGGACTGGCTCACTGATTATCTTTCAAACTGCACTAAGGCAGTAGTTATCAGAGATGATAAATCCAATTACAAAAGCGTTCCTGCAGGTGTTCCCTAAGGTTCTGTTTCGGGTCCTCTTTTATTTCTCATCTACATTCATGGCATAGCAGACAACATTAAATAAACATTAAACTTTTTGCAGCTGACGCAAACTTGCCGTTAGTGCAGAACAATCCTGTTAATCGCGCATACACACTTAATCCAAAACTAGATAAAAAAAATCTCTTGGGGGCGAAACGTTCGGAAGTTAAATCTAATGACGAAGAAAAAAAGAGTTGCTGAACTTCAAACGAAATAGTTATTCCTGTTTACCTCTCAGGTTTGCCTTTAATTATTTACTAGACACAATTTAATATAGGCACCTAGGTATTATGCTTCAAAGTAACTGCAAATAGGACAAACAAATAAAAACATAAATAACACAGTTCCATGTTGCTGTCTTGCTTGAAATATTGGCATCAAGTCTTTTGCTCTACTTCTGCTCTACACTGGACGATTGTTGAGTGTCACTGTTGATCAGAATGCCTGGTAACCTGGTAACTGAAGGTTGGATGTGTATTAACTGCCATAGCTTCCTGTCATTCACGTGCGGAGAGGAGGGATAAATCAATCGTGCGACTTTTGACCAAAATGATGAAAACATTGTTATCAATGCTTATGAAAGGAAACCAGTCAAAGTATTCTGCTTGTATATCATAAGGAGACGTATTAATACGACATCATGAGACCGATGTAATCGAACATTTCACATAACCTGTCAAGCTCAGCAAACAAACATAGTGAAACGACCGGTAACTGAACTATTGAATAGGAAAACCACAGTGGTGAGTACACATCTCAACACAATCCAAATCAACAAGGATCATTCACTTAAGAACGCGCTGAGATTATGTTACTGGCATGTGCTATCAGCCCCATCGTACAGGCGTCAGACATGACTTTTGAAACCCGCCCAAGAGAACAGCCTCACTGCTTTCCACTCCGGTTGCCTCAGACAGAGAGAGTGGGCTCAGTCTGGAGCACTTTCACCATCATCAGAGAGGAGGTCAAACAGCTATCAGTACAAACATCAGCGTTCTCTATCCTGTGTAAACGGCGTCTGAAGTGGCTGGGACTTGCAGCTCATGTTCCCTTGCCATGTCAGGCAGACCATGCACTCAGATGGACACCTTACGAAGAGGACAAAGATGACAGCCACAGCTGAACTGGCAACAGACCACTGACATGTCCTGGACATCATGCAACAGGAGCTGGAGCCACGCCCGAACGCTGACCGCTAACCGATGCCACAGGAGAGGGATGGTCGACAAAGCGTCGGAAGACGCACACATGCGTAAGTATTGGCTGAACGAAATCTATGGTTACAACTTCACAACTTTAACACGTGTTATATTTAAAATTTTTAATGTAATTAACAGCGAACCGCCAAGAAAACTTAGCCAAACGAATCACAAGACAACGACGCGTTTCGACCTCTTGGGCCTTCTTCAGGCAAGACGCAAAACACTCAGGGTAACGAAAATGAACGAGCAATCACTTATCTTCATTCACTTCAGTGTTATATTTAGTAATATCATTAAAATCATAATTATGCGTTGATATATTTTTTTTCCGTTACAAACTCCCATATTTCCAGCCGTCTACATGACTGTTATCATTATTTCATGGTTATAAATATGATTATTATCATATCTATCAATGCACGTCTTAGATTCTGCCATTCTCATAATCTTTCTCCTTCTCCTCTTGTTCTTCTGTTATCTGCTCCTCATTCTTCTTCTTCCTTCATTCCCTCGTTATCATTATTATAATGATTATGATGATTATTGTTATATCATTATTTGTATTTCATTATTATTATTATTATTGTTATTATTGTTATTATTATTATTATAATATTAATACAATTCATATTCTTTTCATTACCGTTACTGTTATTATCATTACTATCACCATGATTGTTTTTGTCATCAATATCAGCATCATCGTTATTATTATTGCAGCTATTATCATTATATTTGTAGTAGTTGAGTACACACAGACACACAGACACACACACACACACACACACACACACACACACACACACACACACACACACACACACACATCACACACACGCACACACACACACACACACACACACACACACACACACACACACTCACAAACACGCACAAACACACACACAACACGCACAAACACACACAAACACACACACACACACGCACACACACACACACACACACACACACACACACACACACACACACACACACACACACACACACACACACCTGCAAGCATACGCACACACACATACACAACACACGCATATACACACACACACACACTCTCTCTCTCTCTCTCTCTCTCTCTCACACACACACACACACACACACACACACACACACACACACACACACACACACACACACACACACACACACACACACACACACACACACACACACACACACACACACAATCACATATTCGCATGCACACAGACAGACAGACAGACACACACACATGTGCGCACGCATACATGCACGCACACACGCACATACCTGTACGCAGACGCACACACGCACACATGCATATTAACGAAGGCACGGAGTGTAAAGTGCAGAACTGAAAGATATCTTCCTCTTTATTTTGGTCAGTTTTGACAAATAGTTTTCGTTTCCTGGCTCAGTAACGGTAAACCCTATTGCATATTGCAAAAGAGAAATGAACGAACGTTTTTGATACAAAAAGCATGTTTCACAAAGGGAAGTCTGCGGCTGTCTCTGCCATGGGACAGAGCAGCGAAGACAGCTTCAAGTTCCTTGTAATAAGTCTGAGGAGAATCTAAACATGTGAAAGCGCATGATGTCCCTGTTCAGAAAGTGGGTGTTTGTGAGTGTAAGAGTAAGATTATCAAAGAAACGCTGAACTTTCCTATATGAAAGGATTGAAGTTGACTCCCGAGGCCGTGGACCAGCAAAGTGTAGTCACCACAACGTGTTCATTCTTACGAGCAGACCATGAATTGTGTTACTTCAGCTCCTAACACATATATCCAAACACAAACCTTGTCTAATTGCTTTTCAAGTCAAACTAGAAAGCTCATAATGAAATGGAATCTGAACCGTACGACTAAACTGTACATCATTTTTCTCTGGGCTTATATAATTAGTTCTCTTGCTCATAGCTTTTATTTTTTCCTTTGTTTGTTGTTCGTTTACCCGTTGTCTCTACAGAATGTGTCATTTTATATTCATTTACTGACTGCACATTCATTCTTGCGTCAAAGATATACATCTATCTGTGATCACTAAGCATACGTAAGGGAGAAAACACTGAACATCTGTTGTTTCAAAAGCATAAGGCAGAAATATTTCAGCAATCTGCTGAAAGTCTGTATAGCTTCTGTCATTACCTTTCAAAATAGCCATTCTCAAAATAGCTATTGGTGAGCTTTTACGTGGGCTGTGTGGAATGCTAAACGAGCACATGGTGACATCATTGTCGGCGATGGCGCATTGCTGCAGGAAGAAATAATCTTACGCTGTGCAGAATAATCCCAGAATTTCAAATCTGACTGAAAGCTGTCTTGAACTTGCTGACAATTAAGATATACACGTAAAAGTTAACGGTGCAGCTGGAATATAACAGGATGTAGCTGGTTGCATGGAAGATTTCGTACTGTCTACTCTGAATCGGGTCATTCCAGTCAACAGATGAAAGAGGTGATCTTATATATTTCGAGAGGCGTTCGGAGGAGGAAAAAGCACATGTTTGCAGCAATCAAGGCGACAGTCAATGGGGTCACTTTACGCCCTCTGGAATCCTGAGTCGATTGCTGTAAAGCAAGACATGCGCCCGCTCTGAAAGATTTGACAAGTTTCCAGAGAAGCACGCTTGTGCTAGCCCCTAACAACATACAAGGGACACAGAAACTTTCAGCCATGAGTATCCATGGCCAAACTGCGTCAGAAAACCATTTGTATTTTTCTGATACGACATTTGGGCAACATATCCAAGAACAAGATCCTATGTCATAGCCATAGAGAAAGTGACAGTGGATCAAAATGATAACAATGGTCATTAAGACGGCAGTAACCTGTGACATTCCCTTCGTCCACACAGCGCTGACCCGAAGTGGCCATAGTATAGAAGCCGCCCTTAGCAAGGTGAGGGCCACCAACATCCACGGAGATAAAGTTTTCGACGTGTCATGCACCATCACGTAGAGTTTGCACTGCCATGAGCCGAGAATCTGAAAGGGAGCTACACCGAACTGGGCATCGAGCAGGGTGCTTAGGGGCATTATAATCAAATACAGCAGATCATTGCAGGCCAGAACTCCAAAGAAAACACTAGACGTGGATGCCGGAAGACGAAACACAATCAGAACAATCATGGCATTCCCAACTATTCCAAACATGCACACAAGAGGCTTACCTATGTTCCAGATATAATCGGAGATCTTCATTTTTTCAGATAGTTTTGTTTAGTTCGTCCCAAAAAATCTCTTTTGAAACGGATTGAATTCATTATTGCGCAGCTGAAGAATAGTTTCAGTTTCAGTTTTATCAAGGAGGCGTCACTGCGTGCGGACTAGTCCATATACGATACACCACATCCGCTGAGGTCTGAGACCACACTACGCATGATTTGATGCTGGTGGATAAATGAATTACACAACAAAGATGAGACACTTGAAGAAGAGGGTCTCGTGGCTACGACTCATCGGATGTCTGACCTATGCATTAGCCCAACGCGCTGGTCAGACCTTGAGTGCCTACCTACCATTTTGTGTGTGTGTGTGTGTGTGTGTGTGTGTGTGTGTGTGTGTGTGTGTGTGTGTGTGTGTGTGTGTGTGTGTGTGTGAAGTGGATGTACACGTGTGTGTATGATGTGTGGGCATGAGCCCATGTGTGTGCGTGGGCGCATATGTGTGTGTGTGTGTGTGTGTGTGTGTGCGTGCGTGCGTGCGTGCGTGCGTGAATGTGTGTGCGCGCAGGGATGTGTGCGTGTTTGTTGTGTGTGTGTGTGTGTGTGTGTGTGTGTGTGTGTGTGTGTGTGTGTGTGTGTGTGTGTGCGTGCCTGCGTGCCTGTGCGTGCGTGCGTGCGTGCGTGCGTGCGTGCGTGTGTGTGTGTGTGTGTGTGTGTGTGTGTGTGTGTGTGTGTGTGTGTGTGTGTGTGTGATTTGTGAGTTTGTGTGCGCACAGGTATCTATACATAGGCTATATGTGTATATATCTGGGTGTATATTTGTGTCGCTGTATGCGGGCATGTGCGCTGAAGAATATTACAAGATGAGGGTAACGGGATGAAGTTTAGTTATTGTATGAGGAATCCATTGTGTATCCTTTTGCATGCAATGGCTTGCTACACACCGCATTTGCAGGTTAATGAATGGCACAGACTTTCTCAGCCTTAATGATAAAGCTGCAACACAGAACTCACTAACAGCTGCACATTTTTTACAGCCTTTGTGGACACTTGCTGGTGATAACTTGGTGTTGATTTGTTTTTTTAAATCGACCTATTTCATGCTATATTTTGATTGTCTCAGTATCATGATAGGTAATATGTAAATCCAACATGCCTGAGAGAGAGAGAGAGAGAGAGAGAGAGAGAGAGAGAGAGAGAGAGAGAGAGAGAGAGAGAGAGAGAGAGAGAGAGAGAGTGTGAGTGATCTGTCCAGTGTCATACTCTGATGTTTTCAATTAAAGTGCACCGAATATATATATATATATATATATATATATATATATATATATATATATATATATATATATATATATATATGGTTGTGTTGGGCTATGCCACTTTCTGTTGTGGCATTTCGTAATTCGAGAATAGCCAAATCTATTATTGATTTTAATTTTACTTATGAACAGTTTCTAGTAATGAATCCACGGATACATAGACATAGATATGCATGGACAGACAACTCAACTGACAGCCAGCCAGCCAGATAAATGCATATATGAACATCAGTCCACAAACATGAAATGTGTATGTTTTCACTGTAACTTTGTTTGGCTGGTGGGGTCACTTCGTGACTGTAGTGACATTTTGTTTCAGATGTTGTCAAACTAAGATTTGGGGAAGTACCAAATCACTATTGAGCTAGACTTCTCTTAGCAGTCATTAACCATGATATACATGGATTAAGATAGATAGATAAATAGATTAATAGATATGTAGATAGATTGGTAAATAGATAGCTGCATACATACATATACACATACATACATAGATACATAGATACATACATACATACATACATACATACATACATACACATACATACATACATATGCACATACGTACATACATACATAAAACACATTGATCGATCGATAGATAATACATACACACATACGTACGTACGTACATACATACATACATACATACATACATACGTACATACATACGCACATACGTACATACATACATACATACATAGTCATACGGATGGATGGACGGATAGGTCATTAGCTACATACATGGAGCGACAGATGATTGGATAGATAGATAGACAGACAGACAGACAGATAGAGATAGATAGATAGATAGATAGATAGATAGATAGATAGATAGATAGATAGATAGATATAGATAATTTTGTGTGCATTTGGTGGAGCAGGCGATTGTGTCCAGTCCTCAGGCGGAAGATCTGACTGTTCCCGTCGTCCCAGCAAATGGTATTTGTCTTCTGGGTTGTATTTGAGGTGCTGGAGGCGCCACTTCATTCCTTGCTGTGCTTGATGATTGTCTTGATTTCATCGTTTGACACCAGGTTGTTGGCCTGCTCCTTCTGTGCACAGTCTTTTGCCAGAATGTCCGCTTTTTCGTTGCCTCTGATGCCATAGTGTGCTGGTACTCATTGTATCACCACTTTCTCCTATATGGCACTCAGGGCAACAAGTATAGAGTCCCCCGTATAGAGTCTCTTCAGGATTCGTTCGTCAGTCCCCCAGTCCGTCCCTGCAAGTTTCTTCATGATCGCCAGTCTCAGCTTGGCCCTGCTACAGCATCTGGTGATCTGCTGCTGTTCCAAGTGAACCTGCGGTCAAAGGTCACTCCCAGGTAGGCAGTTGTGGGGGTTCCTCTGCAAGCCTTCGGTTGTTCAGTGTCTTGCTTCTTGTTGGATAGGCTGAAGACTGTGTAGGTTGTTTCGCTTGAGTTGACAGAGACAAAGCCGTTCCTTGGTCCAGTCGCTGATCTTGTTGAGCGTCTGGAGGCGTACCTGTGCTGTAGTGGTGTACTCTTCAGAGCCCGATAGTACCAGGTCATCTGCGTAGATCACTCCTCTGACCCCTCTTGGCAGTTCTCTGACGATGTCATCTGTAAAGATAAGGAACAGCGTTGGCGTAAGGACTCCTCCTTTTGGTACTCCCTGTCTCAGCACCTTCGTCTTGCTCTTTGGCCCTGAATCTTGACTCGGGCTTGGCGGTTGTGTAGGTACTGGCTGATCCAGGTGTACATCCTCCCAGGCACACCACATCACCGTAGTTTGAGCCTGAGTCCGTCCTTCCAGACTTTGTCGAACGCCTCTCCATGTCAATGCAGACAGCAAACGTGTTCTTCTCTTTCTTGGAAAGCGTCCTCTCTGCTTTGAGTAATGAATGTTATCTGGTCTTCTGCTGATCTGTGTTGGCGGAAGCCTGCCTGTTCAGGGCTCAGCAGCTGATGCTCCTTAAGGTGCCAGAGAAGCCTTGTGTTGACAAATCTCTCCATCAGCTTTCCTAAGCAGCTTGTAAGGCTGATGGATCTGTAGCCATCAGCCTTCGACTTGTCCTTCCCTTTTTATGAATGGGGATTATGTCTGCTCCCCCCCCCCCCCCCCCCCCCCCCCCTGTCTTCCAGCTGGAGCTAAAGATTGTTAGAAGGACTGCCTTGCTCTTCATCCCAAGATGCAGAATCATTCCATTTGTGATTCCGCCTGGTCCAGGTGACTTCTTCACGTTGAGGCTCTGCAACGCTTCCTCCAGCTCTTTCTCTGTGAAAGCTGCGGTCATGATTTCCTCTTGGGGCTCTTTCTCATGAAGTTCACCTTGGGCCCAGTGCATTGCAGCTCTATGTTCAGGCGGGACATCCGGATTGCTGATGTTTTCATAGACGTCTATGAAGTGGTCTGCTACTTTCCTTCCAGAGAGGTAATTTCCATTCTCTTGTATTGTTATTGTGGTGTGACGTATTTCGTTACTGAGGGTTTTAGCCAGTTTCCACAGCTTGCTGCCATCCTTGTCGAGATAAACGCTTTCAGTTTTCTCTTGCCCAGCTTTTTCTTGAAGCTTTGTGCTTCCTTCAGCGCTATGTTGTTCTCCAGTGATGGCTGCCTTTTCTGCTCGGTCCCTGTTTTTCCGTAACAGCATCTTCCAGATTCTGGAGTTCCTCCATCCAGTGGGGCTTGTAGTCTTTGCGTGCTCCTCTTGGGATGGATTCTGTAGCAGCTTTCAAGACGGCCTTCATGAAGTCTTGAACCATCGTTTTTTAAGTCCTTCTGCCTGATGTTGATTGGCTTTGTGTATGTATCTGTGAGGGTCTTGAAGAGAGTCCAGTTCGTCTTTCTGTAGTTCCAGCGGGGAAAACACTTTGCTTGAGGAGCCTGCAAGTTGAGGTTGATAGAGAGTTTGACGGGGTTTGTGGTCACATTTTCCAAGCTGGTTGAGGACTGTTATTGTGGTCGTGACGAACAGGTCGTTGGTGGCGAACGCTAGATCTGGTGCTGATGTGGTCATCCAGCGTCTAGAGTAGAAGGTGGGTTCACCATCTTCTTGGTTGATGATATGAAGATGTGTGTGTCAATCTCCCAATCCTCAACTTCTTCGCCTCTCTTGTGCGTCTCGTCATAGCCCCATCTCTCTGAGTGACTGTTAAAATCTCCCACCACCACGCAGTTGTTGTCTGGGATGTTCATGTATGTGAGGGAAAGATCACAATCTTGAGGGCAATAGACATTGTAGATCCTGATGTTATGTTCTTTAAAGACTATATCACCCCCTTGGATCTCTGCCTGTTGATTGGTGTTGATCTTGAATTCTTGTGTGGCGATGGAATTCCACACCAAGAAAAGTACCCCTCCTTTGTGTCTTTCCTCACGGTCCAACCTAATGGTCTCGTAACCTCCTCACTTGAAAGCGATGGTTTACGGTCAAATGTGTCTCTTGGACACATGCGATGTCAATATTTTCTTGGTGCGTCCTTTCTGCCAGGCCAAGTTTCTTCTTATGCACCCCTTCTGCATTCCACTGGAGAATGTTGAGCATTCTGGGTGATATTGTTTGCTCGGCACCAGCAGGAGGATGAGGTCTCCTTCTTCGTCGCATGGGCATGCGGGATTTCCTTGTCCGACCACTGACTGCTTGGGGTGGGCCCCTTTGAGCATAGGGCCCGGTTCCCGGTCTTCCCGGCGGGTCTCCGGAGGTCGAGCGCCACATCGAGATTCTGTGATTGCATCATCATGAAAGCGTAGATGCGTGGTATCGTGGTTTAAGTTGCGCCAGTGGCCTGAAACCTCCGTCTTCAGCTGGAGTTTTCTTTTGGAGTGCCTCACCCTTAGCTCATGGCTCGTACATCCTGCCCTGCGAACACAGGGGGGATTGTTTCTCCGAGGGTCCCACCCCGGGCTAGAGGTTATAACGCGCCTCTTCACTGTATGATGAGCCCTTTTTAGGACACATGGGGTATTTCAGTGAGGTCAACAGTGCCACCTGTTGGCCCACCCCGTCCTGGTAGGAACATCGCCAGTTGGTCCGGGACTGCTTATTCGACCAGGCAAACCTGACTTACATCGCAGCTAACCCCCATATCTGAGGGCCGTTCCCCTATCCCCACCGGGGACCCGCCGGGGTGGGGATAGTCGCTTCACTACTGAATTGGAAGCAGCCTGGTCCCGGGTATATAGATTAATAGATAGATAGATGGATAGATATATACACACATATACACACGCGCGCTGGCACGCACGAACGCACACATACAGGGGCACACACACACACACACACACACACACACACACACACACACACACACACACACACACACACACACACACACGCACGCACGCACGCACGCACGCACACACGCGCACACGAGAGCACGCACGTACGCACAGATAGATAGATAGATAGATAGATAGATAGATAGAGAGAGAGAGAGAGAGAGAGAGAGAGAGAGAGAGAGAGAGAGAGAGAGAGAGAGAGAGAGAGAGAGAAACAGACCGATGGATAGATAGGTAGATAGATGGATAGATAAGATGTACAAACATGTATGGATATAGATGGTTACAAAGTATGAAATACGAAGTAATTGATAATAAGACAAGCTGTCCTAGTCATCCCCATTCGTATGGCGTTGGTCATTCTATTTTTCTGTATTTTTCCTGACCCATTTTTATAGTAACGGACGTAAGAACCATGTGGACAACAAAAACTTTCGAAGAAAAACAAAGTCATCACCATTTAAACCTCTCATGCACACACACACACACACACACACACACACACACACACACACACACACACACACACACACACACATACACACACACACACACACACGCACGCACGCACACACACACACACACACACACACACACACACACACACACACACACACACACACACACACACACAGAGTGGTCGATTCAATATTATTAAAGCATGATTGCAGAACGTCTTCCCCATGTCCATTATTGACGACGTTGTTTATATTCCATACATGTGCGTTTGCAAATGTGATGTAACGCGATACTAAATGAATGTTTTCAATAAAAAAAAGTAGTAAGGGTTTGCTAACGGAAATCCTGTGATGGTGTCAGCCCTGGGACAGGGTGGTTAAGACAACTTCAAATTCCTTGTTCCTGGTTCTCAAGCATCCCGCCCTGTGAGACTGAAGAATTCACCTGTTCTGAAGCTGTACATTGTTGTGTGTTAGTGTCAAACTATGTTCACAGCTATGAACTCGAGAAGCATAGCTGTCACAGGAACGAAGCCGATTCTCTTGGACAAGCAGATGGTAGTCATCAGAATGTTTCAGGCCTTGAAGAGCAGGCCATGAAGCTGGCTACTCCAGTCTCTACAATAATCCAGTAACGGAAATGTCACATATCTGTTTGCTAGTGTGTGCCATGCTTTGTTGTAGACGCAGGGTAATCAGTTTGTTACTCAATGAGCGGTGGGTCGTCAGACTCTCTTTTTTTTTTTCCTGTAAATCCTTTGAAGTTAATTAACATTATATTCATTTACTTTTTTGTTGTTCATTTATTCATTCTTTTATTGACTTTTTATCTATCAACTTACTGATGTTTTTATTAATTTATTCATTCTTTGATATTTGTTTTTTTTTTGTCATTCATTGTCTCCGCTGACTGATACGTATACTGCCGGTTTACTCTTCTTGTCTGCTGAGTGATTCCTACTTTATTCGTTTGCTCATTTCGTGTTCTGACTGATTCTTTTTTCTTCGTCTGCTTAAACGCTGGTTAGCTACAGGCATGAGTTTCCAGCAATGGCCATTCTCGACGTCACCGTTTGTGCCCAGTCCTGCCCTATACATTACTGTGTGCTCTGTAATACTAACGCTTGGCTGATACCATTGTCACTGACGGGGCAGTCCTGTGCTAAGAAATACCATTCAGACGTACATGATAGCCCGAAAACCTAGAATGTTGCGCTGACAACTGCTCTTCTAAATCTGCTCCCAGTCAGACAATACAGTAAAAGTTGACAGCGCAGTTGGAGGAAAACATGATGTGGGAGGCTTCTTTGAAGATCATGATTTGTCCACGCTGAATGGGATCCCTCCAATCAACAAATTCTGCTGTGATCGAGAATATATGGAGAGGAGTGGAGAAGAACAAAAAAAACACAGATTTGCAGCAATCAGGGTGACAGTCAACGAAGTCACTTTCTGTTGTCTGGAATTCTTGATGGCTTGTTGCACAGGAAGACGTGTGCCTCTTCTGACTGAACTGGCCAGTGTCCAAAGAAGAACACCATTGCTAACCACTAGTGACGCGAAAGGTAAAAATAGCTTCCGGCCATTTCTATCCAGGGCAAAATCCTGAGGAAAAAAGATAGGTAAATCTCTGATACAACATAATACTCGCATGTTGCAAATTGATGAAATAAGAATAAGCCAAATCCATAGAGTACGTGGCAGTGAGTCAGAGGGATAACAATGACCATGACACCAGCAGTAACTCGCGACTTTCTCTTCGTCCACACAGCATTGGCACGAAGTGGCCATACCACAGAAACTGCTCTCAGCATAGTGAGTGCCCCAGCATCCATGGGGACAAAGCTTTCGTCGTGCGAGTCGTCAAGGCATACACTTTACATTGCCAGGAACCGAGTTCTCGAAAATGGGGCACGTTGAGTTCTCTATATAGCATATTGTCCAGAGGATTTGCAATCAAATACAGTAGATCAGAACAGGCCAGAACTTCGAAGAAAACACTAGACGTGGACGCCGGAAGACGAAGCATGACCAGAATAATCATACAGCTTCCAAATATTTCCAAACACACACACAATAGGTTCACCTATCTTCAAGATTACCCTGCAGATATATTGGAATGGTTTAAACTGATCATACCAAAGATTCCACACGAATTTTTTTGAGGTCACCGTTGTTCTGTTGCCTGCAAATATTGAAGCATGAAGGTTGCTTGATTAAGTGTAGTCACAGTGTTCGTTTGGTATCTTTTTATTAATGCATGGATAGTCTTGCTGTACTACCTTTGTGGGTGACCAGTGCCCTATAGACTAAAGTCTATGATTTATGTAAAACTGTTAACAATGAAGGTCGTAAACAGCACGAATTTATTGCAGGTGTTATAGATGCTAACTTAAAGACTTACTCGTTAGCCTACACTAATACATATTTACATATACATCATGAGGAAAACATGCATGAAGCTTGCCAGAGAGAGAGAGAGAGAGAGAGAGAGAGAGAGAGAGAGAGAGAACTCAGAACTCAGAACTCAGAACCTGTTTACTGTATATCGGCCCTGACCCACAATACGGGGCATGGGGACTGGGGAATAGTCGGCACTGGGCACAATACATGTGCAGGACATGCAAAACATAAACAAGTCATGGACTTATCAAATATGGAGAAGATGAAAACAATTACCACCATTAACAAAACCATGCACTGTTTGATAATTGTGATGAGATGGGTATGAGTGGTAGGTGGGTCCTCTAGGGGAAGGACTTAAAATAATTTCTCGATGAGAATTATCTTAACATTTCACCTACACCCCCCTCTCTTACTAGTGGTGGAAGGAGCAACTTACCGGTACTAGTCATCAAAGAAATTTTTATTTGTTCCGGGTATTGATGAAATACGGGAGAATGGCTGAGATAATTTTCCTTAGGCTTGTACTCTTAATTAAAAGTACTTATAGCTCCGAGATACAGAATTGAAGACAGAAGTTCAAACATTCAGCATTCGATTGAACATCAGGGAACTGACACAAGTTAAGTGCACTTTCACACATCAACTTTTATTACTTACATATAGATAAGAAATGGCATGTCACTTCCATAGACTGCGTTTTCAGTTCTCATTGGACTACCACAATGAGGGGTCCTTCCTCACTCCTACTTTACTTGCTGGCACTCTGTGCAGCAAGCTTAAGTTGGCATACAGGGGTTCTGTCTAAGTTACACTGAATGTATATGGTTTTTATACATCCACCCTGCTTGGGAATACCCAGTATTGTAGCCAGAGTGGTACTCATGGACAGGTTCTCACTGTTTTTCATAAAGTGAGGGTAAGGGTCTGAAGAGTTTGAGTCCAGGTGGTAAGCAAACTTAACTTTGCTTCGGAGAGAATAGTTGATCTGTCCTGTGGCTGGTGACTGTCCCACTGGTGTACATTGGTTGTCTGGTGTCGCCCTGGTTTCGGGCAAAGTCCCAGCTTCTCTGGTTTAACCACAATGTGCAGCATGACCAGGATCCCAGTTCTGCGATAAAGAGAACTTGATCTGTAGATGAGAATCTGATGGCTGGTCTGTCGAGTGCACACATGTACCCTTTTCCTCTTTCTTTCAGAGAGGGTGTGAGACTCAGCCAGCAAAGTTTTCTCTATGGTAGAGTTTCTGCTATAACTGTAAACTCCACTTTTGTTTAAAGGCTATGTTAAGCTTACAAAAGGGTAGGAGACAGTAATACAATGTTACAGTTTTTAGTAAACAACTCTCCCTTGTTTCATATGAATTAAATCACACTGACTTGGGCTATGCTTAATCCAAGTACACATGTGGTGTAGACTTAAAGTCATACACTACAAATCATTCCAATAATCACCAGTATTATAAATCAGAGTAGCAGTTTTTACCTAGCACTGTTTTCCTGATCAAATTAATCAGTGAATTATTATCTTAACAGACAGAGTTACATACTGACAAAAGTCAGGGTGAACACAAAGAGCAGTGGTCAGATTGTCAACAAAGAATCAAAACCACTGGGAGAGAGCTTTTGCCATAATATGATGGCAAGCAAACTACTACACAGAATAATAATTCATCAGTTTGGTAAATGTTGCTAAGCATTTGTACAAAGTTACAATGTTAACACACACAGCATACATAAAATCAATACATAGATTCAAAAATGTAAAACAGAGTTCCAACTCACTTTTCCTGGGAATGAACAGTGAATGACTTGAGATCAAAGAGTTGCCAAGAGTTTACTAGGCCTTCTCTGTCCGTTTGTCTTCCTCTGCTCTTGACTACAGGTAGTCCTGAGGGGTCAATGAAGTTGCGCCTGTGTGTGCCTGGTATATGAATCTCTCACATGCCGAATGAAATTTTGACAACGTGTCATTCACCTATCAGGGGTGAGAGGGGGAGGGATTTAGTCTAGTCACCAATCGCCTTGGGAATTGTTTGAACCTAATCGGCACGGGATAATTTATGCATCCATATAGGTGGCCGTGAGCCCCAGTTAATTCATGCGTCCGCATAGGCGTCCGCGAGCACGTGTAGGTGTCTGCGAGCATGGGCATCGCGGGGTGATTGCCTTTGCGTCAATTACAGATGCACGTGGTTCAGGTGGAGGGGGGGGTGTGGGGTGGGTTGGTGGTGGGGGGAGTGGAGAGTGTGGCAACATGCCTTTGTGTCGCAGGGGGGGGGGGGGGGGGGGGGGGTGAGATGGGCTATTGTTAGAACACACATCCCATGTTGTGTAGTATCGCACAGCATGGGGAGGGAGGGTTGAGAGGGGGGAGGGAGGTAGGCGGACAAGAACAAAAAGCATCACGCATTTATCGTGACGCAATTTTCCTTGTAGCAGATAGTCGAAGCTGTGCAACTCGCATTGTTCTAAGAGGGGGAAGGGGGAAAGGGGGGGGGGGGGATGGGGGTTGAGAGGGGAGAGTGGGCACAGATTTGAAATCTATTCTTTGGTTTGGTGTTTTAGTAGGACCTATCGGATGGTTTTGTCAAGCGTCATGTCACAATAATTACCAATTTCCATAAACATTGAAGTTTGAAATGCAGCACACGTAAGGTGGTTATATAATTACCATATCATTTTCTGCCTTCTATTGCCTGCATGAAAAACATACCTAGAAATATTGTGTCATAGACCACTGTTTTCTGATTAAAGAAGCTTATGGATTGGAGTGCTAACATGACCACTTAGAAACTTCTCTCTCAAGTCATTATACATAATGCACTCCTTCAAAAACTGGGCATCATTTTCAGTTTTTGATTCACAAAAAGGACACATTTTATCTTGAACTCAATCACTACGTCTATAAACATTGTTGAGTGGTAGAACATTAAACCTTATTTGAGCAATAGCAACACATGACATATGTACTTATCTTTTTCAAAAATGACTTTGAAAGTTCGATAACTCTCATATCTGTCTCTATCTTGAATAGCGCCATACCATTCTTGTATAAACATATCTACTAGTCTCTGTTTAAAACATACTCAAAAAAGCCTTTCTATCCCCTACACCTTGTTGAAACCAGACTATATAGAAACCAGTTGTGCATAGAATTTCTCTTAGCTGTGACGCCCAACAGTCCTTCCTATTCCCGTCCAATTCCATTAACATTTGATACGCCTTATAAGGCAACAACCGATCAGGGTTCATATGTAACAGCTTTAACCAATATGTAACGGAATTCGTGCATGAGTTAAGATAAAGCGGATATCTACCAGGTCATCATATAACATCTTATTTGGAGTCTTGACTGGAACGCCTAAAAATCTTTACACGCTAACATATGAACTTCTTTGATACGTTTCTAATCTATGTATCCCCATATTCGGATGAATATAATAAAATGCGTTGGATCTTCACGTCAAATATTTTGAAAAAAGGTTTCATTGTTCATTTCTATAAATTTACTGAAAGTCCTATTTAATTGAACCACTGCTTTCTTTCCTTTTGTAACCAAGTGATCAGTTCCCTTTTTGCACTAATCATTGTTGTAAAATTAAAACCCAGATAACAATTACTATTTACCTCTTCTAACTTGGAGCCATTATAAAACCACTGCTCACATATTCCAAGAAAACCCCCTTTCCTAGAGACCATTATTTTAGTTTTATCGGTATTATTGCATATTCTCGCAAAAATCTATCAACATATTAATTGCTGTTGTAAACCAATTGGTGTGATTGAAAGTAGAACAACGTCATCAGCAAAAAAAGAGAATAAAAAGTTCTACTATGTCAGGCAACGTTTGAACACCACGATTACCCTCTTTCATTCACACTATTGGCTAACTGGTTAAACATTGAAAATAACACAGGGCTCAAATCACACCCCTGTCTAACACCAGCAGGACGCGCAAAAATTCAGACAGTTCATTGTTTTACCCGTATACATGACAATAATGAACTATACATAGCAGACAAAGAAGCAAAAAATTTCCCTTTGACACCCTGGTTTCTAATGCATTCTAAAAGTCTGTCATGATGAACAGAATCAAAGGGCCTTTTTAAAGTCCACGAAGGCAGCGTATAATTTTTCTTCCTTCATAGGTATACATTTCTGAATGGTTGCATATAGTGTACATATTTGATCAGTAGTAGAGTAGTTTTTTTTTTCCTGAATCCTGCTTAGTTTTAAGAAATCAGGTGGTTGTTGTTAATTCAGGAATCTAATCTCCTGTTTAATATCAATGTATAGCATTTTGATACAATACTTAACAATGAAACACCCCTATAATTGTCCATATTGTCAGGATCCCCTTTCTTGTAAATTGGAATTATAATTGCCTTCGACCAGCATTCTGGGTAGATACCTTTTTCGAAAAGTGTGTAGAATAGTTTATGAAGAAATTTTGTTGTCTCCTTACCACCGTTTCTGAGCATTTTGGCATAAATTCTATCTACACTGCAAGCTTCATTAAATTTTAATTTACTTATTGCGAAAATGATTTCCTCTTCCGAAATTGGGCTGTTTAATTCATGATCAACTTGCTCTGATAAATCTACTTCCATTTTGGGAATGCTCTTCATTGCTAATCTCATTGCTCCAGAAAACATTTTTAGTGACTTACTCAGTCAGTGGTGTCTATACTATTTACAACTCTTTCTCTATTTCCACAGCCCATTTCTTTAAGTTCCTTTAAAAAAAGTGTCGAGTTAGAAAGATAATCTGCAATAGCTTTTTGTTTTCGATATGCTTTGTTCTTCAATTTCAGTAACTTTTTCCGTGCTGCAACATACATAAGCCTATCTTCTTTATCTCTAGATCTCCTGAACTGGTTTAATTTCATTCTAGTTTCCTTTTTAACCATGGAACATTCCTCATCAAACCATTCAGACTTCTTTTTCGGACCCAGATGACACCTGTTGTACATACGTTTACTAGCATCGTGTAAACTTTGGTTAAATGTGAATAAAGCGCTATCAACGTCACTGTCGATTAAAAAAATCATAGTCTCATAAATTTTACTCTGTATTGCATTGCTGCTCTTCAGAGCGTTAATAAAAAACTACCTTTTTATCTTCTTTCCAAACTAGTTTTTTTTTCTGTCTTATTTCCACCTGAATTTTCTGTACGCTTATTTTCTCCAGTATCCACTGTTTCTAAGTGCATTTCATGATAACTGGAAGATGATCTGATTCTACCACATTTTCAACGATTACGGAAGATACATCAACCTCGTAAAACAGTTCACATGACATAATAAAAATAATCTACCGTACTTGACCCCACTGATGAAACGTAAGTGTAGCTGTCACCAAAATGTCTTTCACATGAACCATTTGATATAAAACAATCAAATATGTGACAAATTTCCAATAATTGGTTGCCAAAGCCATTTTTATACCCGTCTTGAGATTTTCTACGAAATTCTATGGTGCCCAAAGCATTTATAATTTCATCCTCAGCATCGTTATCGAAGAGAGAGAGAGAGAGAGAGAGAGAGAGAGAGAGAGAGAGAGAGAGAGAGAGAGAGAGAGAGAGAGAGAGAGAATAGTTTTAACTGTGTGGTGTAGTGCGCATTAGGGTGTTAAATTTTTAACAGATTTGTGTTCAGCTGTTTCGCGCTGTGTTCTGTAGTTAAGTTGTGTTTTGTCAGATTTGTGTTGTTTTCTTGTTTAATGCTGCAGTGCGTTGTGTGATGTTGTATTGTGTATGTTTCTTCTGTCGTCATGTGTTGCGTTTTGTTGCATTGTGCTTTAATTTGATGTTTTGTGAGACGTTTGTGGTGTGTTAGATACGTGGGATTGTGTAGGCCACGTTGTAGTTTGTTGTCCTGTGTAGCTTTGTTTTGTATTACATTCTTTATTCTTACTTGAGCAAAAGAGGTCATGCCATGACAATATGCTCAGCTCTCATAATGACCAGAAGACCTAAATGGCTTACAGAACAGCTTGCAGCAAACTGCAAGCAAAATTGAGAGTCATGGAAAATTAATGGTGGATAGCATTGGCTGAACGTACACAGATGTATGCTGGTCGGGGAAATTCCAGAGCCTTCTATGAATCGCTTCGCGCAAGATATGGCCCAAGCTACTAGCGGCAGGCACCGCTGCGTTCTTCGGATGGCGCAAGCCTACTTGTTGACAGGCAAGCCATACTACACCGATGGACCGAACATTATGGAAACCTGTTCGGGGAAAAGAGGACTGTGGAAGCAACGTCTATAGACAACATACCTCAGGAAGAGGTAAAGATGGACCTGGACAACGCCCCCGCACGTGAAGAAATCAAGGCAGCAATAAAGAAACTGAAGTGTTACAAAGCACCAGGCACTGACGGTATCCCAGCAGAGGTATATAAGCATGGAGGAGACATCCTCATTCAGAAGCTTGTGGAACTATTCACATCGTGCTGGAATGAAGTAGTAGTGCCACAGGACATGCGGGATGCAGTGAGTGTCTCCCTCGATAAGAGTAAGGGTTCCAAATCAGACTGCTCCAACTACAGATGCGTCACACTGCTCTCCATTGCCGGCAAAATCCTCGCCCGAGTTCGACTGACAGGATGATCCCATCCATTGCTTAGGTAAACCTCCCGGAGAGCCAGTGCGGCTTCAGAGCAAATGGAGGAACAGCTGACATGATCTTCGTGCTGAGGCAGATCAAGAAAAGTGCAGAGAACAGCATATGAACCTGTATGCAGCATTTATAGACCTCAGGAAAGCCTTCGACACAGTCAGCAGATATGGTCTATGGAAAATATTGACCCAAACTGGGATGCCCCCCAAAGTTCTTTGTAGTTCTACAACAACTCCACAAAAGACAGATGGGTCAAATCAAGTGCATTGGTGATTACTCTGAAGAATTCCCAATCAGCAATGGAGTGAAGCAAGGCTGCCTACACTCTTCGCGATCTTCTTCAGCATGATGCTGAGAGAAGCAAAGGAGGACTTAGACAAGGGGATTTATATCAGATTTAGGACCGACGGCAGCGAATTCAATTTACAAAGACTTATGGCCCACACGAAGACCTGAGCAGAAGCTATCCTGGACCTGCTCTTTGCAGATGACTTCGCCCTCCTGACACACACACAGAAGAAGCTCTGCAGGTCATCGTAGACTGCTTTTCACAGGCAGCCAAGGCATTTGGTCTGACTATAGGTCTGAAGAAAACTGAAGCCCTCCACCAAAAAGCACCAGGGACTGTGTACACTGCTCCCCACATAAGCATTGATGGCCATCCCCTTAACACGGTAGAGCATTTTACCTACCTGGGCAGCGTCATATCGAACGACGCTACGGTGACCAAAGATGTGAACAACCGCCTCTCAAAGGCAAGCAGTGCATTTGGCCGCCTCGAGAACAGAGTATAGAAAAAAAAACACTCCTTGCGACTCTCCACAAAGATGCAAATCTACCGAGCTGCTGTACTGTCCACACATGCTGTTCGGATCAGAGGCATTGGTGATGTACCGGAAACAAATAAAACAGCTGGAGCAGTTCCATCAGAGATGCCTCCGGTCCATCATGGCATCAAGTGGAAGGACCACTTAACGAAAATAGAAGTCCTAGAACGAGCTCAACTGCAAAGTATCGAGTCTATGCTCATGCTAAAACAACCTCGCTGGGCAGGGCACATCACTTGGATGCCTGACGCTCGCCTGCCAAAAGTAGTACTCTATGGGGAGTTGGTCCAAGGCAGCGCGCAATACAGGCGCACCAC
>JADBJO010002736.1:127500-130000 GCA_016801955.1 Conus betulinus
TTGTGCTGCACTGTGTTGCACTGTGTCGTGCTATTTTGTGTTGCATTGCATGGTATTGTGTTGTGTTTGTACTGTGTTGTGTTGTTTTGTGTTGTATTGTACTGCGTGCTATGTTGCGTCGTGTTCTATTGAGTTGTGCTGCACTGTGTTGCACTGTGTCGTGCTGTTTTGTGTTGTATTGCATTGTGTTGTTGTTGTTGTGTTGTGTTGTGTTGTGTGTGTTGTGTTGTGTTGTGTTGTGTTGCGTGCTAAGTTGCGTCGTCGTGTTCTATTGAGTTGTGCTGCACTGTGTTGCACTGTGTCGTGCTGTTTTGTGTTGTATTGCATTGTATTGTGTTGTGTTGTGTTGTATTGTGTTGTGTTGTTTTGTGTCATGTTGTTTTGTGTTGTGTTGTATTGTGTGCTAAGTTACATCGTGTTCTATTGAGTTGTGCTGCACTGTGTTGCACTGTGTCGTGCTGTTTTTGTGTTGTATATCACTGTGTTGTGTTGTATTGTATTGTGTTGCGTTGTTTTAAGTTGTGTTGTTTTGTGTTGTGTTGTATTGCGTGCTAAGTTACATCGTGTTCTATTGAGTTGTGCTGCACTGTGTTGCACTGTGTCGTGCTGTTTTGTGTTGTATATCACTGTGTTGTGTTGTATTGTGTTGCGTGTTTTTTATGTTGTGTTGTTTTATGTTTGTGTTGTTTTATGTTGTGTTGTATTGTGTGCTAAGTTACATCGCGTTCTATTGAGTTGTGCTGCACTGTGTCGTGCTGTCTTGTGTTGTATTGCATTGTGTTGTGTTGTGTTGCATTGTGTTGTTTTGTGTTGTGTTGTTTTGAGTTGTGTTGTATTGCGTGCTAAGTTGCGTCGCGTTCTATTGAGTTGTGCTGCACTGTATTGCACTGTGACGTGCTGTTTTGTGTTGTATTGCATTGTGTGTTGTGTTGTGTTGTATCGTGTTGTGTTGTTTTATGTTGCGTTGTTTTGTGCTGTGTTGTATTGCGTGCTAAGTTCTATCGTGTTTCTTTGAGTTGTGTTGCACTGCGTTGCACTGTGTCGTGCTGTTTTGTGTTGTATAGCACTGTGTTGTGTTGTGTTGTATTGTGTTGTGTTGTTTTATGTTGTGTTGTATTGCGTACTAAGTAGCATCGTGTTCTATTGAGTTGTGCTGTACTGTGTTGCACTGTGTCGTGCTGTTTTGTGTTGTATTGCATTGTGTTGTGTTGTGTTGTATTGTGTTGTTTTTTGTGTTGTGTTGTATTGCGTGCTAAGTCGCGTCGCATTCTATTGAGTTGTGCTGCACTGTATTGCACTGTGACGTGCTGTCTTGTGTTGTATTGCATTGTGTGTGTGTTGTACTATGTTGTGTTGTACTATGTTGTGTTGTTTGTGTTGTGTTGTTTTGTGCTGTGTTGTATTGCGTGCTAAGTTGCATCGTGTTATATTGAAATGTGCTGCTCTGTGTCGTGTTGTCTTGTGTTGTATGGAGTTGTATGACCTGGTGCTGCATCGTATGTGTTTTGCTGCGTTGCATTCTGCTTCATTGTGTCGTGCTTTGTTGTGCTGTATTGTGCTGTGCTGCGTTTTGTTCCATTATGCTGTGCTTTTGTTGTGTTGTCTCGTGTTGTGCTGCATTTGGTTTCGTTGTGTTGTACTTTGTTGAGTTGTCTCTTGTTGTGCTTCATTTAATTTCATTGTGTTGTGCTTTGTTGTGCTGTATTGTGCTGTGCTGCGTTTTGCTTTGTTGTGTTGTTTCTTGTTGTGCTGCATGTTGATTCGTTGTGTTGTGCTTTGTTGTGGTGTCGTGCGGCATTTTGTTTCATTGTGTTGTGCTTTGCTGGGTCGTCTCTTGTTGTGCTGCAGTTTGTTTCATTGTGTTGTGCTGTGTTGAGTTGTCTCTTATTGTGGGAATTTTGTTTCATTGTGCTGTGCTGTATTGTGTTGTGTTGAATTTTGTTTTATTATTGTGTTGTGCTTTGTTTTTTGCTGTCTCTTGTTGTGCTGCGTTTTGTTTCATTGTGTTGTGCTTTGTTGTGTTGTCTCGTGTTGTGCTGCATTTTGTTTCATTGTGTTGTGCTTTGCTGTGTTGTATTGTGCTGTGCTGCATTCTGTTTCATTGTGTTGTGCGTTGTTGTGTTGTCTCTTGTTGTGTTGCCTTTTGTTTCATTGTGTTGTGCTTTGCTATGTTGTCTCTGGTTGTGTTGCCTTTTGTTTCATTGTGTTGTGCTTTGTTGTGTTGTCTCGTGTTGTGCTGCATTTTGTTTCATTGTGTTGTGCTTTGCTGTGTTGTATTGTGCTGCGCTGCATTCTGTTTCATTGTGTTGTGCTTTGTTGTGTTGTCTCTTGTTGTGTTGCCTTTTGTTTCATTGTGTTGTGCTTTGCTGTGTTGTCTCTGGTTGTGTTGCCTTTTGTTTCATTGTGTTGTGCTTTGTTGTGTTGTCTCTTGTTGTGTCTCATTCTGTTGTTTCATTGCGTTGTGCTTTGCTGTGTTGTCTTTTGTTGTGCTTCATTTTTG
>JADBJO010002736.1:135000-145000 GCA_016801955.1 Conus betulinus
GAGAGAGAGAGAGATTCAAGTACTACGTTATGTCAACGTCATGTAACTCCACAATCAATGGCTGAACTTTAACGTGAGTAGTTGCTCACAGAATCTTACATGCTCATATTTCATGTTTGAGCATTTGTCTTGCGAACAATTTAATGTGAGAGGAAAAAAACTAGTGCAGGCCAACAATTCATCTGCCATTCAAAGAAATCAACTGGAAACGTTTACTGAAAATACAAGAAGGGGGTTGGGTGAGGAGGAGGAGGAGGAGAAATTGTGGTTGGGGACTGGGATGGAAAGAAAATAAGAGCAAAAGAAAGTGTAGTTAGAATGTAAACATTTAAATCATTACTAACACTGGGGTCTCATTCAAACCACCATATCATTGTCGACGTAAAGAACATGATTAAAACCATAATTAGCACTGGCTCTCATGCAAACCACTATGTCATTGACGACTTAAAGGAAATGATTCGAATGGGGAAATGAACGGAACAATTGTCAGACTCTAGTAACTCATACAAAGTCAATAAACAACCAGGCGGAGAAAAAAAAAAATAGAGTCCCCCTTTGATTTATGACTAAACGTTCACATTCGGTACCTTGTATTTTTTATGATATGCTTTCACAAGAGTTTATACACCAACAACAAGTTGTCACGGACGTGAAAAACAAAAACACTCATAGTTCGCATCGGCAGTGATCAACAAAATATTCGATTCTTTAAGCCATAGTTTCCTGGTCTTCACAGATCTCTAACAGGTGTGTGTGTGTGTGTGTGTGTGTGTGTGTGTGTGTGTGTGTGTGTGTGTGTGTGTGTGTGTGTGTGAGTGCGTGCGTGCGTGCGTGCGTGCGTGCGTGCGTGTGCTTTTTTGTTTTTGTTTTTGTTTTCCAAGTTTCTTATCCTTGCAACTTCTCATTACCACCACCACCACCACCACCACCACCACCACCACCACCACCAACAAGAACAACAAAGCAACAACGACAACAACAACAACAACAATAACAGCAGCAGCAGCAGCAGCAACAACAACAACTATAACAACACACACATCGTGTACCCCTTAGAGAAATCAACATCTACACGGCCCTACTATATCCGGGGCGGGGGTGCGGGATTCCTGAAAAATAAAGGAAAACCAATTATCTTTTTCACATTATGATCCAAAAAGTATTCATCTTTGTCATTCTTTTTCATTTCTCTTCACCTCACCACATCTCAGCTGGAGAGTTTAACATAGGCCAGCCATGACCTCTAATTTACATCAATCCCAAAATACCTCCCGTGTCATTTATTAAAATTTATTTCATTGTGTTGTGCTTTGTTGTGCTGTATTGTGCTGTGCTGCGTTTTGCTTTGTTGTGTTGTTTCTTGTTGTGCTGCATGTTGATTCGTTGTGTTGTGCTTTGTTGTGCTGTCTGGTGTCGTGCGGCATTTTGTTTCATTGTGTTGTGCTTTGCTGGGTCGTCTCTTGTTGTGCTGCAGTTTGTTTCATTGTGTTGTGCTGTGTTGAGTTGTCTCTTATTGTGGGAATTTTGTTTCATTGCGCGCTGTGCTGTATTGTGTTGTGTTGAATTTTGTTTCATTGTGTGTTTTGCTTTGTTTTGCTGTCTCTTGTTGTGCTGCGTTTTGTTTCATTGTGTTGTGCTTTGTTGTGTTGTCTCGTGTTGTGCTGCATTTTGTTTCATTGTGTTGTGCTTTGCTGTGTTGTATTGTGCTGCGCTGCATTCTGTTTCATTGTGTTGTGCGTTGTTGTGTTGTCTCTTGTTGTGTTGCCTTTTGTTTCATTGTGTGTGTGCTTTGCTGTGTTGTCTCTGGTTGTGTTGCCTTTTTGTTCATTGTGTTGTGCTTTGTTGTGTTGTCTCGTGTTGTGCTGCATTTTGTTTCATTGTGTTGTGCTTTGCTGTGTTGTATTGTGCTGCGCTGCATTCTGTTTCATTGTGTTGTGCGTTGTTGTGTTGTCTCTTGTTGTGTTGCCTTTTGTTTCATTGTGTTGTGCTTTGCTGTGTGTTGTCTCTGGTTGTGTTGCCTTTTGTTTCATTGTGTTGTGCTTTGTTGTGTTGTCTCTTGTTGTGTCTCATTCTGTTTCATTGTGTTGTGCTTTGTTGTGTTGTCTTTTGTTGTGCTTCATTTTGTTTCATTATGTTGTGCTCTGCTGTGCTGTCTCTTGTTGTGCTGCATTTTGTTTCATTGTGTTGTTCTTTTTTTGCGTTGTCCTTTGTTGTGCGTCATTTGCTTTTATTGTTTTGTGCTTTGTTGTGTTGTCTCTTTTTGTGTTGCATTTTGTTTCATTGTTTCTGCCTTGTTGTGTGGTCTCTTGTTGTGCTGTATTTTTGTTTCATTGTGTTGTGCTCTGTTGTGCTGCATTGTGTTTTATTTTTTGTTCTGCTTTGTGTTGTGTTGTATGGTGATGCCTTAGCTGTAGTTCGTTTTTTTTTTTTCTATGCATTATGTTGCGGTATACCGTCTGTTGCTGTGTTATATACATCATGTGGTGGTGTATTATGTTCTGTTGTGTTGTAATACGCTGTGTTGCATTGCGCTGTGTTACGTTGAAATGCAGTTTCTCCCTTCTTGCGGTGTGTTGTGCTATGCTGTGTTTCATGTCGTTTGACTGTGCTGTTTTGTGCTGCTGCATTGTTGGCTGTTACGTTGCATTACGTTGTTGTATTATCATGCCTTGTATAGTGTTATACTTCGTAGTGCTACATTTTAGTGTCCTGAGTATAGCTATGCTCAGCAGCTGAAATGTATGACGTTGAGTCATGTCTTTTTACACAGTAATTATAGTGTGTTACGTGGTGTAACGTTGCGCTGTGTCGTGTTGTGTTGTGACGCTATTTAACATTCCGCTGGACTGTGTTACATTGTGTTGTTGTGCTGTGTCCATTCGTGTAACATGCTTTGTTATGCTGTGTTTTGCATTGCCTCGTAGTATATTGTGCTACATTCTGCTTTTTTCGCGCCCCCCCCCCCCCCCCCCCCCCCCCCCCCCCCCCCCCCCCCCCCCCCCCCCCCCCGCCAGACACACACACACCTACTTTGCATTGCTGTTCTGTGCTGTGTTGCATTTAGTCCTGTCGTGTTGTGTCGTCTTTTGCTATGCTGTGTGCTGTGCTGTGCTGTGCTGTGCTGTGTGTGTGTTGACTCGTAGTCCCTTCACAGACACACGCATGCGCTCACAGCTTAGTGCCTTTTCACTTGCGTGTTCTGTCCCTACCGATTTGAACTGTCTGTCTAAACTGTGACAGTTTTGCACTGTTAATTGTCTTTCTTTTTTTTTTTTTTTTTTTTGGTTACACTGAACGGAACTAGATCGGGTGATCGTAAACAAGAAAATAAGTCCAATATATGTTGCCGTGTGCCAATCAAAATCTGGAATGAAGATAATTAGAAAAGATGTGAGTTGAAAAGTAGTCACAGAGGGATCAACAGATCAATGGCGGTCGGGACAGCATTGCACGTAGTTCTACGTCGTCGATAGTTGAAAAAAAAACACACACTTAACTGATAACTATCAGAGAGAGACAGGTCATTACACCAGAAGGCATGATAGCAAAATAGTACAGCTCGTAGCATGCAAACAGCCTTGCACTTATAGATAGAGACGGTTGGTAACCGTTGTCGGGGTCTATTCATAAACTGTAACTATTGATTACAACGAATTACACACACACACACACACACACACACACACACACACACACACACGCACGCACGCACGCACGCACGCACGCACGCACGCACGCACGCACGCACGCACGCACGCACGCACGCACAGACAGACAGACAGACAGACAGACAGACAGACAGACACACACACACACACACACACACACACACACACACGCACACACACACATCTCTCTCCATGTACGTGCAAGCTTTCGTGTGTGCGTGTTAGCATTGTGTGTGTGTGTGTGTGTGTGTGTGTGTGTGTGTGTGTGTGTGTGTGTGTGTGTGAGAGAGAGAGAGAGAAAGAAAGAGAGAGAGAGAGAGAGAGAGAGAGAGAGAGAGAGAGAGAGCATGTGTGTGTGTGTGCGCGCACGCGCGCGCTCATGTGTATGTGCGTGTTTGAAAGAGAGAGAGAGAGAGAGAGAGAGAGAGAGAGAGAGAGAGAGAGAGAGAGAGAGTGTGTGTGTGTGTGTGTGTGTGTGTGTGTGTGTGTGTGTGTGTGTGTGTGTGTGTGTGTGTGTGTGTGTGTGTGTGTGCATACACACTTTAGCAGAAAAAAAATTGTTCGTACATTTGTTGTATGCTTACGGAATGTCACCGTCGATCAAGGAAATGACTTATTGCTGTCATTAAATCATGATGTCATATGGCACGACCGAGGTTCTAGTGCCCTCACATAGATAGAGAGAGAGAGAGAGAGAGAGAGAGAGAGAGAGAGAGAGAGAGAGAGCTAACAACAGATGCCCTGGATTTCATTTAAATCGAAAATGATGCCCTAAAATATTACGATGGTGTAAAATGATTAGCTATATAGAGTAGGCACGTTTGAGTAAATGAGACTTCAAAGACATCGTCTGGATTCATGAAGCAGGGAACCCCCCCCCCCCCCCCCCCCCCCCCCCCCCCCGAACTGTGTTATGTGTACTTGTGTGCAACATACATTCAAATCACGTGTAAACCAATAGGAAACACACTAGATTGTCCAGTTTTAACTGAAATGTATAAGGCGAAAGGTATCAATCTTGACAAATATGAAAATGAGAGTGAAATTCTGTCTGATTCATGCATAATTGAGACTGCCGCCACTTTAGCCAGTTCTGTGGTAGCCAGACTATTATGAGGGTCCTTAACTGATACGCTGTTTTCTTTTGTTCATAAGTGTATGCAGATGTATGTGTTGAAATGACTTAAGTGCTTTTATTCCCGTCTAATATCATCTGCCGGATGAAAAGACGTAAAATAAAACCACCAACCAGGAAACACACGAGCCATTTTCTAAGAAAAAAAAGAAGATGCAAAGCATATAAACGTTTTGGGCCGTTATAGCCGTTAGTAACGGCTATTCTGGTAAACATCGGCCATCATCTGTGACCCATAATAAACAAATCTACAAATTTTTAGAAAGATCGGCCAAGTAGTTTCTGAGATATTCCATAAAGACGAAAAACCGCTATGGGCCGTATAGCCGTTAGTAATGGATATAACAGTAAAATAAGACATCGGGATCATCCGTGGCCATAGTGAACATACCTACAAATCTTCAGAAAGATCGGCCAAGTACTTTCTGAGATATTCCATAAGAAACAAACTGTTATGGGCTGTTATAGCCGTTAGTAAAGGATATAACGTGAAAATAAAACATCGGGCATCATCTGTGACCCATAATGAACATACCTGCAATGTTTTCGGAAACATCGGCCAAGTAGTTTTGTCTGGAGCGAGTGGAACGTATTTTGACCACGGACGGACAGACAGACAGACAGACAGACAGACAGCATTTCTTCGTTCCCATTCTAAAGTACTCCCTGTTCTATAAGACCTGGGAGTGCAAAAATGTCCGAATATGCTGTGTACTGACGAATTAAGTATATTGTTTGCACGTCTTGAATAGTTAGAAAAATAATTAAAAAAGTAATTTCTCATAGCTTGTATTTCTATTCACACACACACACACACACACACACACACACACACACACACACACACACACACACACACACGTTCGCGCGCAAGCGCGCGCACACAGAGAGAGAGAGAGAGAGAGAGAGAGAGAGAGAGAGAGAGAGAGAGAGAGAGACTCGAACTTGAACTCGAATGTATTCTGAAAAGGACATACAATCTATTAGGAGGGGCGTGCGCAAGAAATCACATTGATTAACAAATTCAAAGACTGTGTATTAACGCCTATAGAGCATTCATGACAAAAAAAAATTATGAAACAATGATTTACAGCTCTAGTTTTGAATGCTTGACGAAAAAAGATACAAAGTTTCCTTACGGTGTCGCTGTTATTAGATGACATTAATAAATAGAAATGAAAGTTTTTAGGATTTTGTAAAAAGATAGGGGCAATAAACTGTTTTCTTAAACTGTCTAAAAAACAGGACAGCACGATACTAACTGTAATTAATTTTTAACAGACACATGACGTAATGGACATGATAGAGTCTGTGGTTTATGCCTCCTGTATCTATAACACTGCACTTTCAAGGCGGAGGCCCCAAAACGAAATCTAGTCATACTTCAATTGTCTATCATTGTCTGAGGATAGGTATTTCGGTACACAGTGTGGTGAGTCACAGAGCATATTGTAAGTATTAAAACGTTCTGAAAGAGCGAGCGAGCGAGAGAGAGAGAGAGAGAGAGAGAGAGAGAGAGAGAGAGAGAGAGAGAGAGAGAGAGATTCAAGTACTACGTTATGTCAACGTCATGTAACTCCACAATCAATGGTTGAATGTCAACATAAGTAACTGCTGAGAGAGAGAGAGAGAGAGAGAGAGAGAGAGAGAGAGAGAGAGAGAGAGAGAGAGATATTCAAGTACTACGTTATGTCAACGTCATGTAACTCCACAATCAATGGCTGAACTGAACTTTAACGTGAGTAGAATCTTACATGCTCATATTTCATGTTTGAGCATTTGTCTTGCGAACAATTTAATGTGAGAGGAAAACTAGTGCAGGCCAACAATTCATCCATCATTCAAAGAAATCAACTGCAAACATTTACTGAAAATACAAGAAGGGGGTTGGGTGAGGAGGAGGAGGAGGAGAAATTGTGGTTGGGGACTGGGATGGGGAAAGAAAATAAGAGCAAAAGAAAGTGTAGTTAGAATGTAAACATTTAAATCATTACTAGCACTGGGGTCTCATTCAAACCACCATATCATTGTCGACGTAAAGAACATGATTAAAACCATAATTAGCACTGGCTCTCATGCAAACCACTATGTCATTGACGACTTAAAGGAAATGATTCGAATGGGGGAAATGAACGGAACAATTGTCAGACTCTAGTAACTCATACAAAGTCAATAAACAACCAGGCGGAGAAAAAAAAATAGTCCCCCCTTTGATTTATGACTAAACGTTCACATTCGGTACCTTGTATTTTTTATGATATGCTTTCACAAGAGTTTTATACACCAACAACAAGTTGTCACGGACGTGAAAAACAAAAAACACTCATAGTTCGCATCGGCAGTGATCAACAAAATATTCGATTCTTTAAGCCATAGTTTTCCTGGTCTTCACAGATCTCTAACAGGTGTGTGTATGTGTGTGTGTTTGTTTGTGTGTGTGTGTGTGTGTGTGTGCGTGCGTGCGTGCGTGCGTGCGTGCGTGCGTGCGTGCGTGCGTGCGTGCTTTTTTTTTTTGTTTTTGTTTTGTTTTCCAAGTGTCTTATCTTCGCAACTTCTCATTACCACCACCACCACCACCACCACCACCACCACCACCACCACCACCACCACCAACAAACACAAGAACAACAACAGCAACAACGACAACAACACAACAGCAGCAGCAACAACAACAACAACAACAACTATAACAACACACACAGCCTGTACCCCTTTGACAAATCAACAACACCTACATGGCCCTACTATATCCGGGTGCGGAGGTGCGGAATTCCTGCAATAAAAAGGAAAACCACTTATTCGTTTTCACATTATGATCCAAAAAGTATTAATCTTTGTCATTCTTTTTCATTTCTCTTCACCTAGTACCCCACCACGTCTCAGCTAGAGAGTTAACATAGGCCAGCCATGACCTCTAATTTACATCAATCCAAAATACCTCCCGTGTCATTTATTAAAAAAAACAAGCCATGAGCCATGCGTACTCGCCAAAGCCTGCCTTTGTGTACGACTCCGTCAAGCAGTCATGCTCTGATTCATTAACCCATCGTACATGTGCTCAACGGAGTCTTATATCGCTGCGAGGTGGCAAAGCAGCGAATCCCAAGGGAGAAGTGGCACATCTCCATTGAGGGACACTGATGTGAGAGGTCAGTGTCAGGCGGCGCAGCTATCCTCCCAGCCATATAGGTGACGGCCGTTAGTCTGTGTCTCCGGGGGACTCTGGACAGATGGGGCGATCGGCGATGCAGCGCTGCTGGACTACGATTACCATGACCTGGGATACCATGCTTTGAGCCGGACAGGTTTGGAGGCACTCCTTATAGGATTGGGCTGGAAAATTGCCCTCTCGGCCGTCGTCTGCGTAGACCGCAGAATATTAGGGAGATCGTACAGCGCACCAGCGCACCAGCAACTTTCGTCCTGCTTTCTCTTTGAGGCGGCCTCACGCGGCACAGGACCATCGCCACCCGAGCACAAAGAAGGCCGCCTGGTGGTTCTGTAGACAGGTGTTTTGAGGGGGGGGAAAAATATACCGACGACCATCGTCGGTCGACCAACACCCGAATTTAAACTAAAAGGAACCAGAGCTCAGACAGCGACAGACGATGGGCCCCACACGAAATTCACCCACTACTGCTGGGACAACAGATGCCACAGAAGGTGCAGACCTGCGAGTATATTTTGTCCTTAAAGGCCTCCGGCCAACAGGACGTGAACCCCACTCCTCACCGGTGACAAAGTAGTCACCTACTTTATAGGTTCACTGCTCAGTATGCATGCACACTGAAAGGTTTCGATGACCAGGTAAGCCCCACGCACAAAAACTTCAAAATCGTCCCTCACCCCCCACTCCCCCCTTTCTTCGATAGCGACATACACTTTTCACAAATAAACAGCCATGAAACCACCAGGAACGTGGACACAGTTGCAGATTAGACCATAGAAACAAAAAGGAATCAAAGATGGAGACGATGACACACAACTGGAATTCAATGTGGGAGTTGTTAGTCTATTTCAAATCAATCAAATGTCAAGAAAGCAACAGGTCCAAACAATATCAGTAGAAGATGGCTGAAGATGTGCGTCTCTTAACTCTGCCATGTGTTTTGTCAAATTTCTAAATTGTTCGTAAAAGAATGTTTTATTCTCAGCATTTAGCAAAGAAACCAAAACACGTGTCTGTGCTGTCCCGATCGGAAAGAGTCGATCAACTTTAAGCAGTTTCTGCTCAGTAGCTCTGACATCCACAGTCATGAAATGCCTTAAAACTTCAAGCAAATGAACAACCAACCAACAAACCAACCCAGCTCTCGTTCACTTTTACATACCAGTTCACACACCCATTCATGTTTGATAACAGACATTACAGGGCATTCATGATGTTATTCTGATCCTTCTTCACAATGTCTGTTTCCACTTAAACGAACAAGGCTGTGTGTGTGTGTGTGTGTGTGTGTGTGTGTGTGTGTGTGTGTGTGTGTGTGTGTGTGTGTGTGTGTGTTCTTTCTGCTGCGTTCAACGGTATACCATTTCATACCTAAGCTTAAAATCTTAAGAAGAAAGTAGTATTAGTTCCACTACATGGTACAAACAGAGAAAGTACAGTACAGGACAAAACACGATGCAATTTGACCTCTTGGGTCTTCTTCAGGCTAAAAAACAAAAAACATTCGGGACAACGGACACAAAGAACGAAAAAAAAAAACACGTATCTTCCCATATTTGACGCAAAACGGCTGTCGGATGCATCCTAGACACACCTCATGGGCCGCGTGGACCACACAATATTAGAGACTCGTGTAGCGCAATGGCACATTAATTTATGGAAAAGCTAAATGAAGACGGTGTTATCAATGCTAAATAGAACGAGACCCATTCAGGTATACCGCTGAAATATGAGGAGGCTATTTCTGAACCTGTTTTTGAGGTACTGTTGATAAGAAAAACTTACTTGAATTGTTCATCTTGTACTATTTGGGAAGAGCGATAGCGATATTCCGTATTCTCTTTGCAAATATGTTTACCGTATGACTTGATTTCTGCTTCGTGTCGTCACAGTGTAACAGTTGATGCGATGCACCTACATCCCACCCCCACTAGATTCAGACACTTCTAAAATGCTGATAGCCAGACATGAGAAATAGCGATCAGAGGAAAACAAGGGACATTGCGAAATGATATGGGTACGTGC
>JADBJO010002736.1:147500-152500 GCA_016801955.1 Conus betulinus
GTCTTTGTAGACCTGACCAAAGCCTTTGACAAGGTATGGGGGAAGGACTTCTCCTGAAGCTGCTCAACAAGAAAGTGGAAGGGAGTACGTACCGCTGGATACGCAACTTCCTCCAGTACCGCACAGCAAGAGTTCGACTTGATGGGAAAATTAGCCATCGAATCACTCTACACAAGGTGTACCTCAAGGAGGAGTCATTTCCCCTACACTCTTTCTCATCTTCATTGACGACATCGCTGAGAAGCTCACCAAGCATATCTCCAGAGCTCTCCACGCCGACGATTTTGCTGAATGGAGTGCTGCAGAAAATTTAACCACATCCAGCTACAGGATGCAGGAAGCACTGGAACATGTCAGAAGAAGGGGCCTCTGACTGGGGCGTAGAATTCAATGCTACCAAGACAGTGGCCACAGTCTTCTCGCTGTCGCCACTGCCAGAAACCATCAGCCTGAAAATAAATGGAAGAGAGCTGAAACAAGAAGACAACCCAACATACTTCGGCATCAAGCTGGAAAAAAGGCTCACTTGGAATCCGCACCTCAAGAACAAACGAAGCTGTCAGGAAGCTCGCCATCATAAAGAAGCTGGCCGGTACATCCTGGGGCGCAAACAGCAGCATCCTGCAGAAAGTGTATGTGGGTACGTCAGACCAACCCTGGGGTATGGCAATTCTGCATGAGCCACTGCATCCAAGACCAACACCAGTCGCCTGAACAAAGTGCAGAATGCAGGATTGCGACTGATCACTGGTGGGATGAAGACTACCCCAATCCAAGCCATGGAGAAGCTTACTAGTCTACATTCCCTCGAAGACAGACGCAAGGAGAAGGCTTTCATCCACAGTGAAAAGTTACTGCGTATGCCTACCCACCCCATGCACACCAAGATGCAGAACCCCACCAAAAACAGGCTAAAGAGAACAAGTTTCAACCACATGTCTAAGAACCTGCACCGCAGAAATGAAGACCTGCTGCCTGCTTCACCAGCTGAAATGGAGATGCTTCCAGATTTTGAGGAACCAGACAATCACCTGGAAGATATCGCAATCATCACCGAAGTTCCTAGCATTAAAAGCATGGACCGTCAAGCCCCTCAAGTAGTGAAAGCTCTAGCACAGGAGATGATTGCCAACCAATACAACCCCAGTGAGTGGATCCACGTCTTCACAGATGGATCCTCAGAAGGAGCAGTCAAGAATGGAGGAGCAGGGTTCTTCATCAGACACACAAAGCGAAGACTGACGCACAATGCCTTCCCTACTGGAAAGATCTCCTCCAACTACAGAGCGGAGACAATAGCACTGCTCCACGCAGTGAGGATCTTTCTGGGACCGGCCAGCCCACCACAGAAGGTTGTCTTCTTGACAGACTGCCGATCTCTGCTGCAGGGACTTCAGAACACAAGAAGTGAACAACACATGCAAGACATCAAGGCTGCCCTCCATGAACTCTCAAAAACAGTCTGTCATTACGCTTCAGTGGATTCCATCTCACTGTGGATCATGGGCAACAAAAAAGCTGATGCTCTCTCCAAGGTAGACAGAAAAATGGAGCAGTTCAGCCACCCTGTGCCCTACAGGGAGGCCAAGACCATCATCCACAACCAGTTTCAGTCCCAGCGGAAGAGGAGGCTGGGTGCAGAGAGTGGTGCTGACCCGATCCATCAGCTCCAAAGGCACCAGCAGACAGTTCTCTTCAGACTGAGGACTGGCCACTGCAGACCGCTGAGCCAGTTTAACCGCTGAAGATCACCTACACAGACCAGAGTCCATGCAGCATAGGACCCCTGACCCCTCATGTCCTCCTGCGCTGTCCTACTCAGGCAGCTCTATGACACAAAACCTGGCCGGAGGGGAGCGGAGTTACAGGCGCAGCTTTGGGGAGTCCGTTCGGACCTGGAGAAGACCGCCGCGGGCTTCATCATGGCGGCGGGTTACAAGTCTGACGCATCCACCGTTAATCGAACGCAGAAGAAGTATGAAATTAGGGGGGATATGTCATCATCCAACAGTGAATGCAGTTACACTTACTGTTAATGGTTTGAAAATGTGTATACACGTTTATGTCATTATAAGATGCCAGATGGTGAGGAGGGTGGCTGGACACCCTGATGGGAATAAATGAAAGATCCATCAAAGGACGCCAGCTCTTGAGAGCTATTCATGACCGTCTAGCTAAGGGAGTAAACCCTGACAAAAAATCCGGTGTGGAGCTCCTAAGGCGGTTGGATGGTTACTTTGTCGCCCTCCGGCATCTCCTGCGACTGCGTTGGCACCAAACCTTAACAGCCCTGTTGTTCCTTTGGATCCGTCAGCAAGGTGGAGAGGGGGTACAAGCTGCATGGGCGACAGCCTGTCCTCCATATGACAATGCCCAGACTTTTATCCGTCCATCCATCCACACTCACTCACTTACACCTACGACCTGGAGACAACACCCCAGCTTCGCTACTTGCGTCGACACAACATGGGAAGCAACAGATACCGGTCATAAGCCAGCGCTCAATTGGCGTAGAGCATGACGCTAGGGGTTGCTTCCGACGTTGGAAGAAATCTTCGAGTCTCACTGGACAGCTATCGCTTGCCTAAGCTTGGTAGCCTCCAGCCAACAAGGTGCTGCCCCACCACGACCTGACCTTTTTATTGGGTGTGTGGAGACTAGGAGATAAGCAGGTCGTAAACTACCGCACCAGGCAAAACAAAAAGTTCAAGAAAGGGATCAGCGCTAAAACTGGGATGTTGGAATGTCCGGGACAATGATGTCTGGACTTTTTCAAGAACTTCAAGATATCAGCGACGCTAGATAAATAGCTGCCATAAACAATGAACTCAAGAGATTGAATACGGACATCGGCACCCTGCAGGAAACACGGCTGGCTGACACAGGCACACTGACGGAGAGGGACTACACCTTCTTCTGGCAAGGAAAGAGCTCTGATGCCCCAAGAGTGTATGGAGCAGGTTATGCAGTAAAGAACAGCGTGCTAAGTATGATAGAACCAGACAGTGGCGGCTCAGAGCGACTCCTGACTCTGTGTCTCAACACCACCAAATTCCTTTCCACCCTTGTCAGTGATATGCTCCGACTTTGTCTGCCACACCAGATGCTAAGGATGAGTTTTATGAAAATCTTGCATCTAGCATAAGGAACATCCCCAGCACAGAACAACTTGTTTTCCTGGAGGACTTCAATGAGAGAGTGGGTGCAGACAACGACTCGTTGCCCTCTTGCCTTGGCTCATTTGGAGTGGGGAAAATGAATGCGTACGGACAGCGACCGCTCACGTTTTGTGCCTGTCACAAACTCTGCAACATTAACTCCTTCAAGATGATGAAGCCTCAACACAATGTCTCCTGGAGGCACCCGCGCTCAAAGCATTAGCACCAACTGGATTTGATCCTGATAAGACGCTCCACTGTCAAAAACACACTCGCTCTCACCACAGCGCGTATTGCGACACAGACCACTAACTGGTATGCTGCAGGATCAGGCTGCAACCAAACAAGTTCCATTGGTCAAAGAAACGTGGGATCTTCCGTGTCAACGTCAGTAAAATTTCTCAGCCAGATCTTGTGGAACAGTTTGCCGAGGCCTTTGAGAGAGAATATGATGCTTTGCTGCCTGGAGACTCTGCCAAAGAGAGACGGGAAACGTTATGAAACATCATGCACCGCACTGCCTTGGCTACCTTTGGGAAGAAGACTTCGAAGTCTCACGACTGGTTTGAGGACATATCGTTAGAATTGACCCCTGTTATTGAGGCCAAGCGTACCACACTCCTTGAGTACAAACGGTCATCCGACGAGAAGAACCTGCAAATCCTCAGGGATGCCATGAGCAAGGCTAAGCTAAGTGCTAGGCGCAGCGCCACTGTGTACTAGACAGAGCTCAGCAAAGAGATACAGACAGCCGCTGCGAGAGGCAACATCAGAGGAATGTATGATGGCATCAAGAAGGCACTGGGACCAACGCAGAGTAAGGGCGTCCCCTCAAATTCTCCACTGGGGGAGTAATAAATGACCCCAGCCAGCAGATGGAGAGATGGGTGGAGAACTACTACGACCTCTACTCCAGAGAGAACCCAGTGACTTCCTCAGCCCTTGATGCCATCAAGTGCATGCCAGTCGTGGAAGAGCTTGACGTAGAGCCGGCCGTGGACGAACTCAGCAAGGCCATTGACATCAGGCAAGGCACCTGACAATGACAGCAGTCCTCCCAATCTCACCCCTTGCACGCTGTCCTCTGTCAGTGCTGGAACGAGGGAGCTGTACTGCAGGACATGAGGAATGCCAAGATTGTTATCCTGTATAAAAACAAGGGCGAGAGGAGCGACTGCAATGACTACAGATGCATCTCTCCTCTTAGCATCATCAGTAAAATCTACGCTCGTGGCCTCCTGAACCGCCTGCAGAAGCTGGCTAAATGTGTCTGCCCAGAATCACAGTGTGGCTTCCGAGCTGAGAAATTCGTGGTAGACATGGTCTTCTCCCTTTGCCGACTCCTGGAGAAGTGCAGAGAGAGCAGTGGATGCCCCCTGTATGTCGCATTCATCAAACTCACCAATGCCTTCAATCTAGTCCGCAGAAAGGATCTTTTCAGTGCTGCCCCTACCCCCCCCCCCCCCCCCCCCCCCCCCAAACTGCACAGCTTAATTGAGTCCCACTCCAACATGAAAGGGTCTGTGCAGTTTAATGGTAACCTCTCCAAGCCTTTCCACATACGTAGTGATGTCAAACAAGGCTGTGTCCTTGCACCCACCCTCCTTGGGATCTTCTTTGCTCTCCTCCTGAGGCATGTATTCAGCACAGGCAAGAGGGTGTCAACCTGTGGACCAGATCAGATGGCAGACTTTTTAATCTCGCCCGCCTAAGAGCAGGAACAAAGATCCGCAAAGGTCTCATCAGAGATATGCATTTTGCCGATGTTGCTGCTGTTACAACCCACACCCAGTGGGAATTGCAGTCGCTGATGGACTGCTTCTCCCAAGCCTGCAAAGACTT
>JADBJO010002736.1:157500-175000 GCA_016801955.1 Conus betulinus
GAGAATCACAGACACCTGTAGTGTTGGTCAGAAAATTAGAGCAACACTTTCAGAGACGCATCATTTGATGGATGAACTCAACTGTGTGGTCCCAGTTTTCCCTGTTGAGCCTGTATCAAATTCAGCTCTGGGCAGGAGCTGGTCGGAGCCGAAAAATCCCGCATAGCTCTAATGGGAATTGAACCCACGACCTGCCAGCCAGGAATTGGCGTGTCTAACCACTTCGCCAGGGCGCGACTGGTTGGTAATTTTGTCTTTGTTTTGGAGAATTGTCTCCCTAAAGTAGTTGCCTGCACGACTTGTGAAGAACTGGAAATGTCAGTTACAGCAGCTTTTACCCATACAAAATTTCCCGCAGCATTGTTTTCTGGATATGTGAATGCCCAGTCCAAGTGCACTGTGAACCCCACACAAGGAGAATATGAATCCAAAGGGATCAACCAATGGCTTGTATTCTAGATTTTCTGCCTCATACAAGTGCTACTACAGGTCTTAGTTGAGGACGTAACAGCTTTGTACATCCTTTTATGTACAATTTCTGGTACTGTTTTCTTGGCCATAGACTATAGGATTGCCACAAGAAAATAACACTTGAAGCAACTTTGAAGACTTTTTTTGTAAAGACATCCAGTCCTCAAAATGTTCAGTATTTCTGCTAAGAGGAAAACAGACCACAGAGAGAGAAACCTTCGCAAACGCTTGACAGAACACAAAAGGGAATCATCACCAGTAGGCGCCAACCTACACGCTGAGCAACATCAGTTCGATTATGACAACATCAGCGTTCTCGATCGTGACAATAGATGGTTTCAGCGTGGGGTGAAGGAGGCCATACATATGCCGCCAAAACCCCCACACTCAACCGGGACCGGGGCAGACACACCTTGCCATCGGTGTACAACACCCTCATTGTTCAGTCACATGACCAGGGTTCGACCCGTGGTCGTGTGCACTGAATGCCAGTTCACCCAGTAGCCACACCACCGCTGAAGAAGACGGACGGAGGTCTGTGTGGAAAGCTCCAAGAAATTGCTATTCCTAGCTGAGTGACCTGTTCAAATCCAGTAGTCGTTAAGAAAACAGACAGGGCCATTTTTTAAGCCAAAGTCCCCACTACTCATCTCAAGTAAGGTATAAAGATGAAGAGTTTCATGGCATCACAACATAGTGCTCTTCTACTCCCACTGTCCTGCGAGTTGCGTACTTACAGCCTGTGACTCGCCATCATCCACAGAATAGCCAGCAGGCCCGGTGTCTTTGATGGCATTTGTGGGCCAGCCAGCAGACCTGTTTAGGAGGTCAGCACAGATCAGCTTGATCTTCTCGTGTACATCTGTGTGCTAAACGCTTATGTAACAGACAAAACACAATTTTCTTTGACATGCTCGCTGGTCACAGACTGGTGACAAAAACTTAGTTAATTCACACGGGACTTGCAGTTTTTTTTTCCTTTACTTTCCCCATTGTACTGACCATTTGTAAAAGTTATTAAAAATCGCTGAAAAAAAAAAAACTGTTGGTAGAAGAACATGACACATCTGAACTGGTAAGGTACATATTGAGTCAGTTGGAGTGAAAATATCAACTTCATACTTTCATATTCTAGATCCAGGTGAAAAAGATGCTTGGTTATAATCCAAATGGACACAGGTAGATGTCTAATATATGTATCCAGGGAAGCACAATGCCTTTGAAACAGTCTGTTCACTCACAAAATAAACCAAGAAATGTCCAATTATGATTTGTGATTCGTGTCACAGCCTATAGTGCACTCTATGACCCATTTATATTGTCACCGACACAAATAAGAAAAAAACAAAAAAAAACAAAAACCTCTGCCATCACACTATGTACGAACCGGATTGCTTGCTATACTAATAATCTATAAGATTTTGCATAGAGTTATATAAAGTTTGCCACACAGAATGAGGTTCAGTGTGAGGAAATGGAAGAAAAGCTTTTCCCACCACTCCATGGTCCTGAAGCTTAGCGGTGTATCAGCTGGTCACCTTTGTCCACCCTGGCCATGTTCTGAACGTAGTCCTGGACAGCCAGGGGTTTCCTGAACTGCCCATGGCATATGGTCACATCTGCCATGCGGTGAGGGTTGACCTTGTGGTGATGCTTTCTATCCATTCACTGTAGAACAGCGACAGTACGTTACACAATGGCACAATAAACCATGATTGATCTTAAAGATGCTTTCCTCTTTACTCTCTTTACCCATGCTGTTTCATGAAAATATAAAGATATGTCGGAACGCCATACTCATCATTGTAATTATTTTCATAGATGTATGTGTGTGTGTGTGTGTGTGTGTGTGTGTGTGTGTGTGTGTGTGTGTGTGTGTGTGTGTGTGTGTGTGTGTGTGTGTGTGTGTGTGTGATTATGTGTGTGTGTGTGTGTGTGTGTGTGTGTGTGTGTGCGTGTGCGCACGCATGATTATGAGTGTGATTATGTGTGTGTGTGTGTGTGTGTGTGTGTGTGTGTGTGTGTGTGTGTGAGAGAGAGAGAGAGAGAGAGAGAGAGAGAGAGATTTTGTGCGTGTGTGTGTGTGTGTGTGTGTGTGTGTGTGTGTGTGTGTGTGTGTTGTGTGTGTGTGTGTGTGTGTGTGTGTGTGTGTGTGTGTGTGTGTGATAACAAAATAAATAGTAACACAATAAAAAACATACACACTTGCTGGAAAGACTGGACTTGACCATGTTGTTGCAGACGATGCGTTTTCAGCTGAGAAAAAGAAAATGGGAGGGGGCGTTGCATTTTGTGATGTAATGTGAGGTGGCACAGTAGGAACACATCCAAAAATCTTGATGCCAGTTGTGCATCATGAACCACAAACAGTCTTCCTCTGTCATGTCCGGTACCCGCTCTCCTGTCTGCTGGCCCTGTGCTGCATGCTCGTTATCACCACCACCCTTTTCACCCTGTCACTGGCTTCAGCTCTCAGTGCCACCAGGACATGTTCAGAATCTGAAACTTCTCTCACCTCCACTTTCAGTAAAATGCCAACTACTGTTGTCAACGTCTTTCCCAGTGTCTGGACCTTCAGTTTTAAGTGATTCAAACATTTCTAACGTCGTGAAACGCTGACTATGGCAAGTTGTATCCGAGCTCCGAGTTGAGATGCCATTGTTGGCGTGCATTGAAAACAGGATAGTGACTGAAAAAAAAAACACCTGTAGCTTGCTTGCCCAGCAAAAATTTCTGCCACCATAGGTTGCTTTCAACAGGGGAAAGGTCAATGAATATTCTAATTAGATTATCAAGTTATCTGCAAAGCAAGTGTCACACCAAAAATTCAAATGGTTCAAAAAGCCATGATTGATGCCCTTCATCTAAAACGTGTGTGCAAGTTAGGGCCTCCATTGGGGCCCTTCGTCCCGAGAGAGTAGATGGAAGCTGTAAGTTCTCAGCATCTAACATAAAAAAAAAGAAAAATCCCACACTGGCCGCGGGCAGTTCTTTTAAGTTTGTTGCCAGCTTCTCTCGCTGGAATACATCCAGAGTTAATTTCTCTTCCTTTTGGTAACATTATTTGTCTTGGGAGTGACAGTGCAGGTGTTGCTTTCGACCACGTCTGAATCTGAAAAGTAGTTGTGTCTCTCCTACCTACTTTAATGCGTTCAACACAGTATGACGTATCCTCAAAGATTTGAAGACTGCCATTTGATTCTACAAAGCTTTCTTTTCTATGGCTTTTCTAGATTCAATTGTGTTCATGTTGCTTATAGCACAGCCACAAGCTTTGTGTTCAAGATTTAGTATTTTTTAATTGCACCACAAGGTGGACACGCCAGTCATTTAGTCTGCAAGAAGTAAAGATGGCAATGGCAGAGGTAGCTGAAAAGAGTTCCACCCAGTCCCAGTGGAGGAAGAACAAAAGTGAACTATCTGAGGCTCACAGTTCCCAAGGCGTCCAATAGTGATGGGATAACATATTTGTCCCAAAAGGTACAGTATGAGACGCACGCCTATCAAAAAGTGTTGATCTGAATTCCAACAGCCAGCCACAGGCAAGACATTCTGGCACGAGGTGATCTAGATGTCATGACCTGCATGTGGCCCGGCCCCCTCAGAGTGTTCAGAGTTCAGGCCAAAACACCAGTCTGAGGAGCTTCTTCTCTGAAAACGTTCTGCTGTCAAACTGTCCCTAACTCCTCTTCCCAATGGTAAAACACCACCCAGTCTTACTCATGGAGCTCCTTGATTCTTACTCATAGAGCTCCTTGGTTCTGGGACAATCTGCCACTGAAAAGAGCCAGCAATGTCGCCCCAAGATTATCTTCATCCCTGACTACCCGCTACCCCTACACAAAGTATTGACCGTTGCTTTGGCATTTCAACTGACATTACCAGACAGATGACAGACTAACACTTCTCATGTACACTGCCAGCCATGAATGCCATAACACTAATCCCAGAAGTTGTCCACATTGATTCCAGACCAACATTTCTGCCGCCCTGTGCCAAGCCTCTGGATGCTGTGACCTCTGACCTTGATTTCATTCAGATGGATGCTCTCCTCCACCCTCTTCCCTCTCCCGCTCTCGACAGCTGTACCAATTACTGAGCAAATTCCCTCGCTTCTTTATGGCATCGTTCTTCTTGTGATGCTCCCATCACAGTGAACTGACACTATCTTCTTTATTCTTAGTTTGTCTTTGACAATCCTCCAAATACTGCAGCATGCTTACCACCCCGTCTGGCGATGCATCTACTGGGCAACAATATAGAAGACTGCTAATGGTGATGGAAACCATGTATGTGTCTGTGTCAGAAAATATAAGGCTGGATACAAATGTGTCTGGATACAAAGTCACTGAGGTGGTCATGGCACGTGAGCCAAGTGGCGTGAATCATGCCCAAGTCTTAGTGCGGGTGTGCTGGGGAAAACTCATTTCAGAAGATGACATTGAGAGCGTTCCAGCTCTGAACAATATTAATCCCTAACCATGACTTTTCAGATGACATTGAGAGCATTCCAACTCTAAACAATTAATCCCTAGCCATGACCATGCAGATTTGGTGGAACGTGTCTAATAGCCTTCATCTCGTGAACGTTAATACTTTTCTCAAATAAACAAGACAGGCAAGACTGAGCAACTAGTGACTCCGCCAGGAAGGAAAGAGATGAACAGTATTTGGCATGACAGGGAATAAAGCTTAAATATAAGAGTGGTAAAAACAATGCACAAGTCAACGGCTCAAAGCCATGCATGCACCTACCCTCACAAACAACACAACACAGCACACAAGAAAAAAGTGCAAAAGCAACATATATCTTCTTGTATTGCAAGTGGAAAAGGAGTGATATTTTCAGTTCATGTCTGTCCCTGCATATTTACATTGCCAGGAAAGACGAACGGCGAAGTTATTCAGCAAAAATCATCAGTTGAAAGCTGACATGAGATTAATCTGTCTTGGCATTTCAAATGCCGTCCTCACTCCCGGCAAAGTTTCGATGCCAACAGGCACCTGTTCTCTTGGTGCCTTAGTCCCTAGGCTGGTCTGTTACAGCTAAAAATTCACAGAGAAAGTCTCACGTGTTTATTGCCTGACTTTATGCCACCACTAAGAATCGACACTTTGATATGTTGTGACGGACCGTTTCCCGTCCAGTCACAAATTTTCTTGCAACTGTGCGAACCGGAAGGTAGTCGTCCGGAAGCCGGTGAAAAGTTTACTTGATTGCTGCTCACCTGCGCTCTGTTTAAGCAGGGTGAGCTGAAACGGTTAGGCAGTCTCTGCAGTGATTCCGGCAACGCAACTGACCAGAAGCCGAAGAGGGACTCCCATCTGTTTTTGGTGGCAGTTAGGTATTTATCATTCAATATTGATTTATTAGCAAACCGAAACCGTATTCCCGTTTAGGAGCGACTGGAACTTCCTCAGCGCACTGTGAAGGTTTTGTTTAGAAAAGGAAAGTATTTGTTGTGTTCTGTTATCCTATGACTTGAAAGGGTAGCAAAACGAAATTATTTCGGAAAATATGAATAGATGAAGTGAGTGTTAAAGGAAGTGGTATTTGGGAAAAAAAGATTTTGTTTATTCTGTGACTTAACTAGTTATGAACTTCATGATGAAAAAACATTAATTATTCCAATGTGGTTCAGCTAGGCTTTGCGAGAAGAGGGACAGTTTTGATGCTATGGATAATAAGCTCCCAAAGTACGCGACATAGACTATCATATATGCTGGTTTTGATTTTTTTGATGTGGATGAGTATTTAACTCACTCTTGATATGAATATGAATAGTTGTGTGTTGGTAAACAAGAGTGTGTGGAAATCTTTCCCTTACATATATTGATTAGATTAATCTTTTGGAAAAAAAGATACCTTCTAAAATCTGGTGATTATATGAAATTAAATGAACATTCTTGTCGTGTTACAATAAAAAAAGAAATGAACATTTTGTCGTAACGAACGACGTTTATAGTTTGATGAAAAGGTACATTAATTGTGTGTAATGAATTGTGTTCATGGCTTCTTGAAGAGGGTCCAGTTGGGACCCCTTTCCCCAATTTGGAAAACCAGATTCTGAAAGGTTTATATTGAAATCCTTTTTCTGTGTAGTGTTGTGATTCCGGAAAAGGGAATGTTGTAGTGTTATGATTCCGGAAAAGAGAATGTTGTGGTGTTGAAGAAAGAATATGCTGATGTTTGTCCCAAGTTCCAGTGGAATGTGATGTGGCTAATGAATATGAATGTAGTCGTGATTGTAATGGATAGTAGCCATGATAATCAAGGTAGTTAATCAGTATCCCCCAGGTAGAAGTGTACTCCGTTTGAAGGTGACAGGGTGCCACTTTCTGAGGGTCAGGGATGTAGCTGAGTTCTACCCCCTTGTTCTCCACCTTGTGTCGGTGTAGAGAGGTCGGCCTGAGAGCTGACAACTACCCTACCTGTCACTGCACCCGGGACTGGCTACCCGCTGAGCCAGTTGGGCTGGAGACGCCGCTGCTGCATAGATTTGATCCAGTGACCTGTTGGCTGGGCCGTCGCTGCGTTTTTCTTTGTTGTGTGAGCCACAGCTCTTGTGTGAGACTGTCGCCTTGTCATCGGCAGAGACGCCGTGAGTGTGGTAGTGATTTTGAGCCACAGCTCTGTGAAGTTCCGTTAGTCCTGTTTCGGACTGGATTCTGTAGACCTCGTCTTGGTCGTCTTCGTCGTCTTTAGCATCCTCCTCCTCATCGTTGGAACCCTGCAGAGAACTGTGTTGGACCAGACGCGGCCAGCACCAGCAGCGCTAGTAGATAGCCAGTTATATATAGTCTTATGGTTGGGGCGCCGACATATTGATGAACTTGTGTTTATTATATATGTTTGTCTGATGGCTCGGGCAGCATAAAACAAAAACAAAGTACTGTTTTGTTGCCTGGCTGTCAATTTCTGGGTGACTGTGTGTGTGTATGTGAACTGCATCCGTAATTTCTGTGTGAGAGTCAGACAATCGGACACCCGTAACACACTCATTCCATTTGTAACATACGTGAACGTCCGAATGCTTCCCATGAACAATTTTTGGCTGGGAAAACTCTCACATTTAGTCTCTCTCTCTCTCTCTCTCTCTCTCTCTCTCTCTCTCTCTCTCTCTCTCTCTCTGTGCGTGCGTGCGTGCGTGTGTGTGTGTGTGTGTGTGTGTGTGTGTGTGTGTGTGTGTGTGTGTGTGTGTGTGTGTGTGTATTGGTGTGTAACTGAGATTAGGTTGGATGTCGAAAACTGAGAATTAACGTCATATTTATCAAGAATAAAAGTTAGTTGTAAATTATTTTTCATTTCTCTCTCAGCCTCCATAGAAAGATACATGTAGGTCAATGCCACCTGATAGTGTCTCAGTTTCTGAATCTGCCACCAAAAATATCACATTGTATGCATTCAAATTTTGTTCAAACCTTCTCTTCGCCTGAGGTTCTCCACATAGAAAGAGCTGGTTATTTCAGACATGTCACTCAATACCTATTAACTGCGACACTACCAGCACAGTCGATCTGCCTTACTGATCGGCCTTGTAGAAAGAAAGGAGTCCTTTAATCTGTTGCAGTGTGACGACAGACCCTGTCCATGAAGTCCTTTCCCTGTGATGCATAAACCAGGAGCTGTAGCAGAACGATGGTTGAAAACCTGAGAGTCATCTTTCGTCTGGATAAACACAGGATTGATGCCGGTTCCTACATGTGTCCATAGCTGTGTGATTTATCAAGCTGACAAACAATTATCCAAGTAGGTGACATGCAAATGATGCGGTTCAATGACGCTTGACTGCACACCACGTTGACAAAGAAATCGGTCACTGTGTCTAGGACTCGAAGTACAAACGATCTGTAACCGCATGCCACTATATTCACATGCAGAATCCATCTGGTCTCTTGTATGACATGCTATTACGCTGACCACACACGATACGAAGGATGATTCCTTCATTCTGTGTTGTCATTCAGGTCATTACATGGTTTGTTTTCCTAACACACAACCAGTCGTGACTTTAACACTTTCACTACTTTCTGTTCTGACATCTGCTGTCTTCGCTGTTGGACCAAGGACAGAAAGTAGAGAAATGGGTCAAAGCAGAGGAGAGTGGTAGCACAAACACGATCATGGTGTCATGAACTTTGTTCATGAGAGGAAGACTAAATAGAGTCATGATCGTTACAGATCCAAAGGAAAGCCAGGTTACATTGTCCATGGTCGCTATTGTCTGCATCAGGTGGACAGAGAATACACAGACCTTCTTGTGGGATCCAGTGTGACTTTAAATTTAGGCATTTGATGGTAAATGATCAGTTGGCCAACCACTGTTGTTAAACACATCATGAAATTCACGGCCACAATAACAGTGAGCCATCGGAATTGGTGGGCAGAATCATATCTGTCAAATAATGCCAGGCGACACAGTCCTGACTGCCCATGAAGTCCCCAGTGTGACAAACCAGGAAGAAACGGTATTAACGAAAAAATAATTCCACCACACCAAACGGCTATGCAAACTGGTGTCAGTAGCACTTCTTTTTCCGTCAAGGCAGTTTTACTAAAGCAAATGACAATGATGATCCAAAGTGATGAACCCAAGGACCCACACTGATGTTTCACAGGAGAGATAGAACAGAACCCAGCGATCTTACAAATCACACTGCTTGTCCAGGTCTTTTCAAACTGGATGTAAGGAACGCTAAGCATCTCATTAGCTGCAGCCACAATGGCGACATGCAATCCCGTGCATAACTTAGCACACAGAAAATTAGCAATCATCACCAAGTTGCCTTCAAAAACTCCCTTACACACAAGTACACTGACAATGCAACTCATGTTCCCTAAGGTGGCGCACACACTGACCAGCCAGAACAAAATTCTATAGAGTTCAGTTGGCATTAGCTTTGCGCACGAAGGAAGTATGGAGTAAGGAGCTAAGCATTTTAACAAACCCGACTGCTTTGGAAGTACGCTTTCGCAACAAAACCTGTGATTTGGCACAAGAATATTTTGTAAATGCTTAGATCCTAAAAAACAAAGCCAAAGGAAATTCGTCAATAGGGTTAAACCTGATGTCAACTTCAATCAAGCGTCGCATAGTTTTGAATCCACAGATCCGATGAGTTTAATTTCTGAAAACGATAAATTGAAGTATTTTGTCATTGGCAGATATACCAACAACAATTCATTATGTACTGCATTAAAGTTTGTTCTTGATATATCTAGCCTAATCAACGAGTGATGATTTGTTTTCTTGATTTACTTGCTGGGTGTGACCTGAGAGGATTTCTTGCTAACACCAACACTCTAGATTTGCTAGCTGTAAAAAAACAGACATGTCAAATGATGTCATGTCGTTGTCCGTAAGATCAATAAACTGCAAGTTTGGAAGGTTTATGCCAGAAATATTGGATATAGAGCAAGAGGATAAATCGAGATACACAATGTGTGCATTTAGAGTAAAATCACCCAGTGACATTCCTGATCCTGTGGCATCAACATATCGGAGTTGTAAATATGTATCAGATGGGAACGCGTTTCTGCACAAGAACGAATGACCTTGACAGAGACAGCCCTTGGGGCAAGTCATATCACACAGCATTTCGTCATCACGCTGGGCACTGACCCCATCCATCACAAAGATGATCTTCATGCACACAGACTCTGGAAGTTTGACACTGGTAATGATGCAAACACCGTACACTGTCGTCGCCTCGTTCATCTTCCCCATAAACACAGTCAGAAAACCCATTGCAGCGAGTGTAGACAGGGAGACAGTATCCCACATCCTGATGTACATCGGTAATGGGTGCCAGGACAAGGCTCTTCTGTTTTCATCCTCTGCTGAGTGAAGTAACCAGTGCCATCCAGGCTAATGTGAAAGTGCTGCTTCTTCTCCCCATCTGTGTCCTGAATGCAGTAGGCACATGACGTGGGACTTTGCTGCTGGCAATCCACCTCATCCGAATCATCCACACAATCAGAATACTCATTACAACGTTGGCCGAGTGATACACATTGACCATTGTGACACAGAAAGCCGTAGCATGGAGAGTGCTCACAGAATGTTTCATCATCATTGTCTGGACAGTCCTGTCTGAAGTCACAAACTAAAATGTAATGCAACAGTGTGAAATCATCTTTACAACTGAACATTGCATGTGCACATTTCATATTTCTTCTGAAAATAGCGAACCTTTCGTTCCGCTCATCATTGGCATTTTGGAAATCAAAGGGATGCGAGTAGTTTGTTTCCAGACAGTGGCTGTTAGGGTTACAATGTATAAAGCTGTGGGTCATTGGACTGTCTGCACAAATCAATAAATTCTGTTGAGTGTTTCTGAAGTTAGACAAAGGTGACTGTATATACGTGAATGCCACTTGAGAAGGAAACATGTCCAATAATTGTAGCTCCATTTCGCATAGTACTGCATAAATGTCTGAGAATTCACGGAGCTCGCGTAAGCCGTGTGGTGACCAGGCAACATATTTGCTTTCCCTTGATGGGTTGTACATGTAAGGATGACTGTACGTGAAGCCCATGCAATGATGACAGTAAGAGAAGTGGTTCAGGTTGTAGACTATGGTTTTATCAAACCACCGACGAAGCTTACCGTACATAAATGGCACAAGGTGCCAACCTGAAGAATAACCAATAATTACGCTGAAAATGAAATAATTTTTGAGTATACGCAGGGCATCATTCTGTTCCTGTCTACTTTTTACTGAAGCCATTCTTTGGCCTATCTTCAAGCATTTATAACCAATATATCTTAATGCTAAAACGGAATCAAACAGGATCATTTTGAAACATTTGTTGCGTGATGCCACCATCCCCTGGCACTCAGGACTGCTGAAGGGGCAGTCCCCTGTTTCATCCCGCCCATCTTCACACTCTGTCTTCAGGTTACATGCACAAACTGCTGAAATTTGAAGTAATGACTTACAGAACAATTGAAAAGTCCACCCTGTACATGATAAGGACGGTCGTTCTCAAAGAAGGAATAAAAACGCAATCTTAGAAAAGCTTTAATGTAACGAATGAACTGAATTCTGATGAATGAGGTGATGAATATAGAAGCTGGTGTAGAACGTTCAGCACACATATGTGCACTATATTCCTGAGAAGTATTCCGTTCTATATAAGTCACTTTGAATGTTTTGCTTTCAGAACACGTCTCAGGACGACGTGACTGAAGAACACTGACCATGATAACACATTTACAGTGTACTTTTAATGTCTCTTCAAAATCAATGGGTCGTGGTACAAATGGTAAAATCATATATCCGGAATATGTTGTTACATATTGCAAAACTACTTCTCCATTATTTTTTATCGCTTGGATATCGATCGCAGCCATTGGATTGTTCAAATTAGCTGCCCAAAAGAAATTATTCAATGAAGAAATAAATATTTCTTGAAGACTATGAACATCACATTTGATCCGGAGGATCTCCAATTCTTTACAAGCATGAACATGCGTATGTTCCAGTCAGTGCTGCCGCACCAATATGCCAGCCTTCGAACATGAGCACGCACATACATCTCTCGTTTCACCTCCACGTGCATGTTACAGAAAACACTGGAAACCCCCACACAGCCCGTACACCGCTCCTGGTTTGCTGGAAACCGTGGTTTACCATAATTACACGCTGACATATTGATCTTAAGAAACGAGCTTTCTGTGTTGTTTTGTTCCATGAGATATGCTACCCCTGGACATGCAATGCTGATGTTCAGATGTCCAGTAGTGCTGTTTGCTTTGGTGCTCACATCTGCAATGTCAGCACACAACTTAGAACTCACACGCTACCAGAAAAAGAAACAAGACAATACATCTGGCAGCAGCAGCTTTTGAGATAAAGAAATGGGAACATGAAATAAAAAAAAAAATGCCATAAATATGAAAAGTCTTCACTAGCTGCGTGAGGGAACCATCGTTATCCCTCTTGAATGCAGATCTATTTGTATTGTCTGCTCCTAGGCCTTTCGCCCGCTGGATCAGACTCGTCTGGGAGACATGGCTGATTGTGTCTGTGCTCCTGGCGTCAAATACAGACACACCACAGTCCATAAAACTGTGATGTTCTCACCCCCAAGGCAGCCAGCGAAGGGTAGTAAATGAAAGCAAAACAAGAGTGTGGGGAGAAAAAAGTTGCTGAAAAACTAAAGGCATTTATAAAATGTAGGGGACAATCTTTGAGCCTACGCCTGAGGATCCACCCAAGGATGCAAGGGAGATCAAAAGACGAACACAAAGACGGACAAAAATAAATAAACAAATAGCCTCGATTTAATTGAAACGAAGTTGAAAATAAAGTGAGGCAGGGAACCGTAAACAATAAGCAATAAGCAGGTAGGGCAAGTCTTGCTCCCACAAGAAAACCTAACATACAGTAACTTTTATTCAAGACTGGCACAGCCTTTTAAACTTGAATAAAGTCAGACGAATACAAAGACGAACAATCTAATAGTGGGAAAAAAAAAAAACGAGCGCTGGCCAACAATCCCTCCGTTATCACAGTTATCACTTGGTAAAGATTTGAACTCAAGACGCGCGGGGGGGGGGGGGGGGGGGGGGTTGAAGATAAAGAAAATGGGAACATGAAATAAAACAAATTGTTGCAGATATGAAAAGTCTTCACTAGCTGCTTGAGGGAACCATCGCAATCCCTCTTGAAGGCAGATATATTTGTATTGCCTGCTCCTTTCGTCCACTGGATCGGACTCATCAGGGAGACACGGCTGATTGTGTCTGTGCTCCTAGCGTCAATACAGACACACCACAGTCCATAATACTGTGGTGTTCTCACCACCAAAGGTTCTAAGGAGAATCCAACAGCTCCCCCGAAGCAGAGATTGGCTCTTGCTTCAAAATGAAATGAAAAATACACGTACATAACTCTCGACGAATGCTGCTTACGAGTACGCACCGGCTAACAGAAAAGATTACACAGAATAACAAAACGAAGAAGACAGCCCCTCCCCCCTTCCTCCCCCCTCCCCCCAAAAAAGGCAAAAAATAGAAAAAAAAAGAGATGTTCCGCACTTGTTCATATACCCTGTGTCTGACACAAGTACACATCAACGGCAACTGGAGAAATGAACAAACACAAACTTATATGTATTCAAGACTGGCAAAGCCTTTTCATCTTGAACATAGTTAAAACAATCACATAGACGAACAGTAACAAATACAGATCATATCACTTTGATTGGGATCATAACAAAATCCAAAATGAGAGAGAGAACAGAAAAACAGTAAATAACAGACAGGTAGCAGATTTTATTCTTCCATGATGAAATAAATGCAAGCCTTTATCTTCAAAACGAATGCTGCTTACGAAGCCCAATCGTTATCACAAATGACAATACACAGTAGGCAGAACAAATGAAATATAGGTTCCAAGCTTGCCCATATACCTTTTACATTACACATCTATAAAGCAACGCCAACTGGAGAAGTACGCATACACAAATGAACGTGTGTTCAAGATGGGCACAGCCTTTCCGACATTGAACGCAGTCAAACAAACAGACAGACAAACAGTCAATAACGGCTGTCTTCTTCGTTTTGTTATTCTGTGTTATCTTTTCTGCCCCGACTGGCTCCTACCCAGAATTGAGTTTGCTGCAGACTCAGTTGGGAAGACTGGGACCACACAGTCGAATTTCATCCACCTAATGGATGCGTTTCTGAGAGTGTTGCGCAGATTTTCTGACCAACACTGCAGGTGCCTGTATCTCTCGGGCGTGGTTGACGCCGGATATATTATGAAAGGAAGCTACAGTACAGCCCTGTGTAATGTAGTCTCAGACCGAAATGGAAATCCGTAGCATCATCTAAATCATCCTGATTCTCATCGATCGCCATGAAAAAAAGAATATCTCAAATTCTGTGGCCCTCCATGCCCTGCTCTCATGGTGACCTCAATTTTGATGTCCTATCCACGTCTGTGGCCTTGGATTGGTTACGTCGGGGTCACCGGTATCGGCGAGTCCATGGGGGCTGTCGTTGGACCGACGTGGTGGCGCCCTCCGGGGGGAGAGCTCGCTCACACCGGCTCCGCGACTAAGCAATTATTGTCGTCAGTAGGGGGCTTAATATGTGGTGTCCTGCGTATGTCAGATCAGAACAGGCGCCACTGAATACCACCGAAGTGAATCGGCGGCAGTGCAGTGTCTCCTCCGGTGGGTTGCCTCTTGACGACCTGACATTGACTGTTCACTGTGGATTGCCGGTGCTGGGGCTGCGGCGGGACCAACCGGGCTGTGGCTGTGCACGGGGTGTCGGAATGAGCGGCGCGGGTGCACTGCCTCTGAGGTGTCGTAGAGGTTGAGACAGCTAAAAAAAAAAAAAAAAAAAAAAAAAAACAAAAAAAAAAAAAACTACTAATATAGACAGTCTCAGTTTGATTTGCATGTCAGGAAACCATAAATGAGGCAGAGAACACTCAACAGTAAAACACGAATAAGTAGGGCAAGTCTTGGTCCCATAATGTAATAATCACATGGCCATAACTCCAAACGAATGTTGCTTACGACACAGAATGACCTAGCAGGAATAACAACACAGAATACCCTGTGCTGTGGGCAAGTTAATGTCTCTGTTGAAATAATTAACAGTTGTTGCTGAGGGAAAGCGTTGTAAAACTGGATGTACTAGCTACAGGGTATACTGATATATGTTCTCACAGCCAAATGGACGGTACTAACTCACATCGGGGTAATTACGCAAGCCATGATTACGATGATTGTTCAAATGCATACTGTTGAAAAGTATATTCCTTTTTGCCTGGCAATTGTGACATTGAACTGATTCCTGTTTGTTGCATTTTCCCCTCCTGTGGCACCTGATGGTCTGTTACGCAATGTTTTTGACTACAAGGAAACACCATGGATTCAGTAGGTAACATGGTAACATGGTAACAAGGTAACATGGTAACACTTTCATCACTAAACTGTCAAGGTCTAGGAAGTGAAAAGGAATTTGGAGAAGGACAAAAGAGACCATATAGACAGCCTGGCGGAAGAAGCAGAAGAAGCAGCTTATCACGGTAATATGAAAGAACTGTATATGATAACCAAGAAGCTTGCAGGCAAGTACTGCAGACCAGAACGACTGGTCAAAGACAAGCAGGGACAAACCATCACAGACTCGGAACAACAGCTTGAGAGATGGGCGGAACACTTTGAGGAACTTCTCAACAGACCAGCACCCGAAAACCCTCCAAACATCGCTGAAGCAGACTCCAACATTGAAATAAACTGCGATCCACCAACAAAGACGAGATCATCCGCGCCATCAAGAAGATGAAGAACGGCAAGGCAGCCGGCCCAGATGGAATTCCTGCAGAAGCCCTCAAGACGGACGTAGAGACAACAGCCGACATGCTACTACCGCTCTTTGAGAAGTTCTGGGAAGAAGAAGAAATACCAACAGACTGGAAAGATGGACACATCATCAAGCTACCAAAGAAAGGAGACCTCAGCAGCTGTGAGAACTATAGAGGCATCACAATACTATCAGTGCCAGGGAAAGTGTTCAACAGGATCCTGTTGGAGAGGATGAGGGACGCAGTGGACGTCAGGCTCCGGGACTACCAGGCGGGCTTCAGGCAGGACAGATCCTGTATCGACCAGATCGCCACGCTACGTATCATTGTCGAGCAGTCCCTGGAGTGGAATTCCTCGCTGTACATCAACTTCGTGGACTTCCGCAAGGCTTTTGACAGTCTCCACCGTGACACCTGTGGCAGCTCCTCCGACACTACGGGATCCCAGCCAAACTGACACGAATCATCAAGGAGTCGTACGAGGGGATGGCTTGTCAGGTCGTCATGGAGGCCAGTTAACACGTCGCTTCGACGTAAGGACTGGCGTACGCCAGGGATGCCTTCTGTCGCCGTTCCTGTTCCTCCTCGCCATCGACTGGGTGATGAGGCGGACGACGGATGGACAGAAGGACGGCATCCAGTGGACCCTCTGGACTCAATTAGACGATTTAGACTTCGCCGACGACCTCGCTCTGCTCTCCCACAATCGGCAACAGATGCAAAACAAGACCACAAGCCTGGCCCCACTCCTCCCAAGTCGGCCTTCACATCCATCCTGACAAGACCAAGATACTGAAGATCAACGCCTCCAGCACAGAGGCAGTGAAGTTGGGGGGACAACAACTTGGAGGAGGTCAAGTCCTTCACGTACCTTGGGAGTGTGATCAACCAGCAGGGAGGAACAGATGCAGACGTGAAGACCCGCATCAGAAAGGCAAGAGCATCTTACAAAGCCCTGAAGAACATCTGGCGATCTCACCTCATTTCATCTTGCACCAAAAATCCGCCTGTTCAACTCCAACGTCAAATCAGTACTGTTGTATGGGGGCAGAGACGTGGCGAACAACAAAGACCACTATCAAGAAAGTGCAAACGTTCATAAATTCCTGCCTACGCGGAATACTGAAGATCCACTGGCCAGTTGCCATCAGCAACACAGATCTCTGGGAAAGAACCAACCAAGTGCCAGCAGAAGAAGAGATCAGAAGAAGAAGATGGCGATGGATTGGACACACCCTGAGGAAACCACCGACCAACATCACTCGCCAGGCCCTGACCTGGAACCCTCAGGGGAAGAGAAAGAGAGGCCAGCCCAAGAACTCCTGGAGAAGGGACCTGGAGGCAGACGCCAGGCAGACCGGCTGCTCCTGGGGGGAGCTGGAGCGGGACCGTGGACAATGGCGGGCGGTTGTGGATGGCCTATGCCCCTCCAGGGGCTCAAGGCCTAAGTAAGTAAGTAAGTATGGTAACAAGGTAACATGGTAACACTTTCATCACTAAACTGTCAAGGTCTAGGGAATTATCAAGATGAAGAGATATATTTCATTATTTAAGAAAAAAGAAATAAAAAAAAACCAATACTGTACATATTGCCTACAAGATACTCATTTTGAAAAAGATACAGAAAGTGTATAACAGCGGAATGGAGATATGGCTGCTTTTTAACCTCATACAGATCTAATGCTCGAGGAGTAG
>JADBJO010002736.1:180000-187500 GCA_016801955.1 Conus betulinus
TAGTAATTGGGATGGTGAACATTGTGACAACATTGATTTGACTGTGCACGAAGAGCACGTGATAATTGCTGAAATCACCGAAAGTGAAATTTCAATTGCTGTGAACAAATTAAAGTCAGGTAAGGCATGTGGATCAGATGGAGTCATTTCTGAAAACCTGAAGGCTGGAAGTGCAATTACTATTCCCTTTTTGAAAAGGCGTTTCAGCATTATATTTGCAAAAGGCATTTATCCTAAAGTTTGGGCAAAGACTATCATTATCCCAATCCACAAAAAAGGGAGAGATACGGAAAATGTAGATAACTATAGAGGTGTATCCTTGTTAAGCTCAATTCAAAATGCTATAGCACTATTCTAAATAATCGTCTATATGCATGGCTTGAAGATAACAACCTGATCTCTGAAAGTCAAGCTGGTTTTAGGAAAAATCTATTCTACAAAAGACCAAATCTTATGTGTTTATTTTATGGTTCAAAATGCTTGTCTCAGCGTGGTGTGAAAAGCGTTATGTTGCTTTTGTAGACTTCAGAAAAGCTTTTGATTCCGTAAGACGCGATAAGTTAGTGCAGTGTATTAGAAACCAAGGTATTAAGAGGAAATTCTTCTGTTCTTTAAAAGCAATGTATAACTCATTAGTATCTTGTGTAAGATCCAACTTTGAATATTCAGACTTCTTTGACTGCCCAATGAGAGTCAGACAAGGGTGTGTGCTGAGTCCGACGCTATTTGAAATGTTTATTAACCAGTTAGCGAATCATTTGTCTGAAAAAGGTTGACATGGCATTCAAATGGTACCTGGCATGATGGAACTGTCTGTTCTGCTGTTTGCAGATGACATTGTTGTATTAGCATCTACTCCTATTGGTCTGCAAAACCAGCTAAACGTACTTTAGACATGTTGCACCAATATGAAATGAAAGTTAACATGGACAAAACTAAGGTCATGGTCTTTAGAAAATAGGGGTTTCTGGGTAAATGTGAACATCGGTTATTTGGCAATATTACATTAGAAGTAGTAAACAGATACTGTTATCTGGGTTTTATTTTTTCCACTGAAATCAGCCCGAGGATCGGCGCTGAATATTTGGTTGCCAAGGGGGAAAGAGCTATGTTTAATCTAGTAAGGGCTTTCCAGAAAAATAAGGATAATAGTTATCAGATCTACTTTAAGATTTTTGCTGCCCAAATTAAACCAATCTTATTACATTCATCTGAAATTTGGGGCCTTAACATTTTGGAATGCCTAGAAAAGATTAATTTGATTGCATTCAAACGTTTCTTGGGTGTCCCAAGTAAGACACCAAACAAAATGGTATATGGGGAACTGAGAGGATATCCGTTATATATCAACTCCTATATATGTGCCATGATATATTGGTTTAAGTTGCTTAGAATGGACCAACAAAGCTTCCTCGTCAAGCATACGAAATGCAGTTAACTCTAGATAAAACGTAAGGAATGCTGGGTGACAAAAATAACAGAATTGTTATGCGAGACTGGGTTTAACTTTGTATGGCTACAACAGGGTGTGGGTGATGTTGGCGGATTCTTGGCAATTTTTAGGCAAAGACTATTGATATGTTTACTCAAGAATGGATCTAAAAGAGACAGGGAAAGGTACGCGTGTTACAAATCGTTCAAATCTATTTTTGAACGAGAAATATATCTTTGTAACATTGATGTATATTGTTCAAGGGTTGCTCTGTCTCATGCTAGACTTAATGTTCTATCTTTGAACAATAATCTTCATAGGTTCAGTTATAATTCTTATGACAAAAATTGTCCTTATTGTGTAAATATAATAGAAGATGAATATCATTTGATATACAGTTGCCCACTGTATACAGATTTTCGTGCAGCACTTATATCTAATCTTCTTCATTTACCAATGTTCACACTCTTCTTCAGGCACATCAGTATCAAAGAACCCTTCCTCTTTCAAAATGTATGTTTCTGTCAATCAATTCGAAGGAGACAGAGCCTGACTGCTTACATGAAACCATGAAGATAGTAAGATAACGATTTTTTCTCTCATAATTGCAAAATGCATTCAGGTTTACTATCATCTATATTGATCGAATAGGAAGTTTCCGAGGAGTTTATTATATCATTATTCATGCTCTTAATCTTTGTGGTTCGAATCTTATATTTATTTCTTGATTCGAATTTGTACTGTGCAGGCTCATGTCCCGACCCGCTTCCTCATCCCCTTGTCTTTTACACCGCCCCCCCCCCCCCCCCCCCCCCCCCCCATGCCCCGCCCTCCCCCCACCCTTCCCTCAGTCCACCCCCTTTTTTCAACTTGAATGGTGGCCCGTGGCCAATGTTCAATAAAACATTTTCGTTCTCTCTCTCTCTCTCTCTCTCTCTCTCTCTCTCTCTCTCTCTCTCTCTCTCTCTCTCTCTCTCTCTCTCTCTCCTTGTTCTCATCCCTTTTCCTGTTTCTAAATCAGCCGAACTGTCATAAATCAGGATGTAAGGCATATACTAAAAACAGACTGCACATACGTCATTGACAACATGCAGTAATGTGTACTGATTCACGAGTGCAACACACACACACACACACACACACACACACACACACACACACACACAAAACACACGCGTGCGCGCACACACACATGTAGATACACAGACACAGACTCACAGACACAGACACAGACACACACACACACACACACACACACACACACACACACACAAACGCACAAACACACAGACGCACGCACGCATGCACACACACACACACACACACACACACACACACACACACACACACACACACACACACGCGCGCGCGCGCGCTCGCACACACATAAGCGCACCTCACTGATCCATTGTCTTCATTAATCAAGCCAATACAAAATAGCTGCCAGGTGATAATTCATAATTATATCGATACAAAATTTCAGCTCGGCATATTGTTGGTGACATTCTTTTTCCGAAAATCACAGCTTCTATTTATTTGCTATGGATATGCTATTTTTCATTTCTAAAATATAAGATTTTATCCTTGTGCAACAGACTCACTGAAATGTTTATCTCTGATTAAAAGTGTTTATAAGAAGGACAATAAAAAACAAAACGTGTTTGGTCGTCACTGCTATTTCTCTCTTGATACGTGTGGTACGCTTTATTTTTGGATGCTTCAAAACATTTTTGTTTGCATTGCGACCCTGTGCTCTAGTTCGGAAATTTGTTATTATATTTTTTCCATTCATGCGCAACAATCGTTATTTTTTCTGTTTCCAAATATACTTTTAAACGAGAAAAAAAAAAACGCATTTATCCTCTTCATCCATCATGGAATGCCTGTTTTGTCTATAAGAACAAATCAATCCATCTTTGCGTCACAAAATAAAGTGTACAATATTGACTACTCTCTGACAAAGTGGACCAAAGCCGTTGTCTGTCAGTATTTTCCTTACACAAGTTGTCCAGTTCATTTTTCTTCTGCCATTTTGTAAGAGCTTATTATACGCCAAGCTACAGAATCTGGTCGTAGGTAATTGCATTAATCTTAACCGGTGTTTAATTGTTTTGACAAGTCCCTACAAACAGTGGATATTGTCCACTTTCGCCATAAACTATTTCATTTGATGCATATAACGGCACTTGCACGGCATGCCTTACAGAATATATATGAACGTTTTTCGTATGGATATTGTTGAGCAGACCCTATACCTGTGATGCGTATGTCAGTGATGGTTGTGTTTGGGAATCGAATCATTTCCAAAATAAAGACATGATATCTGAATTCAATCTTTTCATTGTCCTCAATGTCTCAATGATCCATTTCTTTCTTTCCTTACACATTTCAAAACAGCACCTTTTCAAGCCTACTTTTCTTGTGAATCAAATGTGAAATCTGTTCTTCTGTATGGTTCTGAAACGTGGCGAACAACAAAGACAAAACAACCAAACTCCAAACATTTATCAACAGATGTCTGCGAAATATTGTGGACATCAGATAGCCAGATGTTATTGCCAACACAGAACTGTGGAACAAGACCAAGCAAGTTCCAATAGAATTAGAAATCAGAAAACGGAAGTGGGGATGGATTGGCCACACCTTCAGAAAGCCTCCATTCAACATCACAAGACAAGCCCTTGAATGGAACCCTCAGGGCAAGAGAAAAGTGGGAAGACCAAGGCAGACATGGCGAAGGAGTACCGACGCAGAAGTGAAGGCCGCCGGAATGACGTGGGCCGAGCTGAAGAGGATTTCCCGAATCGTGTCCGCTGGAAGAGTGTGGTTGCGGCCCTGTGTTCCCCGGGGAATTCAGAGGACTAAGTTAAGTTAAATAAGTTTCTTGTGAAAAGCACATCTACATATTTGTAATCATTTGTCATTTTAACGTTTGATATGCCATAAAACAATCTTTCGTTTTGTGCTAAATGTCCATTTCTAAAACAAAATGTGGATTTACTCTTACTTAAATTCACCGTCAGTTGTAATCTATCAATCATCCATTTAAAGGCGTCTGGCGGGTTTTGCAAACCAACAGGTGAATCCACGAGAAGAAGAATATCATTAGCAAACAGCGTTTTAAAAAAATCAGTAGCCCCTGGTAAGGTCTGAATCACATGCTTTCGTCTCTGAATATTTGTTGCAAGTTCATCAAACTACACGCGACTGAGCAGACATCCTTGTTTCACACCACATGGTCAATTGAAGTAATCTGAATGAAAGCCTTTTTCACGAACGCAGGCAATGGTAGAATCATACCATCCCCACACAACGGCATACAACTTCCCATTTACACAATTCTCTCCCTTATACGATTCCCCATGAGATTTCTGTTCACAGAATCAAACGTGATCTTGCTATTATAAAGACAAAACATTTTTTAAAGACATGTTTCGTAATTAGGCATACGACATAAATATGTGGTCTATTGTGCTGTGTCCAGATCCAAATCCAGCTCCCTTTCTGTCCAGACAGTTTATCTTTTGTGAGATACCAGTAAAGACTTTGCTTAAGACAGTTGTCAGTGCAACGCCTCGCTAATTACCTGGATTGTCGTCTTGTGAAGAGAAATTGCTAGGGGGTTGGACCAGTTATTGATAATAGAGTGTACGTCCCTAGCCTACCTGAGAAAAAAAAGCACCCGAAAAAAAAAAAGGAAAAAACAGATTAAATATTATCTTACCGCAGTTTTAATAAAAATCTGTGAAAAACTCAACTTCGTTTTTCTTTTTTTCATTGAGCTTCTTTCTGTTCTGTTCATTTCTTCTCTTCTTCTGTTGACATACTTTTTCCACAAGTAAACACGTACGAACCACTGAAATCGTGTATGAAGAATTCTTCAATAATGTCTTGTATTGGCACGGCCATTGCATTATTTCAGTTTCTTTCTTCAACTTCCCGTTACAAATCCAGACAGGAATCAGGAACCCCATTTGTAGTGATGACATCCCCATCATCTGGCTACATGACAATGGCAGCAAATCTGAGTCGTGAGGGCCCTGAATATGTATGGGGATCCATATCTGTTCCAAGTGGGAATGTAGTAATGGTCAGTTTTAAAGAAAGCACGTCACGTCCCACCCATGTCATATTATATAAAACATTCAGGACATATGATAAGTCTGCTAGTCATTTTCGACAAGAGAAGAGAATGGTATGGGAGAGATTTGAAGACATTATATCAGATTTTGCCCATACTTTAAATGCAACAAAACTTAGTGTTCAAATTAGGCGAACAACTTGCACCGTGGCTTTTTGCTTTCGACTTTTCTTTTCTTTCTTTCCTTACAGCACAGCATCTGACATTTCGGGCACTTTATGGAACTGTTCAGTGAAACATTATCCCAGTTTTCGTCATCACGTGGATTGTAATTGGAATACCGAGTGTGAGGATGGACGGGACGAAGCAGGACACTGTCCCTTCAGCAGTCCTGAGTGTCAGGGGATGGTGGCTCTGTGTGGACATTGTTACACATTTCGTCCAAATAGTGAAGACTGTCACAGCTTAAAGGGCGAAGTAAGTTTCCCTGTTTGTATCTATGACTGGGTGCATGTGTTTACAAAAATGACAGCACTGCATTTCCGCAGGGTTATGGGTCACAAGGTTGGTGTGATCAAGGGTGATATGTCACTGCCTGCTATGTATAGACATGTCTTGTTTCATAAAAGACTTGTACTTCATCATACATTTAACTCCCTCATTACTGTGGCATTTGCTGGAAAAAAGATGTGCTTTGTTGTCATTTCTATTATCCACCAAAATTATGTCTGCATGGCTGTACTGAGAAGAAAAGTAGTTTGTGAGTTCAGAGCAAATACGACTGATGAGCAGTCACATATCCTGGAACCAGTAGTTTTAAACATGAGTCAGGTCGGATCGTTTCGGCGACAAGACTTTATGACAGTTTGCCATGATGGCCAAGTGACGTACACATTCCTCACGTGTGGCTTCCATCAGCTGACAGTGTGTGGAGTAGTACAGCGCACATCGTGTTATTTTTCTGATCGTTCATCGTATGTAAGTGAACGACATTCACCAAATCACCACACACTTTTAATCCCCACATTTACGTGCAGTGATGGTATCATGGCATTGTCATACGATCTGGTATGCAATTTTATACACGATTGCCAGGGACACAGTGATGAGCTGGTCTGCCAACATCCTGTTTGTATTCACACTTTTACATGCAGTAATGGCCCAATGTCTTCCCTACGAGAAGGTGTGTGACCAAACACCACAATGTTGGGATGAATCGGACGAAGAGAAGTGCAACTCATATACACCATGCCGTGCACATTCCCCTTGATCCCTTCACCTGCCGCCGTCAGTTTTGATAACATCAGGCACTTTATCTCAACTCCCATGCAAGTCAATGAATCCTGTCCTGACAGTCATTATCGTTGTCCCGGTAACTTCAATGACTGCTTGCCTGTCTACACACGATGCAATGGAATGTATGATTGTCTCGACCAAAAGATGAAGATGAATGTGGAAACATGATATGTTCAGGATTTTTCAGATGCAGAGCATCTACAATCTGTATACACACTGACCACCTGTGTGATGGCTGGCCTCACTGTCCTATGCGTGATGATGAAATAGTGTGTGGTACAAATTGCCCTGCGCACTGTCTGTGTCAAGGTTATACCTTCCTTTGTCCCCAGCCTTTCTCTGTGGCGCTGGTTCCGTACATTCGCTATTTGGATGCGACCAGTTCTGGAATGACATTGTGTGAAATGAGCCCCACTATATCTATCTTATTCATCTTATTCTTGCCCAGTGTTCTCTGACCCTCTTGTCTAGAATTCAGATGTTAAATCTGAGGTTTCTTGACCTGCGTGAGAACAAGCTGAAGCACGTCAACATGACGTCTTTTCACGGGTTTAGTGTGTTAGAGACTTTGTCATTGTCCAATAATCCCCTCACCTCTCTTCACTCTGACTCCTCGTCTGTTGCCCAGCAAAGTGCCCTGACACTGGTTGATCTGTCATGTACGTCACTTACTGTGTTCAATACACAGGTC
>JADBJO010002736.1:195000-200000 GCA_016801955.1 Conus betulinus
CTCTCTCTCTGTGTGTGTGTGTGTGTGTGTGTGTGTGTGTGTGTGTGTGTGTGTGTGTGCGCGCGCGCGCACGCGCGCATCTCTGTTTGTCTTTCTGTCTGTTTGTCCACCTACAGACTCGCTGGTAGACCTCTCAATGAAGGTTACATCGGTTTGGGCTCCTAACTGTTTATTTTGTGTGGTTTTTTTTTCATCGTAGAATTGTTTGTAACATGAAGAGGATATGACATTAGGTGAAGTGTAAAAATCAACACAACTGCTGTAAGGTGCACAGGGCACTCTAGAAGTGAACTGTCTTACTTGCCCAGAGACCTAATCACTTATATGGGTCCTTGGATAAACACATCTTTCACGGAGAGTCCTATGAGACGTTTTTTTTAACAAAAAAAAATAGAAAAGAAAAAAGCCCGTAGCACAAGCGGATAGGCATCTGACTCGTTCCAGCCATCTTTCAGCCTTTTTTATTTCATGGAAATCGCTTCAGCTTGTTGGATGGAGGGATCCACAGCATATACTTGAGAGTCATGAACGAGGCAGCAGCTGGTAGGTCCGCAAGGGTTAACAGAGGCCATTTTGTGGAAACACACCAATAATGAAGAAACGCGCCAAGGGATCAGGGAAAACCGGCATTAGCAAGTAGAGACCTTTTCTGCGCTGCAGTCACACAAGTTGCACGTGCATTGGGAAGATATCGTGTCTGAAAAACGTGATTCTATTCGAATCGATTATCATTACGTGGCAAGTGTATTTGTGTGTGTGTGTGTGTGTGTGTGTGTGTGTGTGTGTGTGTGTGTGTGTGTGTGTGTGAGAGAGAGAGAGAGAGAGAGAGAGAGAGAGAGAGAGAGAGAGAGAGAGAGAGAGTGTGTGTGTGTGTGCGCGTCCGTGCTTTTGTGTGTGTGTGTGTGTGTGTGTGTGTGTGTGTGTGTGTGTGTGTGTGTGTGTGTGTGTGTGCGTGCCTCTGTATGTGTGTGTGTGTGTGTGTGTGTGTGTGTGTGTGTGTGTGTGTGTGTGCGCGCGCTCTCTGTGTGTGTGTGTGTGTGTGTGTGTGTGTGTGTGTGTGTGTGTGTGTGTGTTGAGAGGGGGAGGAGGGCAGACAGACAGACACACAGACAGACACGCAGGCTGTCAAACAAGAGAGACAGACAGGTAGATGGGCATACAGACAGACAGAGGCAAACAGATATAGAGCAGCTAGGCTACTCCGAGCTTTGCAAAGATGAGAGAGAGAGAGAGAGAGAGAGAGAGAGAGAGAGAGAGAGAGAGAGAGAGAGAGAGAGAGAGAGACAGACAGACAGACAGACAGAGGCAGGAATATCCGCACAGGATTAAACGAAAAAGGCACCATTTTTGTAGTAATCGCCAGGGACATCGTTCACAGATGTATTAGAGCTGAAAGTGGCACAAACATTTAACTACTAACTAGCTGCAACCATTTGCCTGCCTGTGTACAGGGAAATCCTTCAGCGTGCTGGATGGTAACATCAATAGCAGAGAGAGAGAGAGAGAGAGAGAGAGAGAGAGAGAGAGAGAGAGAGAGAGAGAGAGAGAGAGAGAGAGAGAGGAGAGGAGGGTCTTGAACGATAAATCACACGATGTAGAACTGCGAGAGGAAGTGTGCTGGAAAGGAAGGATTCTGTCACATGCATCACAACGATTTCTAGATATCTGTCCTGATCAACAGGATTCATATCGCATTGCAGCCACAATACACACACACACACACACACACACACACACACACACACACACACACACACACACACACACATATATATATATATATATATATATGTGTGTGTGTGTGTGTGTGTGTGTGTGTGTGTGTGTGTGTGTGTGTGTGTGTGTGTGTGTGATATGGATATCTACTGTCAGCAGCTGTCCACACATGATCTGTGCAACATAGTGTATGCTGTACCAAACGACACTGTCCCCTTTTCTCCTCAACCTTTCCACAGCGTGTCCTCTTCATGACAGGTGATGGTAACCTGCTTGATAAGTTGGGATGGGGGGTGGGGGGGGGGAGGGCACTATTGTCACGACAGACGAACACCTGGCAGACCCATGACTCTTCAGGAATTAGGTCTGTAATGGATGACAGTACACATCCCGATTGTCACGAACACTGCTTTTCTTCTCTCCCCTCCTCTCGACTGCACCAACTTGAAGGAGTGAATAAAACCACGGGACAGATTGTGACGATCAGAAGGAACCCCTTGTATCAGAGAGTAACAAATGAACTCTTTCGCAAAAAATTCCAAAACTCAAAAATTGAACATTCGAATAATACAAACCACCAACACTCAATAGGCATACTCTACAGTTTTTTTGTTGATTTATAAAGCCTTTATCGACTTTACAAAAAACACCATTGTCCTACTGTTCAATTCAAATAAGGTAGCAAGAAAATTAGAAACTGAAAGGAAACAGACCAGCAATAGCTCAAAAGGAGAACATCACAGTGAATTATAGCAGCATCGTCAGTGAGGTTTCTGTTTGCATGAAATGATAACCTTTGCAAACAAAGGAAAAAAAAGTTATCAAACAAACAAAAAAAAAGGAAAGCAGTAAAAAAAAAAATCTGCAGTAACAACCTCACCAATAGCGTTGAAAGAGATTTTTTTTTTAATGTGGGGCCTCCAACCTCGAATTTTTTTTCCCACGTTACTTTCTTTTTTCTTTTTTTCTTTCGTTTTTTATTTCTTCTTTTTTTTTTAGTGGGGCCTCCATCCCCTTGTTTTAATATATTTTTATTTGTCATTTATAGAGTTAGATAAACCTAAAAATTTATTAAACATAGCACGGTATTGTTTTTACTAAATGCAAATAAACAAAATAAGTTATTCATGCGTTAAACACTTGTGGTCATGCTTACTCATCTTTAAGTCAAACGTGGTTAAATCCCCGGGAAAAGTGGACATGATGCCAGATGAGATTCCAATAGGTCTTAATGAGGATCAACACAGGGTTGGTATCCATTTCGTCAGAAATGTTCTGATGACCTCGTAAAATACTGGTCTCAGGAGAGATTGGATACTGCTGTCTGTCTGTCTGTCTGTATCTCTGTATTTTGTCTGTCTTTCAAATCTGTCTGTCTGTCTGTCTGTCTGTCTGTCTCTCTCATCCTCTATTTCTCTCTCGTTCCCTACTTCCCTCTCCCCCTCCCTCTCCTATAAGGTAATATCTTCCACCACGTGTTTTCTGACATTCCCTAAGGATCGACCGCACGAATTTATCTCAGGAAATATGTAGAAAAAGTGATATGCCGTTTCTTTATATATATATATATATATATATATATATATATATATATATATATATATATATATAATGATGATGAAATAATAAATTCCAAGGATAAGTACCGAGCACCATTCCAGCAACTTACAGAGCAGCTAGGTGTTGCAATGACTGCAAGAAATATTGAATGATAAACAAAGCTTGCTCTTATGTCTTTGTTTATCATTCAATATTTCTTGCAGTCATTGCAACACCTAGCTGCTCTGTAAGTTGCTGGAATGGTGCTCGGTACTTATCCTTGGAATTTATTATTTCATTGTAATTTAGTCCCTTGCAGATTCATTCCAAGAACTGGCCCTCAGCACTTGTGTCTTAAGAGGTTATCTTTTAATATTTTCTACTTTTCACAAGAAAATGTAGCTTGTTTTGCTCTTTCATGATTTCTCTTTTGCTTCTTAGGTGGCACCTTCAGTTGGTTTTTTTTGAAAACTCAACAAACATACTATGGTATTGCACACCAGCCTTTTTCTGGTATAGCATTCTTCTTAAAACCGAAAAGGCAGAGGAGTCAAATTACCACTTTCCCGGTCACTGAGGAGAAACAATCAGGTTTCGAAATACCGGTATCTGACCAGGAGTTATATGTTAGTGAGCTTTCTCCCCATTGGAGATGGTCTCCTGCTTTGGAGACTATAAGCTTGCTGAAGATTCATTTTGAGAAGCATTTATTTATTCCCCATTCACCCACTCAAGCACATACTGTCAGTTAGGCAGAATTATCTACCACTGCAGATATGAAGGCTTATCACCCCCCTATTTCTATAATCTGAGACATAAGAGCAAGCTTTGTTTATCATTCTATATATATATATATATATATATATATATATATATACATATATATACATATATATATATATATATATATATATATATATATATATATATATATATATATATATATATATATGGCACCTTTGGTTGCTTTTTTTTTTGAAAACTCAGCAAACATACTACGGTATTGCATACCAGCCTTTTTCTGGGATAGCATTCTTCGTAAAACCGAAAAGGCAGAGGAGTCAAGTTACCACTTTCCGCGGTTACTGAGGAGAAACAATCAGGTTTCGAAATACCGGTACCTGACCAGGAGTTATATGTTAGTGAGTTTTCTCTCCCCATTGGAGATTGTCTCCCTCTTGGATATTATAAGTTTGCTGAAGGCTCATTTCGAGAAGCATTTGTTATCCCCATTTCACCCACTCAAGCACATAATGATAGTTACGCAAAATTATCTACAACTGCAGATATGAATGCCTATTTCCCCCTATTTCTTCAATCTAAGACATAAGAGCAAGCTCTGTTTATAACTGAATATTCCTTGCAGTCATTAGAACACCAAGCTGCTCAGTAAGTTGCTGGAATGGTGCTCGGTACTTATCCTTGGAATTTATTGGTTTTATTGTAACGTAGTCCCTTGCGGAATCTTTCCAAGAACTGGCCCTCAGCACTTGTGTCTTAAGAGGTTATCTTTTTTTCTATTTTCTACTTTTCACAAGAAAATGTAGCTTGTTTTGTTCTTTCATTTTTTTCTTTTCTTTCTTAGTTGGCACCTTTGGTTGGTATTTTGAAAACTCAACAAACATACTACGGTATTGCACACCAGCCTTTTTCAGGTATAGCATTCTTCTTAAAACCGAAAGGCCAAGGAGTCAAGTTACCACTTTCTGCGGTCACTGAGGAGAAACAATCAGGTTTCGAAATAC
>JADBJO010002736.1:202500-207500 GCA_016801955.1 Conus betulinus
CCCCCCTCCTTCCTGTGTTTCTTTTTCGTATTGTCCTTCCTGTACTTGTTAGTGTTGTTGTTGTTGTTGTTGTTGTTGTTGCTACTGCTGCTGCTGCTGCTGCTGTTGTGTTTGTTGTTATTGTTGTTGATATTGTTGTTGTTGTTGTTGTTGTTCTTTCTTTTCTTCTTCTTCTTCTTCTTCTTCTTCTTCTTTTTTTTCTTCTTCTTCTTCTTCTTCTTCTTCTTCTTCTTCTTCTGCACCATCATCAAACTTACTTTTATCTTAACGTTTTCTGAAAACATATGTCTATGTAGGGCTTGTCTGCATCTCTCTCTGTGTCTCTCTGTCTCTGCTGCTGCCTCTCTCTCTCTCTCTCTCTCTCTCTCTCTCTCTCTCTCTCTCTCTCTCTCTCTGTGTGTGTGTGTGTGTGTGTGTGTGTGTGTGTGTGTGTGTGTGTGTGTGTGTGTGTGTGTGTGCATGCAACTTAAATGATGATTGATCTCGGCATTTAGACGGGAACATTTAGCACTAGAGGAATAAGACGTGGGGAAATGATAAATGATGATAACACAGCTCCAGGCATGCATAAAGATGTCTCCTAGAGACAGAAACATCCGTTTGTGCTGCACTTCTCCAGAAATATTTTTGATACACTGAAAACAAAACTCGTCATGTGGTATTCCCACATGTCTCACAATTCATATGAAACATATATCGTTATTTGATTAAAAGCATTTTAAACAGAGGAGCAGATGTCATTAGAGGAGTTGAAATGGATGCAGAGAAAGCTTGTAATTAAATTAACATAAATGGGGGCGTCAAAGTCGAGGACAAGGCAAAAACAACAACAACAACAACAACAACAGCAGCAGCAGCAGCAGCACCAGCAGCAGCAGCAGCAGCAGCAGCAGCAGAACGAAACAGCAAGAACAAGAAGAACAACATTCAGGTCATTACATGGTTTGTTTTTCCTAACACAACCAGTCGTGACTTTAACACTTTCACTATTTTCTGTTCTGACATCTGTTGTCTTCGCTGTTGGACCAAGGACAGAAAGTAGAGAAATGGGTCAAAAGCAGAGGAGAGTGGTAGCACAAACACGATCATGGTGTCATGAATTTTGTTCATGAGAGGAAGACTAAACAGAGTCATGATCGTTACAGATCCAAAGGAAAGCCAGGTTACATTGTCCATGGTCGCTATTGTCTGCATCAGGTGGACAGAGGAATACGCAGACCTTCTTGTGGGATCCATGTGACTCTAAATTTAGGCATTTGATGGTAAATGATCAGTTGGCCAACCACTGTGTTAAACACATCATGAAATTCACGGCCACAATAACAGTGAGCCATCGGAATTCTTGGGCAGAATCATATCTGTCAAATAATGCCAGGCGACACAGTCCGGACTGCCCATGAAGTCCCCAGTGTGACAAACCAGGAAGAAACGGTATTAACGAAAAAATAATTCCACCACACCAAACGGCTATGCAAACTGGTGTCAGTAGCACTTCTTTTTCCGTCAAGGCAGTTTTACTAAAGCAAATGACAATGATGTGATCCAAAGTGATGAACCCAAGGACCCACACTGATGTTTCACAGGAGAGATAGAACAGAAACCCAGCGATCTTACAAATCACGCTGCTTGTCCAGGTCTTTTCAAACTGGATGTAAGGAACACTAAGCATCTCATTAGCTGCAACCACAATGGCGACATGCAATCCCGTGCATAACTTAGCACACAGAAAATTAGCAATCATCACCAAGTTGCCTTCAAAAACTCCCTGACACACAAGTACACTGACAATGCAACTCATGTTCCCTAAGGTGGCGCACACACTGACCAGCCAGAACAAAATTCTATAGAGTTCAGTTGGCATTAGCTTTGCGCATGAAGGAAGTATGGAGTAAGGAGCTAAGCATTTTAACATGCCCGACTGCTTCGGAAGTACGCTTTCACAACAAAGCCTGTGATTTGGCACAAGAATGTGTTGTAAATGCTTAGATCCTAAAAAACAATGCCAAAGGAAATTCGTCAATAGGGTTAAACCTGATGTCAACTTCAATCAAGCGTCGCATACTTCTAAATGCAACAGATCCAATGAGTTTAATTTCTGAAAACGATAAATTGAAATATTTCGTCATTGGCAGGTTTACTAACAATTCATTATTTACTGCATTGACGTTTGTTCTTGATATATCTAGCCTAATCAACGAGTGATGAATTTGTTTTCTTGCTTTACTTACTGAGTGTGACCTGAGAGGATTTCTTGCTAATAGCAACACTCTTAGATTTGCTAGCTGTAAAAAATCAGACATGTCAAGGGATGTCAAGTCGTTGTCCATAAGATCAATAAACTGCAAGTTTGGAAGGTTTATATCAGAAATATTGGATATAGAGCAAGAGCATAAATCGAGATACACAAGGTAGGCATTTAGAGTAAAATCACCCAGTGACATTCCTGATCCTGTGGCATCAACATATCGGAGTTGCAAGTATGTACCAGGTGGGAACGCGTTTCTGCACAAGAACGAATGACCTTGACAGAGACAGCCTGTGGGGCAAGTCATATCACACAGCATTTCGTCATCACGCTGTGGGCACTGACCCCATCCATCACAAAGATGGTCTTCATGCACACATACTCTGGAAGTTTGACACTGGTACTGATGCAAACACGGTGCACTGTCGCAGCCTCGTTCATCTTCCCATAAACACAGTCAGAAAACCCATTGCAGCGAGTGTAGACAGGGAGACAGTATAACCATTCTGATGTACATCGGTAATGGGTGCCAGGACAGGCTCTTCTTCTGTTTTCATCCTCTGCTGAGTGACGTAACCGGTGCCATCCAGCTAATGTGAAAGTGCTGCTTCTTCTCCCCATCTGTGTCCTGAATGCAGTAGGCACATGACGTGGGACTTTGCTGCTGGCAATCCACCTCATCCGAATCATCCACACAATCAGAATACTCATTACAACGTTGGCCGAGTGATACACATTGACCATTGTGACACAGAAAGCCGTAGCATGGAGAGTGCTCACAGAATGTTTCATCATCATTGTCTGGACAGTCCTGTCTGAAGTCACAAACTAAAGTGTAATGCAACAGTGTGAAATCATCTTTACAACTGAACATTGCGTGTGCACATTTCATATTTCTTCTGAAAATAGCGAAACTTTCGTTCCGCTCATCATTGGCATTTTGGAAATCAAAGGGATGCGAGTAGTTTGTTTCCAGACAGTGGCTGTTAGGGTTACAATGTATAAAGCTGTGGGTCATTGGACTGTCTGCACAAATCAATAAATTCTGTTGCGTGTTTCTGAAACTAGACAAAGGTGACTGTATATAGGTGAATACCACTTGAGAAGGAAACATGTCCAATAATTGTAGCTCCATTTCGCATAGCACTGCAAACCTTTTTGCGGATTCACGGAGCTCGCGTAAGCCGTGTGGTGACCAGGCAACATATTTGCTTTTCCTTAATGGGTTGTACACGCAAGAACGACAGTACGTGAAGTGGTTCAGGTTGTAGATTATGGTTTTATCAAACCACCGACGAAGCTTACCGTACAAAAAATGGTACAAGGTGCCAACCAGAAGAAGAAACCAATAATCACGTTGAAAGTCAAATAATTTCTAAGTATATGCCGGGCATCATTCTGTTCCTGTCTACTTTTTACTGAAGCCATTCTTTGGCCTATCTTCAAGCATTTATAACCAACATATCGTAATAGTAAAACGGAATCCAACACGATCATTTTGTAGCATTTGTCACGTGATGCCACCATCCCCTGACACTGAGGACTGCTGAAGGGGCAGTCCCCTGTTTCATCCCGTCCATCTTCACACACTCTGTCTTCAGGTTACAATGCAAAAACTGCTGAAATGTGAGGTAATGACTTACAGAACAATTGAAAAGTCCACCAGGTACTTTATGAGGACGGTCATTCTCAAAGAAGGAATAAAAATGCAATTTCAGAAAAACTCTATAGTAACGAATGAACTGAATTCTGATGAATGAGGTGAGGAATGTAGAAGCTGGTGTAGAACGTTCAGCACACACACACATGTGCACTATATTCCTGAGAAGTATTCCGTTCTATATAAGTCACTTTGAATGTTTTGCTTTCAGAACACGTCTCAGGACGACGTGACTGAAGAACATTGACCATGATAACACATTTGCAGTGTACGTTTAGTGTCTCTTCAAAATCAATGTGTCGTGGTACAAATGGTAAAAACATATATCCGGAATATGTCGTTACATATTCCAAAACTACTTCTCCATTATGTTTGATTTCTTGGATATCGATCGCAGCCATTGGATTGTTCAATTAGCTGTCCAAATGAAATTATTCAATGAAGAAATGAACATTTCTTGAAGACTATGAACATCACATTTGATCCGAAGGATCTCATAATTCATTTTGAACATGAAAATGCGCATGTTCCAGTCAGTGCTGCCACACCAGTATGCCAGCCTTTGGACATGAACACGAACATACATCTCTCGTTTCACCTCCACGTGCATGTTACAGAAAACACTGGAACCCCCACACAGCCCGTACACCGCTCCTGGTTTGCTGGAAACCGTGGTTTACCATAATTACACGTTGACATATTGATCTTAAGAAATGTGCTTTCTGTGTTGTTTTGTTCCATGAGATATGCTACCCCTGGACATGCAATGCTGATGTTCAGATGTCCAGTAGTGTGCTGTTTGTTTTGGTACTCACATCTGCAATGTCAGCACACAAATTAGAACTCACAAGGCTACCAGAAAGAAACAAGACAATGCAGCTTGGAAGCATGGTTTAATGCCGTTTTATTTTTTTGGTTTTAGATTCAAACATCACAATTAATATTTTCTCATCTTATCTGTCGGCTATCTCCAGTGTACGAGGAATCCTTCAGTGGTACATTGAAACCTTCTTAAAAGTACCGTTAAGTCCTCCCAGATGAGCGATGCTTTTGCATCTAAAGGATAGTGGACAGTAATAATACTTCCTTTTGAAA
>JADBJO010002736.1:212500-215000 GCA_016801955.1 Conus betulinus
TTAAACCATCTTTGTGTACTAAAAAAAAATATGGTGTTGCTGTTACTTAGATTCACTGTCAGTTGTATTCTATCTGATTTCATTTTAAAGGCGTCTGACGGGTCCTCAAAACCAACAGGTGTATCCACGAGAAGAAGAATACTATCATTACCAAGCAGCATTTGCAAAAGTTCAGTAGCCCCTGGTAAGGTCTGAATTCCATGCTTCCCTGTCTTTGAAATATTTGTTGCAAGTTCGTCAATGAAATGTGCAAACAACACGAGCTTGAGCAGACTTCTTGTTTGACACCGCGCGGTCAATTGACGTAGTCTGATGCCTTTGTTCACGAATATGTGCAATAGTAGAATCGTGTCCTCCTCCTACAACTGCATACAATTTTCCATTTACACCATTCTCCCTGTTCACGATTCCGCATGAGATTTTTGTTCACAGAATAAAAAGTGATCTAGGTATTATAAAGGCAAAACAACTTTGTCTTTTTTAAAACAAATATTTCATACTAAGGCATACGGCATAAATATGTGGTCTACTGTGCTGTGTCCAAATCGAAATCCAGCTCTCTTTCTGCCAGGCAATTTTTTTTTAAAATATTAGTAAAGACTTTGTTTAAGACTGTGCTAATCACCTGGATTGTCGTCTTGGGAACAGGAATTACTATGGGTTTGACCAGGAATTGATAATAAAGTGTACGTCCCTAGCCTGTCTGAGAGAAAAAGGGCACCTGAAAAAAAGAAAAACAAATTAAACATTTTTTTTTTCACCGAGGTTAAGAAAATATTTGTATCTGTAGAATACTGATCTTCGCTTTTCTTCTTTACATTTACTTCCCCTTTTTTCATTTCCTCTCATCTTCTGTCGACATACTCTTTCCAGAAGTTCCACAAGCAAACACATACCAAACTAGCAAGATCTTCAGCGAAGAATTCTTTAGTAAATTTCTGGTATTGGAATTGCATTATTTCAGTTCTTTCTTCAACTTCCCGTTACAAAACCGAACAGGAATCGGGAACACCATTTGTTGTGATGACATCCCCGTCATCTGGCTACATGACAATGGCAGCAAATCTGAGTCGTGAGGGCCCTATAAACGTATGGGGATCCATATCTGTTCCAAGTGGGAATGTAGTAATGGTCAGTTTTAAAGAAAAAGCGCGTCAAGTCACATCGATGTCACATTATATCAACATTTCAGGACGTATGATAAGTCTAACAGTCATTTTAGACAAGAGAAGAGAATGGTATGGCAGAGATGTTACGACATTATATCCGATTTTGCCCATATATTAAATGCAACAAAAAATAGTATATTCGAATTGTGAGAAAAACATTGCACCGTGGCTTTTTGCTTTCGACTTTTCTTTTCTTTCTTTCCTTACAGGGCAGCATCTGACATTTCGGGCAGTTTATGGAACTGTTCAGTGAAACATTATCCCAGTTTTCGTCACCACGTGGGACTGTAATTTGAAGACCGAGTGTGAGGATGGACGGGACGAAGCAGGACACTGTCCCTTCAGCAGTCCTGAGTCAGGGGATGGTGGCTCTGTGTGGACATTGTTACACATTTCGTCCAAATAGTGAAGACTGTCACAGCTTAAAGGGCGAAGTAGTTTCCCTGTTTGTATCTATGACTGGGTGCCTGTGTTTACAAAAATGACAGCACTGCATTCCAGCAGGATTTATGGTTGCAAGGTTGGTGTGAGCAAGGGTGACATGTCACTGCCTGCTATGTATAGACAGGCTTTGTTTCATAAAAGATTTGTGCTTCATCATACATTTAACGTTCTCATTGGTACGCATAGTGTTGCAAGACAGTTGTGTTTTTATGTGGATTCTACTACACACGGCGCTTCATTCTGCACGGGGTTACTGAGATTTAAAGTAGTTTGTGAGTTCAGAGCAAATACAACTGATGAGGAGTCACATTACCTGGAACCAGTAGTTTTGAATAGAAGTCAGACTGGGTTGCTTTGGCGACAGGGTTTTATGACAGTTTGCTGTGATGGCCAAGTGACGTACATTCCTCACGTGTGGCTTCCATCCGCTGACAGTGTGCGGACAACAGCGCACATCGTGTATTTTTCTGATCGTTCATCGTATGTAAGTGAACGACTTTCATCAAATGACCACACCTTTTTAATCCCCACATTTACGTGCAGTGATGGCTTCATAACATTGTCATACAATCTGGTATGCAATTTTGTACACGATTGCCAGGACAACAGTGATGAGTCTGTCTGCCAACATCCTGTTTGTATTCACACCTTTACATGCAGTAATGGCCAATGTCTTACCTACGAGAAGGTGTGTGACCAAACGCCACAATGTTGGGATGAATCGGACGAAGAGAAGTGCAGCTCACATACAGTAAGATATATCAATTTTCCGATGTTTCCTTCACCTGCTGCCGTCAGGTTTGATAACATCAGGCACTTTATCTCAACTCCCATGCAAGTCAATGAATCCTGTCCTGACAGTCATTATCGTTGTCCCGGTAACTTCA
>JADBJO010002736.1:220000-232299 GCA_016801955.1 Conus betulinus
CTCATTTCGAGTCTAACGAAAGCATCGAGATTTACGGCGAAAGCAGATCGAAAAGTATCAATCACGAACGGCCAAACACAGACAGATGATTCGGATTGCAGGTATACTGCGGATCGTAGCTATGCTGACGCTATGAAGGCAACTCCGGCTAGTTCCGCGAATCGGAAAACGACCGGTGCATCAAACGCAAAATCAAAATCTGAAGGGAAAATGAATGAAAAAAGCATAAGAACATCAAACAGAAGTAATGACGGCAATCTCAATTGTGACGTCAATCCTCGGTTCCCAAAACAACGTCAACTCTCATTCGAAAGTGAAAGTAATTGTGACTTCCCCAAGGTTCTCATGTTTCATGATCCCACTGCAAAAGGGATCAATGCAAAAAGATTAGGGCGTTCATTTGGCTTTCAAGTAGATCTCCAAAAGACTTATACCACAAAAGATCTTCGTCAGGCATTTGAAAAGGTCCATTCTTCTACTGAACAAACAGCAGACGTGGTCGTAGTTCACTGTGGCCTGAATGACATCAAGAATGGAGATGCAAAGGTAAGCAGCAAAGCTTTCAGCAAATGCGTACAAGACTTTGCCAGTGAAAACCCCAACACAAAGATTATGGTGAGTAAGATTGCCCCAGTCCAGGACGCTGAACTTGAGGTCCAACGTCAGCTGTTTAATGCACTAACCACCATGGACCTGTTCAACATCAAGAACGTGTCGTTCATTGCTCACGACAATCTGAAAGCCAGCTACATGACCCTGAAGGATGGACTTCACCCGAACGTCAGAGGATCGAGTGTGCTTGCAGCGAACATTGGAAGACATGTCAGGAATCGCTTCTGGACCAAGCCCAAGAGAACTGCCAGACGTCTCTCACACCAGCCTCCCACCCAGCGCTACTACTGGAGTCCCGAAGAACAGCCTTTCTTCGCTGGAGATCATCTTGGGCGGCGCTGGAATATGTTTCACGGCTTGGAACAATGGTATTAACTAAAAGACGGGCTGCAAACTATCGTTGTATTTTTGCGTCAACATCAGCATTTTGACTCTGATACACATCGGGTACTAGTCCTGCTGTTCGCCTATTGCCGGTTCTAAATTCTACACTATTTTTATGCTGTAGTCTGAAATCCAGATATTTATTTTTATTTTTATAATTTTTCTTTTTAATTCTCTTTCTTACATATTAGCCCCTTGTGTGAAGACATGCCTGATAAGTCGTTAAACAAGCTTTCAATTTTACAGTGGAATGCTAGGTCTATTTGGACAAATGAATCCTATTTGATCCAACATCTTGCCAATACAGAGATTATGACATTCTTATTTTGCAATCACTAAATGTGTGCAAACCCAAGCTTCCAAGATTATCAAATTTTACTATCCCCCCAGTACACAATAAAGTATCTGATTCCAAGGAAAGAATAAGCTGTGCCATTTACTTCCGAGAAGGCATTGCCTATTCCTTATGTCCATCACCAGTTCCAAAGGATCAATCGGATTTATACTCTTGTGCAGCCAGTGTGAAAATTAAAGACAATGACATTCTAAATGTTGTCTCTGTCTATTTGTCAAAAGGACCAAATGATCGAAATACTGAATGGTTACATTCATTTCAAGCATCATCTCCTGAAAAATGGCTGGTCAGTGGTGACTTTAATGCCCCCACACAGTCCATTCTGGGACAAAGACTGTTCTGTAATAACAAACAATCGATTTGTTGAAAATGCTGTAGACTCTTCCTTGTGTTTATTAAACGATGGTAGTGTCACTAGATTCCCAGATGTTTCCACTCATAGACCCAGTGCCATTGATCTTTTAATATCTCCGCAATTAGCTTTTGACTGCTGTTGGCAGCTGCTTGAAGACACACTTGGAAGTGACCACTTACCAATCAAAATTTCGCTCAAGAACATCTGTGAGCATGAAAAATATCCACAAGACAAAATACCCAAATATAATTATAAATTTGTAGACTGGCAAAAATGTTCTTCCATTCTTTCATCAAAAAAATGTAAATTGGATTGATGACACCAGTGAGGACATAAATGTTCTTTATGGCAAATTCAAAGACATGATACTGTTGGCTGCGGATGAATCTATTCCTAAATGTGGAAATATCAAAAACAGTAATCATGTTGGAATGTGTGGTGGACAAAAGAATGCGAAGAAGCTGTAACATTCAAGAAACTGAAATATAAAGAATACATTAAAATAAAGTCTGAGGTAAAGAAAAAAGAAAAGGAGACAAACCTAAAAATGGGGGGGGAACCTAACAGTCTGTTTGAAAGATTACAAAAGGCACATCAAGAAATGAAAGATGCAAACACACATTCTAATAGCGTCGTGGCCAAATCAAAACGATTATATTGGTCATCTTTCTGCGCTGAACAAGTCTCTCATTATAAAGATTTTCAGAAAGTATGGAGAAAATTTAGATATGTGAAACAAGGAATTAATCTTCCTCGGTATCCTGTTAAACTGGAAAATAATAATCTTCCAACTTCTGAGGAAAAGGCGGAAGCATTTGCTGATAGTTTTTCTAAGAGCATGCGTACAGAAAGTCTTCTGCCACAATGCAGAAGACAAAGAGAAATAGAAGAAAAAAGTAATGCTTTTAATGAGCCACATTCTAATAATGATCATTATATTAATGCTATACATGAAGTTAATGATGCCCTTTCTTCGTTAGCTAATAAAACTTCGTCGGTAGGGATAGATGCGATTTCAAACGAAATGTTTAAAACATTTACCAGATAATTTCATCTATTTTCTGTTGACTATCTTTAAAAAAATTTGGTCTATGGTAGTATGCCAGAAGTCTGGAAGCAGTCAATTATTATTCCTGTTTTGAAGCAAGGTAAACCTGCTACAAATGTCAACAGTTATAGGCCAATAGCCTTGACTTCCCATGTTTTCAAAGTTATGAAAAAAAAATAGTGTTGAATAGACTGATTCACTACTGTGATAAAAATAATATAATTCCACATAACCAAGCTGGTTTCGGAAAGGTAGGTCAACAATTGATCACATCGTAAAAATTAACAACACAAATTAAATATCAGTTCGCTAGATGAAAAAAGTGTTTTAGCTACCTTTTTCGATGTAAAAAAAAAAAGGCGTTTGATGGTGTCTGGCATATGAAATTATTATTTAAATTAAAGACAATTGGTTTGAGTGGCAATCTTTATTGTTATATCAGAGAATTCCTACAAAATAGATCTCTGCAAGTCAGGGTAGAAAATATATATTCTGGTTTTAAATCATTGCAAATGGCATTCCACAAGGTTCAGTAATAGCTCCAATGTTGTTTAATATTCTGATGAGCGATCTTCCGAAACATGTAAGCAAACATGTTACAGTAGTACAATATGCGGATGATTTATGTATATGGTTAAATACTTCATTAAGAAAAAACACAACTAAGCGTGAAATAAAACTATTACAGAAAAAAATATCAAGCTGACCTTGACAGTCTTGGTAGATACATGTTTAATAACGGTTTAATAATATTTTCTAGTGAAAAAACATATATGGTTTTATTTATTAATGGTGCAGATCCTAATGAGCTGCCTTTATTCAAACTGGATGGCGTTGATCTTGAATATAAGTCTTTAGTCAAATTTTTGGGAGTGTATTTGACGTCTAAACTAATGTGGAATTATCATATACAATATCTTTTAAATAAAGCGAGGAAAACCCTTAATTTCCTAAAAATTATTAGCCAGCAAAGTTGGTGTCAGGATGCAAAAATCTTAAAGCATTTAGTGACATCTCTGATTAGATCTAAACTATCTTATGCACAAGGCATTCTTCAGTGCTCCTAAGTTTTATTACAAAAATTGCAAAGTATAGATAGCAAGCCTATAAACTGTGTCTTGGTGTTCCTTTCCATGCATCTACTATGCGAACTTATAGAGAACTTGATGTTTTATCCTTGGACGAATACAGAAAATTGGCTGTTTCGAAATATGTACTTAAATGCTCTTCAAATGAAGACGTGAATAGCATTGAAATTGCTGTGAAGCCTGAGTCTCATTATCCTAAAAGAGCTCAATCAATTGTGTCTCTTTCCACCATCGGTTCCTATACAGCAGATCTTTTGGAAGAAGATCCGCCATCAGTCTTGATTCTCTGTTGAAAACGACATCTAATTTCTCTTCCTGATTGGGAAAGGAAGCGAGCAAATTTTGATCTTGATTATACAGATGTTAGTAAAAACGATCAACCAAATATTTTGTATATACAGTAAAAATGCATACTATAAATAAATATTCAGATCATCTTAAAGTATATACTGATGGCTCCTTGTTACATACTAATCAGGCAGGTTCTGCTTTTGTAATACCTTCACTAAAAGTGGGAAAAGACTTATTATATTGGAAAGCACAGATCAATTTATGTTGCGGAAATGGTAGCCATTATTATGGCTTTATCCTATTTAATTGATTTACCACACTCAATTGTTAAAGTGGTCTTTATGGTCGATTCGATGTCTGTTCTACAGTCTATAAAGTTCTCTAAAATCGCTCAATAATAATCCCATTTTAAAGGAAATATGCCATCTTATTCATGTATTAATGTGCAAAGGAACGGAAGTCACATTCTGTTGGATTCCCTCACATTGTGGTATTTTCGGCAACGAACTTGTTGACAGAAAAGCAAAAAGAGGTGCTAGGAATGAAAAAACTCAGTGACGCCTTTATATTTGCATCTTACTTTACAAGAGGGATATAACATGTTAAAAAACAAACAATTTATAATCGATTCAGGAAACAAAACAATCAACAAGGTCTAGCTATTAATGCAAATAACACTCAGCTGGTTATGTGTTTGAAAGCTTTATTAATAACCCTAATATTAAAATAAGTAATTTGCATCAATACAGAAATTTTATTTCTGTATACTATAGAATAAAACTTGATGCTTTAAAAACCAAGTACAGTAATAACGCAAAATGTATTTGTGGCGAGAAAAGATTAACTAGCATTTCATGTCTTGTTTGGTTGTTTGCCCTTCAAGCATACTTACCATCATTATCAGGCATGTCTCTTTGGGATATATTTCCTTAACTTAGAGTTCGCGCTTTTAAAGTTATTTTCTTTAATTTGTAGTCCAGTTAGACTGTTACTCTAATGTGAAAATGCTGAATTATTAATATTGTCTTATATTATATACACAACACTTGAACACGCATTCCAGCATGCATGCATAGGCCTACATAAGACTCTCTCTCTCTCTCTCTCTCTCTCTCTCTCTCTCTCTCTCTCTCTCTCTCTCTCTCTCTCTCTCTCTCTCTTCGTCTAAATCACATTAGTGAAAAGACGTTAAAGAAAGTACTACTACACAGGCACACAGACACGGACAGGCACACAGACACGGACACACACACACACACACACACACACACACACACACACACACACACACACACACACACAAGATAAATAGATGGATAGATAGATAGATAGATAGATAGATAGATAGATGGATGGTGGTTATATCTCTCCATAACTTTATGGCTAGATCTCTTGATAGATAGATAGATAGATAGATAGATAGATAGATAGATAGATAGATAATAAATCTTTTAAAAAAATGTCAGCGAACCGCCCAGAGAAACGCGGACAAACGAGTCACACAAGACAACACACAACGCGTTTCGACCTCCTAGGTCTTCCTCAGGTGAAACAAAGATGGACAAAATAACAAAAATGCACTTAGCTTTGATCGCTTCAGACTGCGTCTGAGTTCAGCATAAGGAAGGCGTTGAATTTCCGCCTGCAGTCGTTTCACTTTGCAACTAGATAGATAGATAGATAGATAGATAGATAGATAGATAGACAGACCGATCTCTTGAGAGATAGACCTTTCGAGGTATAGATATTGTCACGGAAGCCTTTTAAAATTCTTTAGTTTACACATAAGGGATTGTTGCTGACAGGCAGTGTGTCAGTTTTAGCTTGTGTGGATGTTAGAGCACAGAGGTCATGCTCTCAAGCGTGTCGTCCGTGGGGGTTGCAGCATCCTCTGACTTGACTGTCCCCTTCAGTTTAAAAAAAAAGCTGAATGTGAGGGGCACGCGAGAGCGAACGTGTTTACAGATGATACGGCGCGCGTGCGAGTGTGCGTTGCCGCGCGGCTGTGCGGTGTGTGTGTGTGTGTGTGTGTGTGTGTGTGTAAGCGCGCGTGTGCGCGTGGGTTTTTTTTTTTTTTTTTTTCCTTTTTCTTGTAGATACCTGGCCAGAGTTTCAGGCCGGATTGTGTTGCTTGTTTTTTTCTGGCAAGTCGGCATTCTCGAGATGTCCTGGGTGGGACTGTAACTGTATTCAGACTTGTTGCAATCTTGGGTTGGTCGATCTTGGGTTTTGATTTAAGCACTCGATTCGCTGGCAGCCGAGTGGTAAGGATCCCCATCCTTGGGTAGTGGGCCTCTTTTGTCTACTTCATCGTAGCGCTGCAGCGGGGGACCTAGCCATTCGTTTGGCCAAAGGAAGCCGCTAGTCTTCTGTTGGGATCTCTATCCCTACCCACTGCCACCTCTCCATTGGGTCGTCCAGGACCTGAAGTTCCTTTCAGTGGGGACTGGTTGGCCGAGTCCCGTCTTCCGTCGAGACTGGGGGCTGGCCGGCACTTCCTTTTTTGACCACCCGCCGTTCTGGTAAGAATTATTTCTGTATATAAAGAAAGCATTTTGTTATTGTGAAACCACCCTTTTCGCAAGTGAAAGAGGAAAAGAGAAAAAAAAAAAAAAAGTTTTTTTTTTTTTTATTGTATCCATTTTCCATCCTGCTTGTAAAAGGGTGTGTAGTCGAGGTGTGTCAGCGAAGCGCTCTCGAATAGTTTTCCGCCCATTCGGAGTGTTCCGATTGTGAATTATGTACTCCGACTCTATTTCTGTTTTCCTTTACCCAATTCCTAAGTGATTTCTGGGGCAAGGAGAAGCTCATTTCATGGTTGTAAAAAGAATTCCGTATCTTTTGTGGCACCAGGACTATAGGGTTGTCTTTGTGCTAGAATGGTTTGGGGCGCTGCTGTTAACCAAGGAAGGATATATGGATGGTTGATTTCTGACAGCCCAGAAATCTTGCTGGATATGTTGGTGCCTGACTGGTTGGAATTCATTATTTCAAAAATATTTGTAATTCAGAACACAGACATGCGAGATGGATGCGGACGTGAATAGGGTGTTCATCCGACTAATATTAAGTCGGAAACAGGGACCTCCCATCGCGACGCCCGCGTTGGCTCCGCTCCTTTCGTATTGTCTGTTCCTGTTCGTCCTGTCTGTCCTCCTAGTGTTTAATTTTTTTTTATGGATGGACGTATGGAAGGATGAACGAGGGCTCTTTATTTTATTTTTTTTTTTGTGGGAAAATAAAGGGAGTTAATTTCTATTTTCACACATAGAAAACAAAACTGGGGAAATCTTTTTCTAAAAATTAAATGTAGATTTCAAATTATATTTTAACATAAAGAGAAATTAAGTGATAATATAAATGGTTCGCACACACTGTTTTCATGTCTTTCTTCACTGCACCAGCACATTTAGGTTTTATGTGGAGAATTTCTCTGAAAGACACTGATCTTCGCCGCAGGGCGGTTTTGGTTTTTGTTTCTTTTGGTTCTGGTTTCGGCGCATTCCAGCGTCTTCTACCAAGGCAGGTCGCTGGGAGGCTGGCTCGGTTACCGTGGCGACTGGCAGCTGGGCCAGCAGCGGGGACCTGAACCAGCTACGCAGCTGTTGGACTCAGGCACCGGGGAGCAGTCCTCCAAGGCATCTACTACCTGAACCGGCGACGCAGCTGACGGACTCAGGCACCAGGGAGCAGCCCTCCAAGGCATTACTGCGAGACGAGGGTCCTGGGCTCCCATGACAGATGAGCTGAGTGACTTTAAGCTGTGGTGTGGAAGGCGTGGAAGCAGCTGTGTGCCAGCCAAGACAGTATGAATGGAGGACTATTTTGAATGAATGGAGTATGGAAGGCATTAGTGTGAAAGGGATTGTTGTTGTGTTGTTGTCCTGTGAATTAATGTGTAGGTGTGTTCCTCGCTTTTTCTTCTTTTACTTGGAGGCACATAGCGATTAGTGGGATTTAGGGCAAACAACAGGCGGGTGACCCGGGTTCTGGGGAAAGGTGTATTGGGGTTACTTTGTCCCTTTAAATAGATAGTTTCTGGTGGGTATCTATCCTTCTTCTCTAATTCCCACCTTCTCAGAACTGGCTCCTCGTCTGTCCTCTCTTTTTCTTCTTTAGTTTTCCCTCGTCCCATATCTGTGAATGAGAATATTTATGTCAGTGTTGTGAAAATAAATGTTCTTTTGAATTTACCCCTGCGTTTCCTGGTGTCGGGAGTTTGGGGTGTCGACTGTGCCTTTCTCCACCACTTACTCCGTCTCCTTCCAAACCCCTAGGTCTCTTGGCCTTGACAATTATGGTGGAGATGCCGGGGAGGAAGACGTTGAGTGTGATGGTGGTAGTGTAGTCGCTACACCCTCTGCTTACCCCACCAGGTCTCTCAGGAGGTTGTGTATGTGTACTGTTAGTGGGAGGTTGGTTGGGTGGGCTCTAGAGTAGTAGGGAGCCCAAACAGAGCGGACCGTGTCGGGATTGTCGCGGTGGAGATTCCTGCGTTCCGCCAGGGTCGGCTGCATCCTTCCGCGTCCGTAACCGTGTCCTGTCTTGCGTTGTGGTATTTTCCGGGATTTAACTGCCGACATATTCACTTGAATTCCTTACTCCTCCTGTACCTTAGCGCTCACATCTAGCCAGGTGGATAGTGGGGAGTTAAGCTTGGGAAGGGACAGGGGGGTCGGTATAGAATAAGTCTTGTCTGTGCAGAGGCAACGGCTCAACGGTTGTGTTGATCAGTAGTGAGCGTGATTTGGCAATACCCAAGACGACGACTGGGTAGCCAGGTGAGTGTAGGCAGGAAAAGCATACGCACACCACTTGGTCGAAATTTGGTGAGGAATTTCCACTAGGACAATATTCCCCTCTTTGAAAACAATATATATATATATATATATATATATATATATATATATATATATATATATATATATAGCATACATCTTGTTATATTTCAAAGTCCTGTTTTGATCTATTATATAACTCTTTTGAGTGGTTATATTTCTCCTGTGGGGTTGGAAAAAAAAGAGAAAAAATTTTCTTCATTTCCTGTTTGTAAGTACATTCACTTCTAAGTTCTTGTTAATCTAGCTTTCTTTATATTATCTGTCTTTGTATAAGTGAGTGGCATGTGATGAGAATAAAGCTGTCCAGGAGTGAGAAAGGCATGTGTGATATGGACTCTGTCTAGGTGTCGATCCATTGCGCCTCTTGCCTCTTGTTTACATCACCCCCACCCTCCTTATTTTCTTCACAGTATCCTGGCATAAGCCTACCTTAGCTCTCGCGCTCGTTCAGTGACAGACGCATTCCGCGCGTGCAAACCGGGCTTAACGTGGCAGATTTTGCGCCGTCCCTTTACTTTCCGTTGAGTCAGGGATTGAGTGGCCGTCGTTTGATTCCGCATTCATCGGCGAGGGTTGCCGGGTCAATAGGCCGTCCCGTGTTGATACTACGTCGCTGCGTTTGTTGTCATATTTTATGCCGTCTCGTCCCTTTGTTTGTTTACCCGTTGTTTACCAGTGGTGTTTTGGAGCAGACAGTCCATGGAAACCTATGGTCGAGGTTCGATAGCCTGCTTCAGTGCTCAGGGCATAGCGACAGTAAGAGGGGACTAACAGCGTTTGTTCCATCAGCTGATTGGTAAGCTGGTTTAGACAACTGGTGATAACGTGGTTTCTGGCCTGTTTGATATTGTGTGCAGGTGGCACACTAGGGTCTTTAGTTGTGTGTTCTTGTTGAAAAAAAAAAAATTGTCATTTATCTGTTTACATTTTCAGCACAAATTTGTTTGTGCATACTCCTTAAGGTGCGCTTAAGGAACAAGTTGGGTGCTTCCTTTCTCTTGATCGCTCGTATTTGCGGGTGTAAGTTGTGAACCGAGTAGGTTTGTTCTGACTACTCGTAAGGCTCACGTGGGCGGTCACACTTGGCCGTTGATCAAGTCGCTGATGGTGTTGATCAGGAATAATTGAGCCAGCGTTTGTTGTAATTGCGATATTTCGTGCCTACATCGCAAGTGTGTCGGCAAGTTACACACGGAACAATCAAGGGAGACAACTAGTTTGGTTCAGTTAAGCTGTTGATTTTTCAACGTATAACGCTGTGACGTGGTACAGTGTGATTTCCGCACAGGTTTGTTGTTGCAACTACTCTCTTGGTCGTAAGCCAGATAGTGTCGGAAAGGTGGTTAGACTAGTTGATCAAGGAAGACAAAGCTAGGAAGGTGACTACTGTGGTGTGGCTACGCTTAGCCTAGACAACACGAACAAGTGTGGTGCTCACCCATAGGTAGCGCCGTCGAGAGAGATAATTTGGGTACCTGTTTCATTGACTGTCGGGCTTAGTGACTTTGGGTCTTAAATTGTCAATACTGATTTACTTTTTTGGCAATTAGGTCAGTGGATTCCAGACGTGGCTATTGTGCTTGCTCGATAGTGGAGACTAGGTTACAAGAATAATTTAGCTTCTTTCAACAGGAGTTTAGCACTTTTCCTTGCCAGATAGAGACTTGAGGTTCCCTGGGGTTATAACTTCAAGTTGTTCCCCATTGTGGAGAGTTGTCACACTCGTTTCTGATTCTTGGGACGCAAGGTGTACCCAACCGTACTGCCACTTCCAGATCTTTTCCACACCTTCAATTTGCGATTTTGCGAAAAAAGAAGAGTGCTTGGTGATGGCAGACGAAAGTGATCGTCGCTTCACGCGTTCCCAGGCAAAAGTCACTGGAATTCTTCCGGGTATGGGAACCCCTGTTGCTGTGACTACACACGCAGTCAGTGGCCCCATAACCCAAGTAGTTTCTTCCTCGAGGGAATCTCTGTCTCCAGCAATCTCTCAACCCTCCTTGTATCATAGAACTCCTTCAGGACCACCGCCCCCCTCGGAGGCATTATCTGACCTCTATGAGTGCTGACTTCCGCCTTCGTCCTCCTCTTGCGCATGATGAGATGGAATTCAGACCTGTTCCTCCTCCTCGCTATCCAGGACCAGGATCCATGGATCCATTTGTAATCATGAGGATAGAGAGAGAGGAGAGAGAGAGGCGAAGGAAAAGAAAGAGAGAGAGGAGAGGGAAGCGAAGGAGGAAAGAAGATGGAAGATGGAGATGGAGGAAAAACGATTAGAGAGAGAGGAGAGAGAGGCGAAGGAAAAGAAAGAGAGAGAGAGAGAGGGAGAGGAAGCGAAGGAGGAAAGAAGATGGGAAGATGGAGATGGGAGAAAGACGATCAGAGAGAGAGGCAAGGAAAAGAGGGAGAGAGAGGAGAGAGAGGTGAAGGAAAAAGAGGGAGAGAGAGAGAGAGGGAACGACGATGGAAAGAAGAAATGGAAGAACGTCGATTAGACAGAGAAGAGAGAAAGAGAACGCAAGAAATACAGGAGCAGGGACGAGAGTTTCAACTTAAACTTGAAGAGGAGAAAGAAAAGATGCGAGTTGAACTCCTGGTACAACTAGGGGTGGCCGAGAGTGGAGAAACTACCGAAGTCAAACAACTTCACACTTCGACACCACAAGGGTGAACAATCAAAGTGTCACCCCTGCTCTTCCCTTAGCTCCACGGTTCTTCACATGCCCATTTATAATGCCAATGAATCCATTGATACATACATTGAGCATTTCGAAGCTGTGGCAGATGTATATCAACTAACTGAAGATCTAAGAGCAATGTACCTCATGGGAAATTTGACGGGGAAGGCCAAGGAGGCATTCATCAATTCCTTCAGGAGTGACCTATGCCGAATTGAAGGCGGCTTTGCGCCGTAGACTGCAAATGTCGCCTGAAACATATAGAAAACAGTTCCGAAACATGAGGAAGTCCTCAGATGAAACCTTTCATCAGTTTGGAGAGCGTCTCAAAAAGACAATGAACTATTGGATAGAGTCGTCAGGAATGGAGCTCAAAGACTGTTTTCTCCTTGAACAACTCATGAACTCTGTTTCTTTCTGAGCTGCGATGTAAGCTGGGCGAGAGTCAACCCAAATCGTTCCGGCAAGCGATTGAAATCGCTGAAGCCTTCGCTGATGCTCGGCGACATTTTAAACCTATGGCTCATGGCGAAATCCACCAGATCGCATGATAAGGAACCGAAGAACAGCAAGCAAGCGCCCCAGACCGGAGGTGAGGGATCAGACACCAAAATGTACCAACTTTCCCATTCACAGATAGTTTC
>JADBJO010002736.1:238337-267634 GCA_016801955.1 Conus betulinus
AAACCTGTGCGGAAATCACACTGTACCACGTCACAGCGTTATACGTTGAAAAAATCAACAGCTTAACTGAACCAAACTAGTTGTCTCTCCTTGATTGTTCCGTGTGTAACTTGCCGACACACTTGCGATGTAGGCACGAAATATCGCAATTACAACAAAACGCTGGCTCAATTATTCCTGATCAACACCATCAGCGACTTGATCAACGGCCAAGTGTGACCGCCCACGTGAGCCTTACGAGTAGTCAGAACAAACCTACTCGGTTCACAACTTACACCCGCAAATATGAGCGATCAAGAGAAAGGAAGCACCCAACTTGTTCCTTAAGCGCACCTTAAGGAGTATGCACAAACAAATTTGTGCTGAAAATGTAAACAGATAAATGACAATTTTTTTTTTCAACAAGAACACACAACTAAAGACCCTAGTGTGCCACCTGCACACAATATCAAACAGGCCAGAAACCACGTTATCACCAGTTGTCTAAACCAGCTTACCAATCAGCTGATGGAACAAACGCTGTTAGTCCCCTCTTACTGTCGCTATGCCCTGAGCACTGAAGCAGGCTATCGAACCTCGACCATAGGTTTCCATGGACTGTCTGCTCCCAAACACCACTGGTAAACAACGGGTAAACAAACAAAGGGACGAGACGGCATAAAATATGACAACAAAACGCAGCGACGTAGTATCAACACGGGACGGCCTATTGACCCGGCAACCTCGCCCGATGAATGCGGAATCAAACGACGGCCACTCAATCCCTGACTCAACGGAAAGTAAAGGGACGGCGCAAAATCTGCCACGTTAAGCCCGGTTTGCACGCGCGGAATGCGTCTGTCACTGAACGAGCGCGAGAGCTAAGGTAAGGCTTATGCCAAGGATACTGTGAAGAAAATAAGGAGGGTGGGGGTGATGTAAACAAGAGAGGCAAGAGGCGCAATGGATCGACACCTAGACAGAGTCCATATCACACATGCCTTTCTCACTCCTGGACAGCTTTATTCTCATCACACATGCCACTCACTTATACAAAGACAGATAATATAAAGAAAGCTAGATTAACAAGAACTTAGAAGTGAATGTACTTACAAACAGGAAATGAAGAAAATTTTCTTCTTTTTTTTCCAACCCACAAGGAGAAATATAACCACTCAAAAGAGTTATATAATAGATCAAAACAGGACTTTGGAAATATAACAAGATGTATGCTATATATATATATATATATATATATATATATATATATATATATATATATATATATATTGTTTTCAAAGAGGGGAATATTGTCCTAGTGGAAATTCCTCACCAAATTTCGACCAAGTGGTGTGCGTATGCTTTCCTGCCTACACTCACCTGGCTACCCAGTCGTCGTCTTGGGTATTGCCAAATCACGCTCACTACTGATCAACACAACCGTTGATGCCGTTGCCTCTGCACAGACAAGACTTATTCTATACCGACCCCCCTGTCCCTTCCCAAGCTTAACTCCCCACTATCCACCTGGCTAGATGTGAGCGCTAAGGTACAGGAGTAAGGAATTCAAGTGAATATGTCGGCAGTTAAATCCCGGAAAATACCACAACGCAAGACAGGACACGGTTACGGACGCGGAAGGATGCAGCCGACCCTGGCGGAACGCAGGAATCTCCACCGCGACAATCCCGACACGGTCCGCTCTGTTGGGCTCCCTACTACTCTAGAGCCCACCCAACCAACCTCCCCACTAACAGTACACATACACAACCTCCTGAGAGACCTGGTGGGGGTAAGCAGAGGGTGTAGCGACTACACTACCACCATTCACTCAACGTCTTCCTCCCCGGCATCTCCACCATAATTGTCAAGGCCAAGAGACCTAGGGGTTTGGAAGGAGACGGAGTAAGTGGTGGAGAAAGGCACAGTCGACACCCCAAACTCCCGACACCAGGAAACGCAGGGGTAAATTCAAAAGAACATTTATTTTCACAACACTGACATAAATATTCTCATTCACACAGATATGGGACGAGGGAAAACTAAAGAAGAAAAGAGGACAGACGAGGAGCCAGTTCTGAGAAGGTGGGAATTAGAGAAGAAGGATAGATACCCACCAGAAACTATCTATTTAAAGGGACAAAGTAACCCCAATACACCTTTCCCCAGAACCCGGGTCACCCGCCTGTTGTTTGCCCTAAATCCCACTAATCGCTATGTGCCTCCAAGTAAAAGAAGAAAAAGCGAGGAACACACCTACACATTAATTCACAGGACAACAACACAACTCAATCCCTTTCACACTAATGCCTTCCATACTCCATTCATTCAAAATAGTCCTCCATTCATACTGTCTTGGCTGGCACACAGCTGCTTCCACGCCTTCCACACCACAGCTTAAAGTCACTCAGCTCATCTGTCATGGGAGCCCAGGACCCTCGTCTCGCAGTAGATGCTTGGAGGGCTGCTCCCTGGTGCCTGAGTCCGTCAGCTGCGTCGCCGGTTCAGGTAGTAGATGCCTTGGAGGACTGCTCCCCGGTGCTGAGTCCAACAGCTGCGTAGCTGGTTCAGGTCCCCGCTGCTGGCCCAGCTGCCAGTCGCCACGGTAACCGAGCCAGCCTCCCAGCGACCTGCCTTGGTAGAAGACGCTGGAATGCGCCGAAAACCAGAACCAAAAGAAACAAAAACCAAAACCGCCCTGCGGCGAAGATCAGTGTCTTTCAGAGAAATTCTCCACATAAAACCTAAATGTGCTGGTGCAGTGAAGAAAGACATGAAAAACAGTGTGTGCGAACCATTTATATTATCACTTAATTTCTCTTTATGTTTAAAATATAATTTGAAATCTACATTTAATTTTTAGAAAAAGATTTCCCCAGTTTTTGTTTCTATGTGTGAAAATAGAAATTAACTCCCTTTATTTTCCCACAAAAAAAAAATAAAAATAAAGAGCCTCGTTCATCCTTCCATACGTCCATCCATAAAAAAAAAATATTAAACACTAGGACAGACAGGACGAACAGGAACAGACAATACGAAAGGAGCGGGAGCCAACGCGGGGCGTCGCGATGGGAGGTCCCTGTTTCCGACTTAATATTAGTCGGATGAACACCCTATTCACGTCCGCATCCATCTCGCATGTCTGTGTTCTGAATTACAAATATTTTTAAAATAATGAATTCCAACCAGTCAGGCACCAACATATCCAGCAAGATTTCTGGGCTGTCAGAAATCAACCATCCATATATCCTTCCTTGGTTAACAGCAGCGCCCCAAAACCATTCTAGCACAAAGACAACCCTATAGTCCTGGTGCCACAAAAGATACGGAATTCTTTTTACAACCATGAAATGAGCTTCTCCTTACCCCAGAAATCACTCAGGAATTGGGTAAAGGAAAACAGAAATAGAGTCGGAGTACATAAATCACAATCGGAACACTCCGAATGGGGGAAAAAAAAAACTATTCGAGAGCGCTTCGCTGACACACCTCGACTACACACCCTTTTACAAGCAGGATGGAAAATGGATACAATAAAAAAAAAAAAAACTTTTTTTTTTTTTCTCTTTTCCTCTTTCACTTGCGAAAAGGGGTGGTTTCACAATAACAAAATACTTTCTTTATATACAGAAATAATTCTTACCAGAACGGCGGGTGGTCAGAAAAGGAAGTGCCGGCCAGCCCCCAGTCTCGACGGAAGACGGGACTCGGCCCAACCAGTCCCCACTGAAAGGAACTTCAGGTCCTGGACGACCCAATGGAGAGGTGGCAGTGGGTAGGGATAGAGATCCCCAACAGAAGACTAGCGGCTTCCTTCGGCCAAACGAACGGCTAGGTCCCCCGCTGCAGCGCTACGATGAAGTAGACAAAAGAGGCCCACTACCCAAGGATGGGGATCCTTACCACTCGGCTGCCAGCGAATCGAGTGCTTAAATCAAAACCCAAGATCGACCAACCCAAGATTGCAACAAGTCTGAATACAGTTACAGTCCCACCCAGGGACATCTCGAGAATGCCGACTTGCCAGAAAAAACACAAGCAACACAATCCGGCCTGAAACTCTGGCCAGGTATCTAAAGAAAAAAAAAAAAAAAAAAAAAAAAAACCCACCCACGCGCACACGCGCGCTTACACACACACACACACACACACACACACACACACGCACAGCCGCGCGGCAACGCACACTCGCACGCGCGCCGTATCATCTGTAAACACGTTCGCTCTCGCGTGCCCCTCACATTCAGCTTTTTTTTTTTTTAACTGAAGGGGACAGTCAAGTCAGAGGATGCTGCAACCCCACGGACGACACGCTTGAGAGCATGACCTCTGTGCTCTAACATCCACACAAGCTAAAACTGACACACTGCCTGTCAGCAACAATCCCTTATGTGTAAACTAAAGAATTTTAAAAGGCTTCCGTGACAATATCTATACCTCGAAAGGTCTATCTCTCAAGAGATCGGTCTGTCTATCTATCTATCTATCTATCTATCTATCTATCTATCTAGTTGCAAAGTGAAACGACTGCAGGCGGAAATTCAACGCCTTCCTTATGCTGAACTCAGACGCAGTCTGAAGCGATCAAAGCTAAGTGCATTTTTTTATTATTTGTGTCCATCTTGTTTCACCTGAGGAAGACCTAGGAGGTCGAAACGCGTTGTGTGTTGTCTTGTGACTCGTTTGTCCGCGTTTCTCTGGGCGGTTCGCTGACATTTTTTTAAAGATTTATTATCTATCTATCTATCTATCTATCTATCTATCTATCTATCTATCTATCAAGAGATCTAGCCATAAAGTTATGGAGAGATATAACCACCATCCATCTATCTATCTATCTATCTATCTATCTATCCATCTATTTATTCTTGTGTGTGTGTGTGTGTGTGTGTGTGTGTGTGTGTGTGTGTGTGTGTGTGTGTGTGTGTGTCCGTGTCTGTGTGCCTGTCCGTGTCTGTGTGCCTGTGTAGTAGTACTTTCTTTAAACGTCTTTTCACTAATGTGATATTAGACGAGAGAGAGAGAGAGAGAGAGAGAGAGAGAGAGAGAGAGAGAGAGAGAGAGTCTCGCCACAAATACATTTTGCGTTATTACTGTACTTGGTTTTTAAAGCATCAAGTTTTATTCTATAGTATATAGAAATAAAATTTCTGTATTGATGCAAATTACTTATTTTAATATTAGGGTTATTAATAAAGCTTCAAAACAACAGCTGAGTGTTATTTGCATTAATAGCTAGACCTTGTTGATTTGTTTTGTTTCCTGAATCGACTATAAATTGTTTGTTTTAACATGTTATATCCCTCTTGTAAAGTAAGATGCAAATATAAAGGCGTCACTGAGTTTTTCATTCCTAGCACCTCTTTTTGCTTTTCTGTCAACAAGTTCATTGCCGAAAATACCACAATGTGAGGGAATCCAACAGAATGTGACTTCCGTTCCTTTGCACATTAATACATGAATAAGATGGCATATTTCCTTTAAAATGGGATTATTATTGAGCGAGTTAGAGAACTTTATAGACTGTAGAACAGACATCGAATCGACCATAAAGACCACTTTAACAATTGAGTGTGGTAAATCAATTAAATAAGATAAAGCCATAATAATGGCTACCATTTCCGCAACATAAATTGATCTGTGCTTTCCAATATAATAAGTCTTTTTCCACTTTTAGTGAAGGTATTACAAAAGCAGAACCTGCCTGATTAGTATGTAACAGGAAAATTTGCTCGCTTCCTTTCCCAATCAGGAAGAGAATTAGATGTCGTTTTCAACAGAGAATCAAGACTGATGGCGGATTCTTCCAAAAGATCTGCTGTATAGGAACCGATGGTGGAAAGAGACACAATTGATTGAGCTCTTTTAGGATAATGAGACTCAGGCTTCACAGCAATTTCAATGCTATTCACGTCTTCATTTGAAGAGCATTTAAGTACATATTTCGAAACAGCCAATTTTCTGTATTCGTCCAAGGATAAAACATCAAGTTCTCTATAAGTTCGCATAGTAGATGCATGGAAAGGAACACCAAGACACAGTTTATAGGCCTTGCTATCTATACTTTGCAATTTTTGTAATAAATACTTAGGAGCACTGAAGAATGCCTCTTGTGCATAAGATAGTTTAGATCTAATCAGAGATGTCACTAAATGCTTTAAGATTTTTGCATCCTGACACCAACTTTGCTGGCTAATAATTTTTAGGAAATTAAGGGTTTTCCTCGCTTTATTTAAAAGATATTGTATATGATAATTCCACATTAGTTTAGACGTCAAATACACTCCCAAAAAATTTGACTAAAGACTTATATTCAAGATCAACGCCATCCAGTTTGAATAAAGGCAGCTCATTAGGATCTGCACCATTAATAAATAAAAAAACCATATATGTTTTTTCACTAGAAAATATTAAACCGTTATTAAACATGTATCTACCAAGACTGTCAAGGTCAGCTTGATATAGTTTTCTGTAATAGTTTATTTCACGCTTAGTTGTGTTTTTTCTTAATGAAGTATTTAACCATATACATAAATCATCCGCATATTGTACTACTGTAACATGTTTGCTTACATGTTTCGGAAGATCGCTCATCAGAATATTAAACAACATTGGAGCTATTACTGAACCTTGTGGAATGCCCATTTGCAATGATTTAAAACCAGAATATATATTTTCTACCCTGACTTGCAGAGATCTATTTTGTAGGAATTCTCTGATATAACAATAAAGATTGCCACTCAAACCAATTGTCTTTAATTTAAATAATAATTTCATATGCCCAGACACCATCAAACGCCTTTTTTACATCGATCGAAAAAGGTAGCTAAAACACTTTTTCATCTAGCGAACTGATATTTAATTTGTGTTGTTAATTTAACGATGTGATCAAATTGTTGACCTACCTTTCCGGAAACCAGCTTGGGTTATGTGGAATTATATTATTTTTATCACAGTAGTGAATCAGTCTATTCAACACTATTTTTTCCATAACTTTTGAAACATGGGAAGTCAAGGCTATTGGCCTATAACTGTTGACATTTGTAGCAGGTTTACCTTGCTTCAAAACAGGAATAATAATTGACTGCTTCCAGACTTCTGGCATACTACCACTAGACCAAATTTTTTTAAAGATAGTCAACAGAAAATAGATGAAATTATCTGGTAAATGTTTTAACATTTCGTTTGAAATCGCATCTATCCCTACCGACGAAGTTTTATTAGCTAACGAAGAAAGGGCATCATTAACTTCATGTATAGCATTAATATAATGATCATTATTAGAATGTGGCTCATTAAAAGCATTACTTTTTTCTTCTATTTCTCTTAGTCTTCTGCATTGTGGCAGAAGACTTTCTGTACGCATGCTCTTAGAAAAACTATCAGCAAATGCTTCCGCCTTTTCCTCAGAAGTTGGAAGATTATTATTTTCCAGTTTAACAGGATACCGAGGAAGATTAATTCCTTGTTTCACATATCTAAATTTTCTCCATACTTTCTGAAAATCTTTATAATGAGAGACTTGTTCAGCGCAGAAAGATGACCAATATAATCGTTTTGATTTGCCACGACGCTATTAGAATGTGTGTTTGCATCTTTCATTTCTTGATGTGCCTTTTGTAATCTTTCAAACAGACTGTTAGGTTCCCCCATTTTTAGGTTTGTCTCCTTTTCTTTTTTCTTTACCTCAGACTTTATTTTAATGTATTCTTTATATTTCAGTTTCTTGAATGTTACAGCTTCTTCGCATTCTTTTGTCCACCACACATTTCCAACATGATTACTGGTTTTGATATTTCCACATTTAGGAATAGATTCATCCGCAGCCAACAGTATCATGTCTTTGAATTGCCATAAAGAACATTTATGTCCTCACTGGTGTCATCAATCCAATTTACATTTTTTGATGAAAGAATGGAAGAACATTTTTGCCAGTCTACAAATTTATAATTATATTTGGGTATTTTGTCTTGTGGATATTTTTCATGCTCACAGATGTTCTTGAGCGAAATTTTGATTGGTAAGTGGTCACTTCCAAGTGTGTCTTCAAGCAGCTGCCAACAGCAGTCAAAAGCTAATTGCGGAGATATTAAAGTAAGATCAATGGCACTGGGTCTATGAGTGGAAACATCTGGGAATCTAGTGACACTACCATCGTTTAATAAACACAAGGAAGAGTCTACAGCATTTTCAACAAATCGATTGTTTGTTATTACAGAACAGTCTTTGTCCCAGAATGGACAGTGGGCATTAAAGTCACCACTGACCAGCCATTTTCAGGAGATGCTTGAAATGAATGTAACCATTCAGTATTTCGATCATTTGGTCCTTTTGACAAATAGACAGAGACAACATTTAGAATGTCATTGTCTTTAATTTTCACACTGGCTGCACAAGAGTATAAATCCGATTGATCCTTTGGAACTGGTGATGGACATAAGGAATAGGCAATGCCTTCTCGGAAGTAAATGGCACAGCTTATTCTTTCCTTGGAATCAGATACTTTATTGTGTACTGGGGGATAGTAAAATTTGGATAATCTTGGAAGCTTGGGTTTGCACACATTTAGTGATTGCAAAATAAGAATGTCATAATCTGTATTGGCAAGATGTTGGATCAAATAGGATTCATTTGTCCAAATAGACCTAGCATTCCACTGTAAAATTGAAAGCTTGTTTAACGACTTATCAGGCATGTCTTCACACAAGGGGCTAATATGTAAGAAAGAGAATTAAAAAGAAAAATTATAAAAATAAAATAACAATATCTGGATTTCAGACTACAGCATAAAAATAGTGTAGAATTTAGAACCGGCAATAGGCGAACAGCAGGACTAGTACCCGATGTGTATCAGAGTCAAAATGCTGATGTTGACGCAAAAATACAACGATAGTTTGCAGCCCGTCTTTTAGTTAATACCATTGTTCCAAGCCGTGAAACATATTCCAGCGCCGCCCAAGATGATCTCCAGCGAAGAAAGGCTGTTCTTCGGGACTCCAGTAGTAGCGCTGGGTGGGAGGCTGGTGTGAGAGACGTCTGGCAGTTCTCTTGGGCTTGGTCCAGAAGCGATTCCTGACATGTCTTCCAATGTTCGCTGCAAGCACACTCGATCCTCTGACGTTCGGGTGAAGTCCATCCTTCAGGGTCATGTAGCTGGCTTTCAGATTGTCGTGAGCAATGAACGACACGTTCTTGATGTTGAACAGGTCCATGGTGGTTAGTGCATTAAACAGCTGACGTTGGACCTCAAGTTCAGCGTCCTGGACTGGGGCAATCTTACTCACCATAATCTTTGTGTTGGGGTTTTCACTGGCAAAGTCTTGTACGCATTTGCTGAAAGCTTTGCTGCTTACCTTTGCATCTCCATTCTTGATGTCATTCAGGCCACAGTGAACTACGACCACGTCTGCTGTTTGTTCAGTAGAAGAATGGACCTTTTCAAATGCCTGACGAAGATCTTTTGTGGTATAAGTCTTTTGGAGATCTACTTGAAAGCCAAATGAACGCCCTAATCTTTTTGCATTGATCCCTTTTGCAGTGGGATCATGAAACATGAGAACCTTGGGGAAGTCACAATTACTTTCACTTTCGAATGAGTTTTGACGTTGTTTTGGGAACCGAGGATTGACGTCACAATTGAGATTGCCGTCATTACTTCTGTTTGATGTTCTTATGCTTTTTTCATTCATTTTCCCTTCAGATTTTGATTTTGCGTTTGATGCACCGGTCGTTTTCCGATTCGCGGAACTAGCCGGAGTTGCCTTCATAGCGTCAGCATAGCTACGATCCGCAGTATACCTGCAATCCGAATCATCTGTCTGTGTTTGGCCGTTCGTGATTGATACTTTTCGATCTGCTTTCGCCGTAAATCTCGATGCTTTCGTTAGACTCGAAATGAGAGTATTTTGTTCTGTTACGGTCGTTTCAAGTCTTGAGATTCGGTCACACAAATTGGAAATGATATTGCACAGTTCGATTATTTGACTTACGGTGCTTCCTGGGTCCTCTTGATGATCCGTCGAACTTGCTTCATCGTCTCTTCCTCCATTTGCGCTTTGCTGGTTTTGTAGAAGGTTTCGGTTCAAAACTTGCTCTTGAGGTTTTTTCACGGGTTTAGAAGTTTCTTTGCTTGCTGTTGAGCTAGCGCGACTTCCCAGACTCCTTGAGCGTGTGTGCTTAGTCATCGTCGTAGAGTTTCGCGAAAAAAAATCAGCACAGTTCTGCTTTCAGTTGTTTCCTGTGTTCGCCATCTTGGTTCGATCGTGTGCCTGTGTCTGTGTATGTGCGTGTGTGTATGTGCCTGTGTCTGTGTATCGTGTATCTGTGTATCTGTGTCTGTGTATCGTGTATCTGTGTATCGTGTGCCTGTGTCTGTGTATGTGCGTGTGTGTATGTGCGTGCGCACGCGCGCGCGCGCGCGCGCGCGTATGTGTGTGCGTGTGTGTGTGTGTGTGTGTGTGTGTGTGTGTGTGTGTGTGTGTGTGAGAGGAGAGAGAGAGAGAGAGAGAGAGATGCCCGTGTAGTCAGCAGCTGAACGGAACGTGACTTCCTCGCCTTAGACACTGGGGCAAGGGGGTGTTGGCTCATCAGCCTATGACCTCATGAAACAGCCCGGAATTCCTGCTCAGACGAGGACCAGAACTCTCAAGGCAATGGCAGCAGCAGCTGCAAAGAGTTCCAGTTGTATCTGAGCGAGGAGACAAAAGTGAGCTTCAAAAGTCTGAAAATTTCCTAACTCAAAGCAAGTTTTCCATAGCGGTATGAGCACGACACCAGTCTAAAAAGGCACTGCCTTGAGACGCCCACCCATCCAGGAGCCGCTGGTTCGAACCTCAGCAGCAGGGAAAACATCTAACAGCAGAAGGTCATCCAGGAGTCCTGACCTGCATGTGGCCCAGAGATCGGGGGCTGAAACCCTGGCATGAGGGGTGTGACTCCTCTGAAGATCTTGTGCTGTCAGAGCCTCCCTTGAGATTCTTCCTGCTGATCACATTGTTCTGTATTCATTACAATGTTCAGTTATTAATCCAAGGCTCTGGAAGTAACACAATGCTCTGGAACTAACTCGTCTTCTGGCTTAGTGCCAATGGAAAAACAAAACAAGCAAACAAACAACACAAGCAAAAACGTAATGCATTATAATACACAGAATATTCTGTTTTCTACACAATGCTCTGAATTCATCAGCTTTTTTTTTTTAAATAACTACCATGGTGTCTTGTAATTATTATGTTGTGTGTTGATCAAGCTGTTTCGCATTAAACACATCGTGCAGTATTTTTCAGACTCTTTGGTAATTGACAATCATGCTATCATTAAGCAGCGTTACGTAATAAACACAATATTTTTCAACATGCTCTGGTATCAATGTCTGAAAGTCTTTTTCAGCTTACTGGATCATTTCAGTGAAAAAAGTTCAGAAGTATATGTAGAGTTCTTCGCCTTTTCAATTTTCTAAACCTACTGTGTAATGTGTACTTGGACAGTAACCTGTAAATGACCGCAGTTGACCCCATCGGTAATATGGACTCATCTGCCAGCACTAATGCCTCATAAATGAAATCAATGACTCCATTGTTGTGGACTGTTTGTTACATGTTTGGTTTACAAACTCTATGATTTTTCAACCACTCCCCCCCCATACCACCCCCCAAAACCACACAACCCCCTCCCTCCCCCCCCCCAAAAACTAATGGGTTCATCTACCCCTCCTCCTCTCACACAGGACAAGATAAGTAAACAGTCTTCCTATGACAGTGTGTCCGGTACCCGCTCTCCGTGTCTGCTGGCCCTGTGCTGCATGATATTTATCACCGCCACCCTTTTTCACCCTGTCACTGGCTTCAGCTCTCAGTGCCACCAGGACATGTTCAGGAATCTGAACTTCTCTCACCTCGCCACTTTCAGTAAAATGCCAACTACTGTTGTCAATGTCTTTCCTCAGTGTCTGAACCTTCCGTTTTAAGTGATTCGAAACATTTCTAACGTCGTGAAACGCTGACTGTGTGACCACTTCTCTCCGAGCTCCGAGGTGAGATGCCATTGTGACGTGCTTTGAAACCCTGGACTGACAGTGACTGTAGGTCCCTCACTGGAAAAAAAAAACACCCTGCAGCTTGCCTGCCCAGCAAAAACTTCTGACACCATTGGCTGTTTTTCAACAGGGGGAAAGGTCAATGAATATTTTAATTAGATTATCAAGTCACCTGCAAAGCGAGTGTCAAACCAAAAGTTCAAATGGTTCATAAGCCGCCGATCGGCTCAATCTTATTACTCTTGTTCCTACGTTTAGTACTAAATTTCCCAAACTTCTATACCCCCTGGAATGAAGGTAAAGTCCACAGACAGGGATATATAACAAATAAAAGGGGGCGATCCAAAACAATGTGTGTGTCGTGGTTGGGGGTGTGGGTTGGGGTGTGTGTGTGTGGGGGTGTTGTCTGTGTGGCGTGGGTGTGCGTGTTGTGTGCGCGCCCTCCGCGCGCGCCGCGGGGTTGTGTGAGTGTGGTGCGTGTTGTGTGTGGTGTGTGTGTGTGTGGTGTTGTTGTTGTTGTGTGTGTGTGCGCGCGGCGCGCGTGCAGTGCGTGCGTGAGTGCAAATGTGTGAAGGTGTTTGTGTGTTTGTGTGTGTTGTAGGGTTAACTGTGTGTGTGTGTGTGTGTGGTGGGTGTGGTGTGTGTAATCGAGGTAATCGTGCACGTTGCGTACCATTATTAGTGTTAGGGGGCAAGTTTAGTTAGGCTGACTGCAGGAGGCGGGAAAATATTAAACAAAGAAGCCCTAAAGAAAAAGTAGATTTGTCACTTTTTTGGCGCCAAACAGCAGATGGAGAGGAGCCCCTTAGGATGGAGTTCGAGACTAATATCAATTATTAGTTCCCAGCCATTGCATAGAGCTTAGGCTTCGGGGTTGAGATCCTCCTCCGTCTTTCAGGCCAGGTGGTTTTGAAGGTGTACATGAAGGGGATCTGATGGGCCCGGTGAAGATTCAAACCGGCACTCAATGATGAAGAAGTAAGTAGGCAGTTCCACGTTCACCATCCCCGAGGGAATGGGGGTAGTACCCCCCCCCGCTGGTGAATGCTACCTCCCAAGAGGAGAAAGTGAGGTGTCCATTGGGAAAACCGAGGCAGCATGAAATGATCTGATGACTGGACAGGGGGAGATAGGTATTTAGGTCTCATGGAGGACAATGGCCAGGTGGGGTCCCGTGCCAACGACGTTTCTTGGGAGTGTCATGTTCATTTGCATTTTTCTGTTAGCATGACCAAGGTAGATAAAGGCGCGTTGCACAGAGTAGAAATAAATAAAAAATTAAAAGAGGCCAGTTGGTTTAGAGGTGATCAGTAAACTGGAAAAGAAATAGAACTCCCTTGAGAGAGTCACGGGCCTGGGTCCCACACGAGGGCAGGAGAAGCACAACTACAGTGTAATGGATGTAACAAAGCGCGTCCAGTGTGACAACGTCATGGGCAAAGTGGCAGGGGGGGTAGTAAGTTAGAAAAGGTAAGAGTAAAGGCACCGAAATGCCAGCCGACAAAAGAAAAAAAAGAGAAAAAAGAAAAAACCATCACCAGAGATCAGGAGAGACAGGGCTCAGCTTGCTGACAATTTTTCAAATCGCAAGAGGTGCTGTGCTGACAACGGAGACAAGCGCGAAAAACAAGAGGGAGAAAGGACAGAAGATTGATCCAGGAGTGATCGCCAGCTGATCAGAGCGACACCTCAGAGGGACAGCGAAGACACAGAAGAAATCCAGCACCTTACAGGCCGCACACTGCTATTACATGTTCCATCATAGAATGGAAGATTGAAGTTTTGGGACGCAGCGGAAATGTCGTCAGAGCAACTCCAATATGATCGAACTATAGGACGCCGATTGAAAGTCAGGCGCCAACGTTGAGGTGTTGAGACAAACAGCGGGGAATCATGGGAAAGATGTCATGGGTTTGGCAAACAACCGCAGCGCACGACGCGTAGCGCCGTTATACACAGACAAAACTAAAAGACATTGCCTAGGTCGTGACAGAAAGGGCATCAGCACAGAGAAAGAAGCCAGCCGCGAGGGTAGACGACCTAACGCATGGAACGGGTAATGAAATCATCACATGAAGATATGTAGTGATCTTGGTGGGAGAATGAGAGCAAGATGGAGTCATGGGTGAAAAGCTGATTGGGGCATTGTTCTGAGCACAGATCTGAGGTTTTGTCGTAGACATGACGTGCAAACGGGAAAGATATTAACGCCACAGGAGTGGATACTTTAGTAAGCGGAGGCCGCTAGCCATCCATGTAGGAGTTCAGTCAACGATGTGGGAGTGAACTAGAATCCATTGGGGACTACTAATCCGTAGAGTAGGTAGCGGGGCGGGAGTAAGATGTGCAACGTAAGTTCAATATTTGTAAGTGAGAAAAGGAAGAAAAAGAGTAAGACCTGTGTATCGAGACAATGTAGGTAGTGGACGGTAAATGACGAAGATCACCGTGTTAAGGGCAACGCTGAGAGGAGAAAAAAAAGACGAGGTGTCAGAGTAAAGTGGGTAAAGGAGAGAGGTGAGGGGATTATTGGACAGTTTGACAGAGACGTCCTCTAACCAACACGAACTGACTAAACCCGTGAAAAAAAAAAAAAAGGAACCGTCATGTTGACGTGACTTCAGCTTGTTAGGCCAATGAAGGTCAAGAAAAGAAAGAGAGATGCTAGAGACTCGAACATTGGATATAGGCAAGAAAGGAGAAGAGGGAAGATGGAATAAGGGGAGGGTTCACGAGAGAACACTGGGGCCAAGGACAAGATGAATAAGATAGATAGTGGGGCTCATTTCACACCCAATGTCATTCCAGAGACCAGTTACAATCGACAAATGCGTAATTGTACGGAACCAGGCAGAGCCACAGAGGGAGAGGGCGGGGTTGGGAACAATGGAGAGAGAAATTATAAACTGGACACAGACAAGTGCGACCGCAGGGGCAAATTTTACAAACACATATTTCATCATCAGCATAGGAGAGAAGTGAGGCCAGCCATCACAGATATGAGTGAGGTACGAAGTGTGTATACAGATTGTGGACGTGCAGTAGTGCAGATGCCTGAAGAGGAAATCCTAGGAAAGATATAATGTTTCCAGCATTCATTCGCATCTGTGTTGGTACAGGAGAAGCCAAGCATGTACCTTCCGATGGCATCGTGTGAGTCGGATGGTGTAGTTTGGTGTGGGGTGAAGGACAGGCAAAGCAGTAAATTGAGCAGGGTACCCAGGGGACAGACGATAATTACTGGTGGCAGGACAGGAGTTGCGGCTGCATGGGAGTTGAGATAAATGCCTGATGTTAAGTCAAACCTGCAGGCAGCAGGATAGGAGGAAAGACAGAACCTCGGGAAGGGCAATTGTTTGATATATCTATGTGATAGTGAGTGCCATTCTCCTTCGTGGGCCCGATTATGAGCCAAATTGTGGGCGTTTGGTTCGTAACACACTTCTCGTAGGTAAGACATTGGCCATGATGCATGCAGTAAAGGTGGTGAAGTACACACAGGAGTGTTGGCAGGACAGACTCGATACTGTTGTTCCGGCAATCGTTGTACCAAAAGCAATACCAGAGTGTATGACCAAGGGTTATGATAGATTAGTTATGAACAGCATCATCAGCACGAAATGTGGAGGATATTAAAACGGTGGGTGGGTCATTTGATGAAGTCGTCAGCTTACAATACGATGAACGATCAAGAAAAACTAAAAAAGAGTAATAACCACGATTGTGCCTGTGGTCCGCACACTTGTCAGCGGGTGGAAGTGGCAGAAGCCACACGTTGAGGAATGTGTAGTAAATTGGCGCATACACAAGCAAACTGTCATAAAACCATGTCGCCAAAGCCAAAAGAAAACCCGAGTCTGACTTCTATTGACAAAAGCTATGGTTTCCAGGAATGGGAATTCCGTATTCAGTTGTATATTGCTGCTGAAGATCAGCAAACTACTCTTTAAATCTCATAACCCGTGCGGAACATTGAGATTGAAGGGCACGAAGTCGCCGTGGTGTTCGTTGTGTAGTAGGAAATCCAGCATTTAAAAAAAAAAGAGGACAAACTGTCTTGGCAACACGATGCGTACCAAATGAGAAACGTTTAATGATGGGAAGCACAAGATCTTTATGAAAGCGCAACACCAAACAAAGCCTGTCTATACATCGCGAGGCAGGGAGGGAAGAGGGAGAGTGCCCATGTCACCCTCGTGCCGTCAACCAACCTTTGCAACCATAAATCCTGACGGGAAATGCCGGAGTGCTGTCATTTTTGTAAACACAGGCACCCGTATAGATACACAAACAGGGGAAACTTACCGTTCGGCCCATTTAAAGCTGGGGTGAACAAGTGTTCACTACTTGGACGAAATGGTGAGACAATGTCGCAACACAGAGACCACCAATCCCCTGGCACTCAGGCTGTGAGAAGGGAAGAAAGGGACCGTGTCCTGCTTACGTCCCGTCCGCATCCTCCACTCGGTCTTTCAAAGTTAACAGTGCCACGTGGACAAAAACCGGGATAATGTGTTAGCTGAACGTTCCAATAACTGCCCCGAGAATGTAGATGACGGCCCTGAGGAAGGGAAAGAACAGGAGAAGAAAAGAAAAAGTCGAAACGGGAAAAAAGCAGAAGAAGCCACGGTTGCACATGTTGTTTCTACAAACGAAATGAGCATAAGTTTTGGTTGCAGTTATATTGAATATGATGGCAGACAAAATCGGATAGTAATGTCCGTCGTAGACAGTGAAACCCGTAACGCATCTCTGCCATAGCCATTACGCTTCTCTTGTCTAGAATGACATCTGTAAGAATTGATCATACGTCCTGAAATGTTGTGTTGATATAAATGTTGTGCCCATCGATGTGACGGAATTGTGAAGCGGCCTTTTGCTTGTAGGTAGAGTTAAGAAAAAAGAGGACCATATTAGCTGACAATTCCACTTGGAACGCAGAGGATCCCCAACGTGGAGTTTTATAGGGGACCTCACGACTCAGATATTTGCTTGCCATTGTCATGTAGCCAGGATGACGGGAGGTGATGTGCTTCACAACGAAATGGTTTGTGTTCCCGATCCTGTGCGGTTTTGGAACGGGAATGTTGAAGGAGGAAGAAGAACTGAAGAAAATGAAATAGATGCAAAACGTTCCAATACGGAGACAGAAATTGTAGCATAAAAAGAATATTCGCTGAAGATTTTGCTAGTAGTTTTGGTATAGGTGTTTGCGATATGGAACTTCTGGGAAAGAGTAAGGAAAGGAGTAGGTCGACAGAAGGATGAGGAGGCGGAGAAGGACAATGAAAAAAGAAAAAAAGGGGAGAAGTAAATGTTAAAAGAGAGAAAAGCGTGAAGATCAGTAGATTTACGACTAAGAAAAATATGTTTTCTTAACTCGGTGAAGAAAAGAAAAGAAATGTTGTAATTTGTTCTTCTTTTTTTTCGAGAGAGGTTGCCCCTTTTTTATATCAGACATGCTAGGGACCACCGACGCGGATCAAGTCAGACTTTAGTTAGTCATTCCTGGAGTTTGCAAGAAGAAGAGGCCATGAGTTAATTCCTGTCCAAAGAAGCCCATCCAAGGTGTGGTTTAGCACGAAGTCTTAAACAAAGTATTTACTAAATATTTAAAGAAAAAAGAAGAAAATTGCGAGGAGTGGGAGCAGAGAAAGAAAGAGAGGAGGAAGAAAGAGCAGAAGAAAGGAGAAAGACGAGACAGAAAAGAAGAAAGCGATAAAAGAGCGCAGAAAGAAGATTGAAAGAGAGCGGAAAAAAGAGAAGAGAGGAAAGAAGAGAAGAGAACGAGAGGAAAGAGAAAGAGAGTGGATTTCGAGTGGCGGATGTTGGACACATTTGATTTTGGGCAACAGCCAGTAGACCACATGATTTAGGCCGTGCCCGTCTGCCTTAGTAGGAAATATTTGTTTTTTAGAAAAACAGACCAAAGTTGTTTTGCCTTTATTTAATACCTAGAGTCACATTTTCTTCTTGGGGACAAAAATTTCGCGGAATCGTGCACCGGTGAGACGATAGGGGTGGTTTGTAAATGTGTGAACTGGAAAATTGTAGCACGTTGTAGGAGGAGGACCACGATACTACGTATTGCACTTATTCAGTGAACAAAGGCATAATCAGGACTCGTCAGATGACCGCGCCGGAGATTCCCGTGTCAAACAGAGAAGTAGCTGCTCAAAGTCGTGTGTTGTTTGCACATTTCATTGAGGAAACTGAAGTGCAAGAGCAAATATGCAAAGACAGGAGGAAGCATGGAAGATTCAGGAACCTTACCAGGGGGGCGTACTCTGAACTTTTGCAATGCTGCTTGGGAATGATTAGTAGTTCTATCCCTTCTCGTGGATGAAGTTACTACACCTGTTGGTATTTGGAGGAACCCGTCAGAGCGCCGTTAAACTAAAATGAAATCCAGATGGAGAATACCAGAGGCTCTCTGACCAGGGCCAGGAATATAGAGATAAGCGAGCGACAGCAACACATATTTGTTTTTAGGTACCACAAAAGATGGGTTAAGGCATATGATATTCAGAATGTTAAAATGACAAGAATGGTTACAATATGATGTTGTAGAGGCATGTTTTTTTTTTTTCACGGGAAAAAGTAAAAGTATACATTGGAAAAGTGCTATTGGAAAATCTGTAGGGGATGAAAGAGAGAGTGGATCTTTGAGGACATTTCAGTTAGAACAACGAACAGAGATGAAATCAAAATGGGCCAATGTCTTATTCTAGAGAAAATTACTTCCCTACCGAAGTTCGCGAACCTTACGGACACATTAGCACGAGAAGTCACAGATAGCGAGTTGGTCAACAATATCCATAAGTAACGAAAAAACGTAACGATGTAAGTGCTTATTGAAAGGCGGATGCCATGTAAAGTGTATGCATCACATGAAATGGTTGTATGGTTTGAACAGTGGACAATATGCACCGTTTGTAGGACTTTGTCAAGTCCCATTAATACCATTAAGGGATTAGTTAGCAGTTACCTGACACCTAGATTCTTTACCTTAGCGTTATAACTTTCCTCCTGTTACAAGCATGGCATGTCAACTTTAACTGGACTACCTGTTAAATGAAATCATCGACAGACAAAGGCTTTTTGGCCCAACATATCAGAAAAATGAGTCAACACTATACACTTTATTTGTGATACAAAGATGTATTAAGGTGGTCTTAGACAACACAGTCATTCCAGCATGGATGCAAATGGTTTCTCTCGTTTGAAAGTACACTAGGAAACGGAAACAAAAAAAAATGTTGCGCTATGAACGGGATAATTATAACAACAAAAATCCGAACCAGAACACTGGAAATGGAAACAAAATGTTTTTGAAGTATGGAAAAAATAAGGCATGCCAGAGTGTCAAAGAGAAATAGCAATGAGGGCCAAACACGTTTTGTTTTGGTGTTGTCCTTCTCATAAACATATTCAAATTAGATACAAAAGATTCCAGTGAGTGTCAGCTGCACACGGATAAAATGTTATAGTATTTCTATCTAGAAAAAAAAAAAAAAAAAAACAAAAATGAAAAAAAAAAAAGAATCCAATAGCACACAATATAGAGAAGCTGTGATTTCGCAGGACACGAAATATCACAACAAATATGTTGAGCCGAAATGTTGTAATGATATATGAAGTATAAACCGACAGGTATTTTATATAGTTCAGGGGCTTGATTGTTGCAGAAAAAGGAACAGTGAGATGCGTGCGTGCGTGCGTGCGTGCGTGGCGTGCGTGCGTGCGTGCGTTGTGTGTGTGTGTGTGTGTGTGTGTGTGTGTGTGTGTGTGTGTGTGTGTGTGTGTGTGTGTAGTGTGTGTGTGTGTGTATGGTGTGTGTGTGTGTGTGTGTGTGGGTGTGTGTGTGTGTGTGTTGTGTGTGTGCTAGTGTGTGTGTGTGTGTTGTGTGTGTGTGTGTGTGGTGTGTGTGTGTGTGCATGCATGCATGCGTACGTCCGAGCGTGCGTGCATGTGTGTGTGGTGTGTGTGTGTGTGGTGTGTGCGTGCGTGCGTGCGTGCGTGCGTGCGTGCGTGCGTGCGTGCGTGTGTGTGTGTGTGTGTGTGTGTGTGTGTGTTGTGTGTTCTGCACCTCGCAAATCTGTACACACTACTGCATCTTTTCAATGATTTATGTTTTAGTCGATATATGTATATGTCTTACACCTGATTTATAGGACACTCCAGTCGCTATAGAAACAAGAAAAGGGATAGGTACATGCAGAGAGAGAGAGAGAGAGAGAGAGAGACAGACAGACAGACAGACAGACAGACAGAAAGGCAGACAGAGACACAGACAGAGATACACAGACAGACAGACAAACAGGCAGATAAACAGACAGACAGAAAGCCCGAGAGAGGGGGATAAAGAATGGTCATAAAATTATCATTATCTTTTCACCTCGTGTCTGATCCACCACAGTTTCAAATCAAAAGTAACATAACTATGGATCTGTGTTGGGTCTTGGAGACGTCTATGCGAAGACTATCAGCCACTCGTTAAAACTGTGTAGGCTCGACACGCTTGAGGGAGGTGGGGAGAGGGTAGATTTTCTTAGAAATCAGAAATGAGATACCACTTGAATGCTTTGAAAAGTTTGGCATGCAAGCTGTTTCCTTTTTTCATTTCAATTTAAACGTTTACTTTCATTTTTTTACAACCAGGTTTGATCCGAACTAAACGTCAGCAAGCATTAACTGTTTTCTTTTCTTTCTCTAAGTGTCCTGATACAAACAGACACCATCAACCATAAACATTATTTTAGAGTGCCGTGGCGCTATGGTTGAAACTGATGGGATGAGGAATAAAACAGAGCCATTCAGACTTACAGAAAAATTAGGAAAAAACTGTTATACCCAGAAAAATGACACTTTTTTTTCAGTGTTTGTACGTAGACTTTTGCAAAAGACTCTCATAAAATTGCATTTATTACATGACTCATCTGAATTACAACTGACCCGATTTAAGTGCCAATGTGAAGGTCACCTTTGGAAAATGTGTCAAAGGATAAGGTTGTAGATATCCACATCACATGTATAACCTTTTCAAAGTTAGTTCTACAAACTTTTCAGGGCTTCATCATTAACCCTTATGATCCAAGAAAATGCATTGGTGCGTACATAACATGGGCATCAAGACATTCAGCAGCGTATAAACCCCCTCTAGCGTTTTGGGAAAATGCAGATGTGTCAAGCACATGGGTATCGTTGTTCAAGTGAGAAGCACAACTTCCTTTATTCATTCTACAACACCTTAACTGACTATCTCGCACCAACAAAAATAATCCAGCAACATCTTGACAAGTAGCTACCCTGAATTACATGCAAAACTTAATGTTATTGGATGATTTTAAGGAAAGTCACAGGCTAAGAACTGCAGATGGTGGACGTTAAGTTTTGTCTAGCAGGATAGCAACAGTACTGTTGTGAATGTGACAGAGTGAGAAGACATTTTTATTCGTAAGTATGATTAACAATGAAGCTATGGACAGTTTCCCAATGACTCCCATGCAGCAATAAATGTGTAAATTCCATACAGCCTTTGAGATCGGCATAGACGAAACCGATTCCGTGGTTTTGAAATTAGCCAGTGACCAACTTGAAGATAAATAACGAAGCTGTATTGATTCAAGCATGAAACTGCAGACAAATGAAGATTTATAAAAAAAAAAAAAAAAAAAAAAAAAACTGACTGAAAGAGCTGGGAATTTTCTACATCTTAAATGGAGAGTTCAGATTGAAATCTTGTTAATGTTCTCAATTTTTTTTTGTGGTAAACAGTGATGACTTCGTTGACTAACAAAGCAGCGTCTGACAGACCGATTTCAGTACAGTGTGTCAATGCTGACATATTTGTTTTTCAGTTTGAAAAAAAAAAATAGTAAGTTATTTGATTTTTTGTTCCTATAAAATGAAGGAAAGTTTTGTTTTCGCTGTTTTACTTCTTTTCAATAGTCTGTGAAGCTGAAATAACGGGCAGACCACGAGACATGTTTTATCAAATATGGCAAGCCTTGTGAGCGTTTAAATCAGTTCAGAAAATCTAACAAACAAATCATACTTGAGCTGACGTCAATGATTCCTGTTGTGCTAATGAAAGAAAGTTTACTTACTTGCAATTTATCATCTAATGATTCGCATTAATAATCACCCCTTAACAGAGCAAATGGTTAGTGCTAATGTCACAAGGCGATTTTCACTTTCAAGTAATGGTGCTGCTATTCCTTTTTTCACTCACGTGCTTCATAATCATATGCAGGGCCATATCAGACATATCACTTCTGATGTAAAACCCCATGTCATCTGTCCTTGCTTTAAAAAAGCATGTTACGAAAATGTAGAAGGCACAGTCACAGAACTTTGAACATCCATGCATGCAATCAATATTCAAACTGCTCTCTTTCACCTTTCCATAAGATAGCATACTGGAAAACCAGGGAGTTACACATATGCCACACATGCTAACTGCAGTATTTTCAAAAATGAAATGAAATATGTGTTAATTAAAGTCTGACCAGTTATATATATATATATATATATATATATATATATATATATATATATATATATATATAAATAAATTCCAAGGATAAGTACCGAGCACTATTCCAGCAACCTACAGAGCAGCTTGGTATTGCAACGACTGCAAGAAATATTGAATTATAAACAAAGTTTGCTCTTATGTCTTAGATTGTAGAAATAGGGCGCTGATAAGCCTTCATATCTGCAGTGGTAGATAATTCTGCCTAACTGACAGTATGTGCTTGAGTGGGTGAATGGAGAATAATACATGCTTCTGCAAATGAACCTTCAGCAAGCTTATAGTCTCATAAGCAGGAGACAATCTCCAATGGGGAGGAAGCTCACTAACATATAACTCCTGGTCATATACCGGTATTTCGAAACCTGATTGTTTCTCCTCAGTGACCGTGGAAAGTGGTAACTTGACTCCTCTCTGCCTTTTCGGTTTTTAAAAAGAATGCAATACCTGAAAAAGGCTGGTGTGCAATACCATAGTATGTTTGTTGAGTTTTCAAAAAAAAACAACCAAGGTGCCACCTAAGAAGCAAAAGAAAATCATGAAAGAGCAAAACAAGCTACATTTTCTCGTGAAAAGTAGAAAATATAAAAAGATAACTCCTTAAGACACAAGTGCTGAAGGCCAGTTCCTGGAATGAATCTGCAAGGGACTAAATAACAAACATACTACGGTCTACGGTATTGCACACCAGCTTTTTTCAGGTATAACATTCTTTTTAAAACCGAAAAGGCAGAGGAGTCAAATAATCACTTTCCGCGGTCACTGAGGAGTGTTGTCATTTCTGTTAAAAGAGGAAAGAGATTAACAACGTCTCTGAGCGCAGGCTGAGATTGATCTTAAGCAAACCCATGCTTTGTATTTGTTGCATTCTGAGGAGTGTAAATGTGACCTCCATTCCCCTAAAGATCCTCCTGCGAAAAACCGTACATCCCCAAGCTCCCCGTTTTTTGATGAGTCTAAAGATGAGATCGACACTTTCCTCTATCATTTTTAATCCCACGCCAATACGCGTGGCTGGCCCAAAGAAAGATGGGTCTTGTATATTGCGTTCCTTTTCAAAAGGAAGTATTATTACTGTCCACTATCCTTTAGATGCAAAAGCATCGCTCATCTGGAGGACTTAACGGTACTTTTAAGAAGGTTTCAATGTACCACTGAAGGATTCCTCGTACACTGGAGATAGCCGACAGATAAGATGAGAAAATATTAATTGTGATGTTTGAATCTAAAACCAAAAAATAAACGGCATTAAACCATGCTTCCAAGCTGCATTGTCTTGTTTCTTTCTGGTAGCTTGTGAGTTCTAATTTGTGTGCTGACATTGCAGATGTGAGTACCAAAACAAACAGCACTACTGGACATCTGAACATCAGCATTGCATGTCCAGGGGTAGCATATCTCATGGAACAAAACAACACAGAAAGCACATTTCTTAAGATCATATGTCAACGTGTAATTATGGTAAACCACGGTTTCCAGCAAACCAGGGAGCGGTGTACGGGCTGTGTGGGGGTTCCAGTGTTTTCTGTAACATGCACGTGGAGGTGAAACGAGAGATGTATGTTCGTGTTCATGTCCAAAGGGCTGGCATACTGGTGTGGCAGCACTGACTGGAACATGCGCATTTTCATGTTCAAAATGAATTATGAGATCCTTCGGATCAAATGTGATGTTCATAGTCTTCAAGAAATGTTCATTTCTTCATTGAATAATAATTTCATTTGGACAGCTAATTTGAACAATCCAATGGCTGCGATCGATATCCAAGAAATCAAACATAATGGAGAAGTAGTTTTGGAATATGTAACGACATATTCCGGATATATGTTTTTACCATTTGTACCACGACACATTGATTTTGAAGAGACACTAAACGTACACTGCAAATGTGTTATCATGGTCAATGTTCTTCAGTCACGTCGTCCTGAGACGTGTTCTGAAAGCAAAACATTCAAAGTGACTTTATATAGAACGGAATACTTCTCAGGAATATAGTGCACATGTGTGTGCTGAACGTTCTACACCAGCTTCTACATTCCTCACCTCATTCATCAGAATTCAGTTCATTCGTTACTATAGAGTTTTTCTGAAATTGCATTTTTATTCCTTCTTTGAGAATGACCGTCCTCATAAAGTACCTGGTGGACTTTTCAATTGTTCTGTAAGTCATTACCTCACATTTCAGCAGTTTTTTGCATTGTAACCTGAAGACAGAGTGTGAAGATGGACGGGATGAAACAGGGGACTGCCCCTTCAGCAGTCCTCAGTGTCAGGGGATGGTGGCATCACGTGACAAATGCTACAAAATGATCGTGTTGGATTCCGTTTTACTATTACGATATGTTTGGTTATAAATGCTTGAAGATAGGCCAAAGAATGGCTTCAGTAAAAAGTAGACAGGAACAGAATGATGCCCGGCATATACTTAGAAATTATTTGACTTTCAACGTGATTATTGGTTATTCTTCTGGTTGGCACCTTGTACCATTTTTGTACGGTAAGCTTCGTCGGTGGTTTGATAAAACCATAATCTACAACCTGAACCACTTCACGTACTGTCGTTCTTGCGTGTACAACCCATTAAGGAAAAGCAAATATGTTGCCTGGTCACCACACGGCTTACGCGAGCTCCGTGAATCCGCAAAAAGGTTTGCAGTGCTATGCGAAATGGAGCTACAATTATTGGACATGTTTCCTTCTCAAGTGGTATTCACCTATATACAGTCACCTTTTTGTCTAGTTTCAGAAACACGCAACAGAATTTATTGATTTGTGCAGACAGTCCAATGACCCACAGCTTTATACATTGTAACCCTAACAGCCACTGTCTGGAAACAAACTACTCGCATCCCTTTGATTTCCAAAATGCCAATGATGAGCGGAACGAAAGGTTCGCTATTTTCAGAAGAAATATGAAATGTGCACACGCAATGTTCAGTTGTAAAGATGATTTCACACTGTTGCATTACACTTTAGTTTGTGACTTCAGACAGGACTGTCCAGACAATGATGATGAAACATTCTGTGAGCACTCTCCATGCTACGGCTTTCTGTGTCACAATGGTCAATGTGTATCACTCGGCCAACGTTGTAATGAGTATTCTGATTGTGTGGATGATTCGGATGAGGTGGATTGCCAGCAGCAAAGTCCCACGTCATGTGCCTACTGCATTCAGGACACAGATGGGGAGAAGAAGCAGCACTTTCACATTAGCCTGGATGGCACCGGTTACGTCACTCAGCAGAGGATGAAAACAGAAGAGCCTTGTCCTGGCACCCATTACCGATGTACATCAGAATGGTTATACTGTCTCCCTGTCTACACTCGCTGCAATGGTTTTTCTGACTGTGTTTATGGGGAAGATGACGAGGCTGCGACAGTGCACCGTGTTTGCATCAGTACCAGTGTCAAACTTCCAGAGTATGTGTGCATGAAGACCATCTTTGTGATGGATGGGGTCAGTGCCCACAGCGTGATGACGAAATGCTGTGTGATATGACTTGCCCCACAGGCTGTCTCTGTCAAGGTCATTCGTTCTTGTGCAGAAACGCGTTCCCACCTGGTACATACTTGCAACTCCGATATGTTGATGCCACAGGATCAGGAATGTCACTGGGTGATTTTTACTCTAAATGCCTACCTTGTGTATCTCGATTTATGCTCTTGCTCTATATCCAATATTTCTGATATAAACCTTCCAAACTTGCAGTTTATTGATCTTATGGACAACGACTTGACATCCCTTGACATGTCTGATTTTTTACAGCTAGCAAATCTAAGAGTGTGTTGCTATTAGCAAGAAATCCTCTCAGGTCACACTCAGTAAGTAAAGCAAGAAAACAAATTCATCACTCGTTGATTAGGCTAGATATATCAAGAACAAACGTCAATGCAGTAAATAATGAATTGTTAGTAAACCTGCCAATGACGAAATATTTCAATTTATCGTTTTCAGAAATTAAACTCATTGGATCTGTTGCATTTAGAAGTATGCGACGCTTGATTGAAGTTGACATCAGGTTTAACCCTATTGACGAATTTCCTTTGGCATTGTTTTTTAGGATCTAAGCATTTACAACACATTCTTGTGCCAAATCACAGGCTTTGTTGTGAAAGCGTACTTCCGAAGCAGTCGGGCATGTTAAAATGCTTAGCTCCTTACTCCATACTTCCTTCATGCGCAAAGCTAATGCCAACTGAACTCTATAGAATTTGTTCTGGCTGGTCAGTGTGTGCGCCACCTTAGGGAACATGAGTTGCATTGTCAGTGTACTTGTGTGTCAGGGAGTTTTTGAAGGCAACTTGGTGATGATTGCTAATTTTCTGTGTGCTAAGTTATGCACGGGATTGCATGTCGCCATTGTGGTTGCAGCTAATGAGATGCTTAGTGTTCCTTACATCCAGTTTGAAAAGACCTGGACAAGCAGCGTGATTTGTAAGATCGCTGGGTTTCTGTTCTATCTCTCCTGTGAAACATCAGTGTGGGTCCTTGGGTTCATCACTTTGGATCACATCATTGTCATTTGCTTTAGTAAAACTGCCTTGACGGAAAAAGAAGTGCTACTGACACCAGTTTGCATAGCCGTTTGGTGTGGTGGAATTATTTTTTCGTTAATACCGTTTCTTCCTGGTTTGTCACACTGGGGACTTCATGGGCAGTCCGGACTGTGTCGCCTGGCATTATTTGACAGATATGATTCTGCCCAAGAATTCCGATGGCTCACTGTTATTGTGGCCGTGAATTTCATGATGTGTTTAACAACAGTGGTTGGCCAACTGATCATTTACCATCAAATGCCTAAATTTAGAGTCACACTGGATCCCACAAGAAGGTCTGCGTATTCCTCTGTCCACCTGATGCAGACAATAGCGACCATGGACAATGTAACCTGGCTTTCCTTTGGATCTGTAACGATCATGACTCTGTTTAGTCTTCCTCTCATGAACAAATTCATGACACCATGATCGTGTTTGTGCTACCACTCTCCTCTGCTTTTGACCCATTTCTCTACTTTCTGTCCTTGGTCCAACAGCGAAGACAACAGATGTCAGAACAGAAAATAGTGAAAGTGTTAAAGTCACGACTGGTTGTGTTAGGAAAACAAACCATGTAATGACCTGAATGTTGTTCTTCTTGTTCTTGCTGTTTCGTTCCTGCTGCTGCTGCTGCTGCTGCTGCTGCTGCTGCTGCTGCTGCTGTTGTTGTTGTTGTTGTTGTTTTTTGCCTTGTCCTCGACTTTGACGCCCCCATTTATGTTAATTTAATTACAAGCTTTCTCTGCATCCATTTCAACTCCTCTAATGACATCTGCTCCTCTGTTTAAAATGCTTTTAATCAAATAACGATATATGTTTCATATGAATTGTGAGACATGTGGGAATACCACATGACGAGTTTTGTTTTCAGTGTATCAAAAATATTTCTGGAGAAGTGCAGCACAAACGGATGTTTCTGTCTCTAGGAGACATCTTTATGCATGCCTGGAGCTGTGTTATCATCATTTATCATTTCCCCACGTCTTATTCCTCTAGTGCTAAATGTTCCCGTCTAAATGCCGAGATCAATCATCATTTAAGTTGCATGCACACACACACACACACACACACACACACACACACACACACACACACACACACACACACACACACAGAGAGAGAGAGAGAGAGAGAGAGAGAGAGAGAGAGAGAGAGTCAGAGGCAGCAGCAGAGACAGAGAGACACAGAGAGAGATGCAGACAAGCCCTACATAGACATATGTTTTCAGAAAACGTTAAGATAAAAGTAAGTTTGATGATGGTGCAGAAGAAGAGAAGAAGAAGAAGAAGAAGAAGAAGAAGAAAAAGAAGAAGAAGAAGAAGAAGAAGAAGAAGAAGAACAACAACAACACACAACAACAATATCAACAACAAACAACAACACAACACAACAGCAGCAGCAGCAGCAGCAGCAGTAGCAACAACAACAACAACAACAACAACAACACTAACAAGTACAGGAAGGACAATACGAAAAAGAAACACAGGAAGAGGAGGGGATTTAAGGAAATAAATGAGAGCTTGAGGATTAGACGACGAATACAAAAGACAACATAGGAGAGGGAACAAAGAGAAGATAAGAAAAAATGAATGAAAAATGTCATGAGTGAAGTCCTAGAGACAGAAGTGTATCGGTAAAGTACATGTTTGGCCTGCTTGAGAGTGTGAATGTGTCATGACGTGACGAATTTTCCGGTTTGCGTCATGTTCAGGAGTATAAAAAGGCACATTGGTAGTAATAGGAGGATTAATCACTTCTGGCCTAGAATGTCTGACGTTATGGTTCCAGGGTTTTTAGATGCAAACACACATGTGTGTTTGATATCATCGTCATCATTATCATTTTATCATCAGTGTCTTTAACCTAAAACCATTCCACAATGCAAACGACCGAAGGGTTTGCGGGTGATATTAAGAATGCAACCATGACTTTTTTTTTACTCTCTCTCTCTCTCTCTCTCTCTCTCTCTCTCTCTCTCTCTCTCTCTCTCTCTCTCTCTCTCTCTCTCTCTCTCTCTCTCTCTCTCTCAACGGAAATTACAAACACAAAACAAAATGCCACGACAGACTTTGTTTAAGGCGTAATTATGTAGTACCTTGCGTTGAAGAGAAAGGTTACTTCTGCTTTAAAACTGTCATCTCTGTTTATTTGTGTGCCATACCCCTACGTAATGAGACTATGAATGACGTCGGATGCTGCCTATTTTAAAT
>JADBJO010002736.1:271043-288586 GCA_016801955.1 Conus betulinus
CCTTGGGGCACTGATAATGGGTTTCTGGGCAAGACAGCTGGCCCTGTCGGGTTTCGAGTGTTATGATTCAGGGGTCTGATATCGTATGCCGCTGTAGTGTGAAATCGACAACTGCTGGAGGCAAAGGTCGAGGCACATCATCAGGTGTTTTGTCAGAAATTTCCACGTTACTTGATTGGCAGTTTTTCTTCATCTTCGCCTTTCACACAGTCCCTCTGTCCATCACATTGTCTAACAATGCTGTAACACTGTTTTAATATGTATGCCTGTACAATCATGAGACACCAAGCGCATGCGTGTATGTGTACACACCACATATGCGCGTGCGCGAGCACACACATATGCGTGTATGTGTACACACACATACGCGAGTGTGCGAGCACACACACACACACCACAAAACGAATAAATTCCAAGGATAAGTACCGAGCACCATTCCAGCAACTTACATAGCAGCTTGGTGTTGCAATGACTGCAAGAAATATTCACTTATAAACAAAGCTTGCTCTTATGTCTTAGATTGAAGAAACAGAAAAGCAGGGGGAGAGGTAAGCATTCGTATCTGCAGTGGTAGATAATTTTGCCAACTGACAGTATGTGCTTGATTGGGTGAATGGGGGATAATAAATGCTTCTCAAAATCAGCCTTCAGCAAGCTTATAGTCTCCAAGGGGAGACAATCTCCAATGGGGAGGAAACTCACTAGCATATAACTCCTGGTCAGATTCCCAGTATTCGAAATCTGATTGTTTCTCCTCAGTGACCGCGGAAAAGTGGTAACTTAAATTCCTGTGCCTTTTCGGTTTTAAGAAGAATGCTATACGAGAAAAAGGCTGGTGTGCAATACCATAGTGTGTTTGTTGAGTTTTCAAGAAAACAACCAAAAAGCTTTACAGAGCAGCTAGGTGTTGCAATGACTGCAAGAAATATTGAATTATAAAATCTTATGTCTCAGATTGTAGAAATAGGGGGGTGATAAGCCTTCATATCTGCAGTGGTAGATGATTCTGCTAACTGACAGTATGTGCTTGAGTGGGTGAAATGGGGAATAATAAATGCTTCTCAAAATGAACCTTCAGCAAGCTTATAGTCTCCGAAGTGGGAGACCATCTCCAATGGGAGGAAGCTCACTAACATATAACTCCTGGTCAGATACCGTATTTCGAAACCTGATTGTTTCTCCTCAGTGACCGCGGAAAGTGGTAATTTTGACTCCTCTGCCTTTTCGGTTTTAAGAAGAATGCTATACCAGAAAAAGGCTGGTGTGCAATACCGTAGTATGTTTGTTGAGTTTTCAAAAAACTAACCAAAGTGCCCACCTAAGAAGCAAAAGAAAATCATGAAAGAGCAAAACAAGCTACATTTTCTGTGAAAAGTAGAAAATATAAAAAGATAACCTCTTAAGACACAAGTGCTGAGGGCCAGTCTTGGAATGAATCCGACTAAATTATAATAAAACAATAAATTCCAAGGATAAGTACCGAGCACCATTCCAGCAACTTACAGAGCAGCTAAGTGTTGCAATGACTGCAAGAAATATTGAATTATAAACAAAGCTTGCTCTTATGTCTCAGATTGTAGAAATAGGGGGGTGATAAGCCTTCATATCTGCAGTGGTAGATGATTCTGCCTAACTGACAGTATGTGCTTGAGTGGGTGAATGGGGAATAATAAATGCTTCTCAAAATGAACCTTCAGCAAGCTTATAGTCTCCGAAGTGGGAGACCATCTCCATTGTTTATAATTCAATTTTCTTACAGTCATTACAACACCTAGCTGCTCTGTAAGTTGCTGGAATGGTGCTTGGTACTTATCCTTGGAATTTATTGTTTTATTATAATTTAGTCCTTGTGGATTCATTCCAAGAACTGGCCCTCAGCACTTGTGTCTTAGGAGGTTATCTTTTTATATTTTCTACTTTTCACAGAAAAATGTAGCTTGTTTTGCTCTTTCATGATTTTCTTTTGCTTCTTAGGTGGCACCTTTGGTTAGTTTTTTTTTTTTTTTTTTAACTCAACAAAAACACTATGGTATTGCACACCAGCCTTTTTTCTGGTATAGCATTCTTCTTAAAACCGAAAAGGGAGAGAAGTCAAATTACCACTTTCCGGCCTGCGGTCACTGAGGAGAAACATCAGGTTTCGAAATACCGGTATCTGACCAGGAGTTATATGTTAGTGAGCTTCCTCCCCATTGGAGATGGTCTCCCACTTCGGAGACTATAAGCTTGCTGAAGGTTCATTTTGAGAAGCATATATTATTCCCCATTCCCACTCAAGCACATACTGTCAGTTAGGTAGAATCATCTACCACTGCAGATATGAATGCTCATCACCCCCGTTTCTACAATCTGAGACATAAGAGCAAGCTTTGGTTTATAATTCAATATATATATATAATATATATATATATATATATATATATATATATATACATTGTCATGTGACGTAGCCTCACATCAAGGCTCGTGACGCTCCATCACATTTAGTCTAGTGATATGAATCATTTCCCCCATGCCACAACTAAAGAGGAATAATATTCATCTGGCTTGACTAGTGTAGTGGGCGTCCCCAATAATTGTGAGGATCACTCAGTAAAAGAAACAAGGGTGGTCATTGGGTGAAAGTGACCACTGAGAGATAGTTTAATAAGGGCTGGTAAAAGGTGCTGGTCATGTGTTTTTAACACTGAGTATGCACTCACTAGGAGGGAGGAAAGAATTGGGTTTAGCCCAGGAGATGGCCAAAAGACTCGGAACTGTCAGGACGTTGGTCAGGATGTTGCATGAGGCGGGTGTTTAAACGATGGGCATGGTGTGGGAACACACTGATAGTTCAGCCCCAGCAATGGAAGACCCCGGGTAGAGGAGTCGGATCTCATCGTTTCCCCAGTGACTGGAGAGTTCACGGGGCAAGCGCTTTTTTCTGATATGGGCATGGCATCAAGATGGTTTTGGGCAAGTTCTTTCTCTGATGCAGGTATGGCATCATGAATGCATGAATATTTATTCTCCTGGTCTGGATCTTGGGCCAATGTTGTGTAAACGGCCATGACTTTATATTCTTGGAGGATGTTTGTATTCTTTCTCCGGCAAGAAGGAGGAATCTTGTAAGAATGTATTGATAGCAATTTGTAACTTGATGTATCTCTCAGTGTTGAGAGAGAGAGAGAGAGAGAGAGAGAGAGAGAGAGAGAGAGAGAGAGAGATGTAGAGAGATTTGTTTTGATAAATACTGGAATGTGATAAACGTTGTTGGAATTCTTCAATTCATTTAGTAAAGTGCTTTCCCCGGAGGAGGAGGAGGAGGAGAGGGGAGAAGAAAAAAAAACCATTCTGTTGTGCGCCCGTTTGGTTGGGATTGCATGTGCGTATGGAGTAAATGCTCTCTTTCCATTTCCTATCGTTTCATTTGGATTTTTCCCCTTACCCCTCAGAGTGTGGAATCGACTTCACCTCCGTCACTCAATTAGTGTAGGTGGTGGAGTTGATTACCGCTCAGCCCAATATATATGTTTTTTTTTTTTAATCTATTTTTTGTTTGTTTGTTTGTTTTTAGTTTTGTGTTTGATATTTTCTTTGCATTTCGGTGATTGTGCATTTATTGATCGGTGTGTATTATTTTGTATTATTACTATAGCGTTTGTGTATATTGTGTATAATTTTTTCCCCTGTCTCCAGTTTCACGGGAGACAGTGACCACTGGGGTGCTTTCTGAGGGCTTCTTTTGCTTTTTCTTGATTTCATCTCACTATTCCGATCCTGTGTCCCTTTCATTTCCTTTCACCCCCTTTTTTTTCAAAATCTCTACACCTTCTTTACAATAAACTCCTATCTAATTTCTCTTTCAACATTTTCATCTTTAGGTAGGATTTCCGCTAGTTTGTTTTTTCTCCCCCTCCTTTTAATTGTTTGCGATTCCCATTTGTTTTGTAAATTCATTTTAATTTATCGTATAAGGCGATACATTCGTTTTGTGAATTCATTTGAAATTAAGTAAGAAAGAAAGACTAACAACAAAACATTTAAGAACGAAAACTTTATAAAGAATTTATTTCCAGAAAAAAAAAATCTTTAGTATTGTTTTGTTTTTGTTTTTGTTTTCCTTTCTTAGGAAAACACAGAGAATAGCATTAAACTTTTTTTAAAATTCCAAATTGATAGCTGTTTTCGAAAACAGATTACTTTTGGAAAAATACATCCTTGGGTTTTCATATATTTTCCGTTTTAGTAAGCTGTTTTCTGTTTTACACCGGAAATTGAAATTATTATTTGTATATAGTATAATAAGTATGTATTTGTGAAACATATAACACCGTCATATATCGCCTTATTTTTATTCATACTTAGAAATTGTTTTGTGTTTAATCTGTTGACGGTTCATTATGGATGATTTTGATAAATATGTTCAACAAGCGGAACGCTTGGGTTTTGATGGAGAAAAAAACTACTATGTGCAACAATGCATAGATAGGGCAGACAGCTAAGAGAGAGGGAAGAAAAAGGAAACTAGAACTAGAGTTAGATGAAAAAAGACTACAGATGGAATCTGAAGATAAAAGACTACAGAGCGAATCTGAAGAAAAAAGACTGCAGAGGAAATTTGAATCTGAAGAAAAAAGACTACAGAGGGAATTTGAAGAAAAAAGACTAGAGGGTATCTGAAGATAAAGAACGCCAATTTAAGTTGAGGCAGTTAGAATTAGAGACCGATGCCGAAATTAAAAGATTACACAGGCATCGAGAGAACATCCACCAGCTCCACCAGTCAGTTCTGCAAGCACGCCTCAACACAAAACAGCATATATTCCAAAGTTACCGCCTTTCGAGGAAAAAAAAAAACGGATGACATTGATAGTTTCCTTTTCTGATTTGAAAGTCACGCAATGTCTTGTGGTTGGCCAAAGGAAAAGTTGGCATTGTATATTGCGTCGTTGTTTAAGGGTAGCGCTTTGGCACTGTACCACACACTCACAGCGAAACAAAAATTTAACTTGGGATCAATTGAAAGAAGAACTCCTCAAGAAATTTCAATGTTCTGCCGATCGTTTTCGCGAACGTTTCCGTTCTGTGCGCCCTGACAAAGGAGGATCGTATCTGTTGTTTCTAATTCGTTTGAGTTATTACTTAGATCGATGGATCGATTTATCAAAAAAAACAAACATAACTTTCCAATCACTGCGTGATCTCCTTAGAGAACAACTTTTTTTCAGAGTGTAAGCAAAGATCTGGCCACTTTCCTTAAAGAAGGCAATTTGAAAGCGTTGAGGAAATGTGTCAGATGGCTGATCAGTATTGCATCGTTCACCCAGATAAGGGTGTGGCTAGGAAAGGAGACTCTTTCATCTTTGAGTCTCATGCATCATGCACAATCCCATCGGGACAGAGAAATTACAGGAAAGGAAAACGTGGGTCATTTCTGGATCCTCAAGGATAAACCTATTCTAGGAACGGACAGGGATCGCTCTGCGATTCAAGTGACTTTCGTCAGTACCAGTACTCACCACTGGAAAAACCCGTTTCTCCTGAGCAAACGTTCTGAGGTTGGGTCAGTTCGTGGACAGAACCGAACTTCACAAAGTAACACCAATCAGTCGGCCGCCGATCAGACAATGCGATGTTTCTTTTGGAGGGCAAGTTCCATTTAAAAAAGAATTGCCCTTCAAACTAAATGATTCAAAACCGCATTAGTCTCCTCTGATTGTGAAGAAGGCCTTGTTTTGGCTCCATATCAATCGGTTGATGGACTTGCGTTTGAAAATGGAGCCATCAACGGATTGCAGACTTCGGTTTTGCGAGACACTGGGTGCACTATCACTCATAAAAGAAAATCTTTCTGGCTACAAAACCAGTATCTCTCAACACTGTCCAAAAGTGTAGGTTGTTTGGAGGCAAGATAGAAACATTTCTGCTGGCAAAAATTTCGGTCGATACACTGTACTACTACTCCGGATTTCCCTCACCCTGGTGTTATCGATAACCCAGTCTGTGACTTGATCTTAGGCAACTTGCCAGGTGTCGCTTCAGTACATGGTGGTGCTGGAAGATCGTTCGTTCCTTGTCTTGTGAGTACCAGATCAGACATCATACAGCAGGGAAAGGCTACAAAGCTGCTAAAAGTCTCAAAACTGGATGAACTCCAAATTACCCCCAGATGATCTAAAAGAAATGCAAGGAAAAGACAAGACGCTGACGACAGTACTTCATACTGCTAAACAGACTGTCACTGGCATACCAACGGACAAACCAACGTACATACTGGACTCTGACATTCTCTACAGGAGTGTACCTGGACAGGACAACAAACAAGTTTATTGTTCCAAAGCCACTTAGAGAGATAGTACTACACACGGCTCATGATGCATTGTTCGCTGGTCACTGCGCGAAATCAAAAGGACGTTAAAGAGAGTTCTTGATTCTTTTTATTGGCCAGGTGTCACAAAGCAAGTTACAGAATATTGCCGCTCATGTGACATCTGCCAAAGGACATCTCAGAAAGGTTGCATCCCATGTGCACCTTTGCACAAAATGCCTCTCATTTCCGTCCCGTTTCGGAAGGTGGCTATCGATCTTGTCGGGCCTTTCCCACAGTCTTCTTCCGGATATCACTGTATTATAACTTGGTGGATACAGCGACAAGGTTTCCAGAAGCGATTCCACTGAAGAAAATGATACAGTGTCTGTCACTGGAGCCCTACTTGTGATTTTTTTTTTTCCAGAGTGGGTCTTCCAAACGAAATTCTCTCGGATTGTGAAACGCAACTCATTTCCGACCTCATGAGAAAAATTTACAGACTGTTGTCAGTCTCCTCCATTTCAACCACGCCACATCATCCCCAATCTAATGGCATGGTTGAACGTTTCAATGGAACGTTAAAGTCCATGCTCAGAAAAGTTGCAGGGCAGGAACCCCAGGAATGGGATCGTTTCATACTGGCTTTGCTTTTCGCGTACAGGGAAATGCCGAACGAAACACTGGGATTCTCACCATTCGAATTTCTTTTCGGACACTCGCCAAAGGGTCCCTTTGGATCTACTAATCACACAATGGACAATAAGACGGACACACCTGACAGTAAAAATGTCTACCAATACCTTTATGAACTGCACAATCGTTTATAGGATGCATGTGAGCTTGCTCAACAGTCAGCTGATAGAAAAAATCAGATGTATACAGGTCTTTGCAGATAGAAAAAGCAAAGGCACGTTCCTTCAGTGTAGGGGATGAAGTCCTTGTACTACTCACTGGTGAACACAACAAACTTCGTGTTATGTGGAAGGATCCTTTTCAGGTGGTCGAAAAACTTTCTGCAGTTAATCATAAGATCAAATTGGCAAACACTGAGAAGGTATGTTGAGAAGTATGTTGAGCGTACAAATGTTGCCATCAACCAGTCAGTTGAATGGATATGTCCTATGTCAAAAACTGATGTCAACATGACAGATATTATCAGCGTGATGATTTTGAACTCAATGTAAAGTACAAGGACAGATCAAAGGTTGTGAAAACAGCAAATGTAGGATTGTTAACATCTACCAGTGCAGATGTTGTACCCCTTCCTATTCTGCCTATCAAAGGTGAAACCTATGACGATGTGGTTCTGCCGAATGATTTTTGTCTGCAAGTCCGACAGAACAGATCAAAGAAAGTTTGAAAGATTTTCAGGATGTGTTGTCAGATACCCCAGAGACAGTGCAGAATTGAACCCCATAGTATTCAGTTAACTACTGAAATACCAGTGCGAACCAGACCAGACCCCCCTCCCGTTTGCAAAACAAAAGAGGTCGAGAGAGAGAAATTAAAGTAATGCTGGATTTAAAGGTCATAGAACCTTCTACATCTCCGTACAGTTCACCAGTTGTATTCGTGGACAAACCTGATGGCTCGGTGTGGTACTGCATCGATTACAGGGAATTAAACAAGATCACTGTGTTCGATGCGGAGCCCATCCCAGGCACTGAAGAACTTCTGTGTCAGCTCTCAGAAGGAAATTATGTTGTGAAAGTAGACTTAACTAAAGGACACAGGCAGATCCCAATGGCTGAAGCTGACAAGGAAAAGACAGCATTTCAAACACCTTTGGACTTTTCCAATGGACAAAAATGCCATTTAGTTTGCAAAATGCTAGCTTCTTTGCCAGAATGATGCGAGCCATGAAACTCCATGATTGTGGTGCAGTCAGCTTTTTTGACGATATTTTGTCAGCTGCAAAGTCATGGAGTGACCTCCTCTCTAACTTACGAGCTGTTTTTTTTTTTTTTCCAAACTCCGAAGTTTTGGTCTAACCGCGAGACCATCCAAAATTCGTGCCAGTTTTCAAACTCTCGAGTTTTGGGGTCACACTATTTCAGTGTGAAAAATGATGCCAGAAGGATGGAAAATGGAAAAGATTTTATCCTTACACAAACCCACTACAAGAAACAGATCAGGTCACTCATTGGATTATTGTCTTACTATAGACGATATGTACCCCATTTTGCGTCCCTGATGGCCCCTTTGACTGAATTGACAAAAGGGACGAAGACCAAAAGTATTGTGTGGTCTGATGAGTGCCAGAAGGCTTCAGAGTGTGTGTTCAGAACACCCTCAACTCATTTCCTGTTCTTTTATTACCCTCTCTCTCAGAAGACTTTATTTGAGAACCGATGCCAGTTACAAACGAATGGGAACGGTACTTTTGCAGAAAAAAATGCTTTGTTACATTCTGTACAATACGCCAGTAAAAAGTTCTCAAAGACACATGAGAAATACTCTACTATTGAGAGAGAGTGCTTGACTATTGTATGGGCATGTGAGAAGTTCGCCAAGTTCTTGACTGGTTGAAAGTTTCGGTTACAGACCGATCACAGGCCATTGACGTTCCTGCAATCGTCAAAGACTAAGAACAGCAGAACATTAAGGTGGTCTTTGGCATTACAGGAATTCAAATTTACTATTGGACCAGTGCCTGGAACACAAAATGCCATGGCAGATTTGTTGTCACGTGTATGAATATTCATGGACGAATGTAACTGTCTTCAAGGGAAAGACTATATCTGCTGTTTTGTCTTTCTTTATGATCACAGTGTGTTCATATTTGACAGTGAATTGTATGCTACTGCCTATTTAAATCAAGTGGTATTTATGCTTAATTTGCTTGTTGAAGTGACTATATATTTTACAGGCAAAAAAACTACTTGATGTTGATGTATTAAACATATATCCTTTGCTTTATTCCTTTGTAAACAATGAAAAAATCATCATGTACTATTTATGTCTAACTTGCTTGTGAAGGTGAATGTATATGTGGCACAAGGAAAGAACACTTTAGAAATGCATACAGACATGTTTTGATTGTGTTGTGACACAAACCTATTGTTTTCATTAGTCCATTGTCAACAATGGAAATATGTTTTGACTTTTCAATGGACTATAACATTACATGTGGTAAAAAGAAAACATGTTTATTTTGTTTACATGTCTCTTGAGAAATATTTACATTTGGAAATATCCTCATTTCCATCAGGGTTTTGAAAACACATGATGTGAAACAAAGGTAAAGGGTTAAAAAAAAAAAAACGTGCTTCAAATCTTAACATATAAACACAATTTGTACTTTGAATAGTCAATATCCTTTATTGTTTTGTCCATGTAATTTGTGAAACGTAATTTGTGACATGTGGTGATGAATTATGAATTTCTGTATTTTTAGAAAGACTGAACTTTTGAAACATGGTATTTATGGTGGATCATGATGGTTGATTCAATACGTTGATGAGTAATCTAGTGAATCATGTGTGATGGACACACATTTTGTGATTCATGGCTGATGATGCGTTTTAAGTGAATTTGTGTCTTTTTTATTGGGGGGGGGGGGGGGGGGGGTCACCTCAGTATGGGGGGGTGTCATGTGACGTAGCCTCACATCAAGGCATGTGACGCTCCCATCACATTTAGTCTAGTGATATGAATCATTTCACGCATGCCACAACTAAAAAGGGAGAATATTCATGTGGCTTGACTAGTGTAGCGGGGCGTCCCCAATAATTGTGAGGATCACTCAGTAAAAGAAACAAGGGTGGTCATTGGGTGAAAGTGACCACTGAAAGATAGTTTAATAAGGGCTGGTAAGGTGCTGGTCATGTGTTTTTAAACACTGAGTATGCACTCACTAGGAGGAGGGAGGAAAGAATTAGTTTTAGCCCAGGAGATGGCCTAAAGACTCGAACCTGTCAGGACGTTGGTCAAGGGGTCCTCACCGCTGACCAGTCATTACCAGGTGAGCCATAGATAGTTGGGGACAGGTTCAGGGGAAAACCTAAAGAAAAGAGAAAGAAAGAATTCATATGTTGAATTGGGAAGCAGGTTACTTACACGAACCTTATTCATGTTTCAGCCCTTCACCCTTCACCCTTCACCCCGTCAGCTATTCTCTGATGCTGCGACGGCATCTGTTTACCAAGTGCTGAGACGGGTGTTTAACGATGGCCATGGTGTGGGGAACACACACGATAGTTCAGCCCTAGCAGTGGAAGACCCCAGGTAGAGGAGTCGGATCTCATCGTTCCCCCGGTGACTGGAAAGTTCAAGGGGCAAGCGCTTTTTCTGATGTGGGCAGGGCATCATGATGGTTTGGGGCGAGTGCTTTTCTCTGATGCAGGTATGGCATCATGAATGCATAAATTATTTCTTCTCCTGGTCTGGATCTTGGGCCATGTTGTGTAAAAGGCCATGACTTTATATTCTTGGAGGATGTGTGTATTCTTTCTCCGGCAAGAAGAAGGAGGAATCTTGTAAGAATTTATTGATAGCAATTCGTAACTTGATTTATCTCTCAGTGTTAAGAGAGAGAGAGAGAGAGAGAGAGAGAGAGAGAGAGAGAGAGAGAGAGAGAGAGATGTATAGAATTTGTTTGATAAATACTGGAGTGTGATAAACGTTTTCGGAATTGTTCAATTCATTTAGTAAAGCGTTTTCCCCCCCGGAGGAGAGGGGGAGAAGAAAAAAAAAACATTGCGCCTTTTGGTTGATTGGAGTGATTGCGTGTGCGTATAGACTAAATGCTGTCATGAATGCGTGTGTGCAAGAGTGACAGTGTGATATATATATATATATATATATATATATATATATATATATATATATATATATATAGGCACCCTCAATGCTGACTGAGAAATATACATATACATATATATATATATTTCTCAGTCAGCATTGAGGGTGCAGTTATCTTCAAACATAAGGTCCCTCATGATGTTTGTCACAACCTTAGTTTTTGGCTCCAGCCTCTTGACATTGATCAGCTTCCCATCTGTTCTGAATCTCATGTCCATGCCTACGTCTCCTCCTAAGGCGTCAGTGAGGTTTGCAGAGAACATGATGGTGAACTGAATGGGTACCAAACGCAGCCTTGCTTTACGCCATTTGTTGCATGGAATGGGTTAGATGTTTCTCCGTTTTCCCTGGATTCAGGCCCACATGCCCTCATGCCACTGAAGAATCAATACATGAAGTTTTTCAGTCAGAGAACATGATGGTGAACTGAATGGGTGCCAAACACAGCTTTGCGTGACAGGAACCGTACCACAGAAGAAACAATTTATGAAGTTTTTCAGTCAGAGCTGAGCCACTTCTATGCAGACCTCAGCTGGTATTGAGTCTAAACCTCGAGCTTTGCCACTGGAGAGCAAACGCATCACCTTCCGGATCTTCAAGTGGGTTGCTGGTTTATTCATTTCTTTGCTGGTGGGCACGTGAGGAAGTCGGTCAATGATTTGTCACTGATAGACAATGGATGGTTCAGCACGCTTTTGAAGTGTCCTGCCAACCATCCAATATCTATTCCTTGTCAGTGATCAATTTGTTTCCATCCGTACTGAACAGAAGGGATGATTCTGATGATGTAGGTCCATAATCTATTTTGAGGCATCCTAAAAGTTCTTCATATCATGCCTGTCAGCATCTGTTGGGGTCTCGTCAGCTTTGTTGCTCAGCCATGTGTCTTGCATCTTTCGTCGTTTCTCTTGAACTGTTCTGCACATGTTTTGAACGCATCCTTTTGGAGGCAGACTTGGTGTCACTAGGGTTTGTGCCCAAGATGTTTCTCTTCAGTCCAGTCGCTTCTTGATGTCATCGCAGTTCTCATCAAACCAGTCCCTGTGTTTCCTGACTGCTGGCCCCATGATTTATGTTGCAGCATTGTAAACCAGCTCTATAGAGGTCGACATTCTGGTTGTCCAGAAAGGCGGATTCCAGGTGTTTTGTGTTGTTGTTGTTGTTGTTGTTGTTGTTTTTTTGTTTGTTTGTTTGTTTGTTTTTTCCCAGAGTGTCGGCAAACGACTGCTTGGTTCTGTTTTTTTTTTTCGGTTTTTTTTTTTTTTTTTTTTTTTTTTTTTTTTCCAACTTGGTGACATCACGCTCTTTGAAGCCTTCTTGCCTTGCTGGTGTCTCTTGTGTTGGATCTAGATGTAAAAGATGCAAATTTTGAGATGGCGATTATTCCAACACTTGGCACCACACATGAATTTGTTGATTTTTACATCCTACCCATCCTTCGTCCTGATAATGATGTATTCAATGAGATGCTTATGTGGGGCGGGAATACATCTATTATGTCTTGTTATGGGTAGGAAGGAGAAAGATTGTATTGGTGATAAGCACTTCATGCTCGGCACAGGTCTGGAGTAGCAGGAGACCGTTGTTGATGCAGTGGCCTATTCCGTGTATGACAATTACACCTTGCCAGGAGTCGCTGTGAGAACTGACTCTAGCGTTGACATCACCAGGTATGGCGAGCTTGCTTTCAGAACAGCAGCAATGGCATAGTGAAGATTCTCGTCAAGTTTGTCTTCACATCATCTGGGTTGGTCATTGTTACGGATGGTGCGCAGTGCGTGTTTTGCTGTATGACTCTCACCTGAAAAAGTCTGGATGCGTGTACGACTTTTTTTTCCTACACACACCCACACCACACGAACATAAATAGCCGGGCAACGAGTAAAGTTTTCTACATTTTTCTTTTTGCCGCCTGAACCATCAAATCGAAAACAAGTGCATAATACATAGCAAGGACAATCATGCATATCAGTTAGTTTACGCCACAACTAAAGGGCGTGCAACAACATTAAGTACTACACAGTCACAGCAGCAACACATTTCTGTTCACACAGCAGGCCAGGCTGGCACCTACAGCAGTGTCACCACGGTCATTCTGTGCACTTAGCCGCATCTGGCCCGAATCACACAGTCTTCAACAGATCAGGAGTCACTCACGAAAGCAGTTCGTGGAGTCCCTCCAGGACTCCTACACACTAGAACACACGTCGACACGACGGAAAACGAAACCGCTCACGGAGGTAGGTTCGTGGAGTCCTTCCAGGGACTCCCAACAACAGAAGAAACACAATTCGTCGTCCCGACGAACTCTCAAGCCCTTTCTCACTCAAGCTCGTTGCTGACCACGAGGACAGCCTCTCGACACCCCCCCCCCCCCCCCCCCCCCCCCCCCCCCCGGGCAGAGGTACGGCTGGGTTTGTGCTGCACCCCACACCTGGTTGGCAGCGCTCATGATGTCTACTGACCTTCGGTCTGCCTCTCAATACCCCGGTGGGGTGTGACAGTGGCTGGGCGCAGGCTGCATCCTACACCCGGATGGCAGTCAGTTCCAGGTCGGACACAGGGCTTTCACCGACACCTGGGGGAACTGATAGCTGCCTTGATTGTCTAGCTGCCTTGATTGTTTAGCCTACTTGGAACACATTCATCGTTCTTGTTTGTAGCTAATTGTCACTCTTCACATGATGCATTTCATGGAATTTAGGGGAAATACTCATAATAGAATCTGCAATGTTTCAATGCAGGGGGGATACATTACAAGATAAAATTTCCTTTGATTAATACGATGGTTGTTTACATTGAAGAAAAGGATTTCCACATGAAACCCTTCTTCAAGGTACCCTTTTTCAAATTACATTAAAGGAACGAATTCCGTTTGTTCCATTATCAAGAAAAGAACGTTTTTATCATATCACATCATCACAGATGTATCCAATTACATTTTAAAGGAACAATTCCGTTTGTCCCTTTTATCAAGGAAAGAATATTCAAAATCATCACTAGGTGTGTCTGATTACATATCAAGAAACGATTTCCGTTCGTCCTGTTTTATTTTTGCACAACAATAATCAGAATACATTTTCAGACAGTTTATGCACAATAATTTCCATTGCTCCCTTCCCGACCTCACCAACACTCACATGATTATGATACTTCAGGGGAAAAATAAACAACACTTTTTTTTTTTCAATAATGCAGTGATTTTAACTAGATTACTTTTTTTCCGATCACACATCAGTACACATATTTCTTCTTCTTTCTACTCGCTCTATTTTCCTCATCCTCCTCTAGACTCACATTCACTAACTACGACTTCCTACTGTCACCCTATGTCTCGTCAGATCATAAGATATATCAAGGAAACAATCAAATATTATTTAGGCTTTGACCAAGAACTGTAACGTTTCCAGTTACCGTAGGAAAAAAAACAGCTTCATTAACACAAATCCTAATTTCAATTCAATGATCAACACATACATGACTGCCAGCAAAGACCTTCCTTTGCTCTCCCTTCAGCTCTCTGAAACTGTTGTTTGGCCAGAATCCCTGCGGAGACTGAAGGAAAATCTTCGCTCACCTGACTTGCACAACACATAGGTGAGCAGCTGTCAGGTAAACAGGCCAACTGGTTTTACAAGTTTACCTGTTCCGGTCAAACGTGTCCCCAGAATTTGGGACCAGACAGAATATTGTCCATCACAATACTCCCCCTCCTAAAAAATTGTTTTCATATTTATGATATATTTTCTTAATTTTGTATTCCCATTTTCTTCATTTTCGACCCCCCCCCCCCCCCCCCCCCCCCCCCTCCCTTTTTTTCTTTTTAAGTTTAAATCTTTGCCAAGTCATTACTATAATGATGTAAGAACTGTTAACCTGCACTTGTTTTCCCACTACTTAATTGTTTAGGGTAGTATTGTTTGGTCGATCTGTGGGAGATTGAATCTCTTATGAGATCCAAGTAAATGTTGTTCTGCACAGTTCTTAGCCGCTGACAATGTTTGGGCTATTGAACAGCAGAGCTGACCACTCAGACTGTTCCATATCTTTTTATCTCCCTTGCAACCTTTAAACGGATCCTCAAGCAAAGGCTCAAAGACTGCCCCCTGCATGTTATACTGTTTGTGTAATGTTTTTAGTTTTTCAGCAACTTTTTTTTTCCTCTCTATACTTTCCTTTAGTTTCGTTGCTGTCCTTTGCTGCTGCTGCTTCGGGGGAACTGTCAGATTTTTTTTCACCCTTGGTGGTTAAAAACACCATAGAATTACGGATTGTGGTGTGTCTCTATTCGACGCCAAGAACACGAACACAATCAACCGTGTCTTCCTGATGCGCCCAATCTAGCAGACGAAAGGCCAAGGAGCGGGCAATATGGATGGATCTGCTTTCGAGAGGGACTGCGATGGTTCTTGTGCAGCCAGTGAAATGTTTTCATATCTATAATATATTTTCTAAATCTTGTGTTCTCATTTCCTTCATTTTCGACCCCCCCCCCCCCCCCCCCCCCCCCCCGGCCGCCTATTTTTTTCTTCTATGTTCACACCTTTGCCTAGTCACCATTATAATGACAGAAGAATTGTTAACCTGCACTTGTTTTTCCCGCTACTTAATTGTTAAAAAAAAAAAACGATTTTTTTTAAAAGAAGGAAACGAACAGCAAAATGCAAAAATTCAGAAAGCATATATGAAAACAGCGTACACGCAGTGAAAGTCGCTTCTTAAGGGATCAACTGATTTTCACTTGAACGTGAGAGAAGATCAGTGAAAACATTCGATGAACCTGGAGCGGGCTGTACTTTGAACGAGAACTCCTGCAACGACAACGCCCACCGCATAACCCTGGAATTCTTAAAGTTTATGTTCGGAGGTACGTCAAGGGACGATGATCCGTCTGCAGGATAAACCCGACTCCCCAAAGGAATCTAACAAACATCCGGACAGCCCAGAGGATGCCTAAACACTCCCACTCAATTGTACTGTACGCTTTCTCACGATCCAGCAACTTTCGACTAGCAAACATGACTGGGTGAAGAACATCATCATTTTCCTGAAGCAACACAGCGTCCAAACCAACAGATTTAGCATCAGACCTGAGAACAATAGGATTGCTCAACCCAGGTAACAACAACACAGGTGCAAAAGACAAGATACCCTGAATCTTCTTCAAAGTTTCAGCACTCTCAGGAGTCCAGGAAATAGACCTTCCACACAACCAGCAACTTTGATCGAATCAGGCAGTGAAACACTCGAAGTAGCAAACCCAGGAACACATTCCTGTAAAAACTGAGCAACCCCCAACAAAGATCTGAGTTGCTTCCTGGTAGTAGGAATGGATATCTTCAAAATCTTATCAACCTTCTTCCCTTCAGGACACATAGTACCGCTTCCAACAACATGACCAAGAAAATTAAAGTGAACGACAGCCTGCCTCGATCTTCGAGGGACGAATTGTGAGGCTGACAGACCTCAGACAAGAAAGCACGCCCTTCACATGACTAAGATGAGCATCCCATGACTCACCAACGCTAGTGAACCAAATACAAACAATCGCTATCACAAGCAAAAAGGTTTCAAACCTTTGTTTACTACTCTACACACACACACACACACACACACACACACACACACACTAACCACAATCACTCTGTAAAAGACAGTATTAAAAAAAAAAAGGAATAAACACTGAAACAGGAATTGTGGGATATGGGAGAAAGAAAACACAATTGGGAATTAATGCCAAAATAATCAGTAAATAATCAGGAAAGGTAGGTGACAGTGAACTATCCAAGGGGCAAGCATAAATCAAGCAATGGCACGAGGAATGATAACAGAATATAATCAAATTTGTGTTGTTGCTTTTTAAAACACCAAGCATTCACAACAACCAATATTATATTCTGCGTAAAATGGTTCAGGACAGCCACTTACACACTCACTCGTTCAGGAGAAAAGAACCTTTAGAATGCTGAAGAAGCAACACAATCCCCAAGTAAAGATAGAAACAGAAAATCTGAGAGAGGTAACTGAATGAAACCAAATCCCACAAACGAAGGAAGAACTAGACCCTCGTATCTCTAGAAACTACACAAAAGGAGATATCCCCTTACGCTAGAGATGGGGAAGAAATTAGACACAGTCATACAACAAAACAATTACAGCCCAATTGCCCAAAAGGAAAGTCTTCTGCGGACTTGACCTATTCTTAATAACTGGAGCAAGCTATAGGGGCACAAAAACGAATCCTACGACTAGGACATTTTGATTTACTGGCAAGAGAAAAGTTAGTGTAGAGGGTCACAAGATGTTAAGACACGGGGTCACCAGCTGTTACGAATGGCGTACGGTGCGTATTTTGCTGTCTGACTCTCACATTAAGAGTTTGGATGCGTATACGACTGTTCCCTACACACCACCAACACCACACGAATAATAGATAGCCAGGCAATTT